>CM034238.1:21940221-22540221 GCA_019916065.1 Vitellaria paradoxa
GAATCATGTGACCAAGATTTTGAAGAATTCTAATTGGTGTGGAGGATTACAAAATCTAATGGACTCGGATGCAGTTTTTTGAACGTGGATGAAATTTCAGTGTACCTCGTAGGCACGGCGTGGGGAGCGCGCGGGTGCGCTCCAAGCCCGCAGGCAGCCCACAGGGAGCGCCCGGGTGCGCCAAGTATGTCCCAAAAATTTCAGTGAGGTCCGCAGGCAGGAGGATGGGAAAGCGAGGCTGCGCCAGTATTATTTCTTAAAGTATAAAAATTCCAGTGCAGGTCGCAGGCTGGAGGATAGGAGCGCGAGGGATCGAGCTATGAATATTTTCCGAATTCAATTCCCTATTTTGCCAAACTAGGGTAACTTTGTGTAACCCTATATATATATGTGAAACCAACTCTGTAATTGGTGTGGAATGGGAGAACATATTATAGGGACCTAGAGAAAGAGTCTTTGATTATTGAGAGCTTTCATGTTCTTTCTCTAAATTCTTCGTGTATTCTCTTTTCACTTTCTGTGTGAGGCAGAAAGCCAGCTTGTAGGGTTTATCGAGTGATTCGAGCAAGAGTAACGAAAGGATTCGTGCGAGTGATTCGTAGAGAGTCTGAGTAGAGTCTTGTAACCCATTGATAGTGGAATTGTAAATAGAGGTTTTTCTCCCTGTGATAGGGTTTCCTCGTTATTCTCTTGTGTGATTACTTTCATGTGTGTGTGATTGTGTGGGTTTGGAATTTTTAGAAATTTTACTAGAAGGTCAAGATTGTATGAGGGAGTAAAGCGAGTTTCTGCACTGAACGATAAGTATTGGGCTTTGCATATGTTCTCTTACATGAATCTTCTTCCTTAGAACCGTAACTCAGGTTGCAGTCCACTCAGGGCAAGGCTTATTTATGCTATTAAGATAAGGTTAACGATAGACTTATCCTCATACATTTGGCATTAGATTTTCCACACTTTTGAGCATTCAGGGGATTAGTCTGTGTTACCATTTGGGGGAGTATTTACTGAGATCTTTAGAATGTGAGGTGCTTTGGTTCCTGATGAGTTACCCATAGCTGTGGGTCTCCAACCATTCAATTTCGCCTTCTATGCTAAGTTCAAGGGTAATCTAGCTAGAATGAAGAAACAAATGACTAAATTAGCTCAAGATGAAGAAGCCATTCTCATGAAGAGAGGCTAGTAAGCATTTAGTGTCTAATGAAGAGTTAGTTGTCTAATTGGAGGAGTTATCAGAGTGGATGACTCTTTTGGAACAGAATCGAAAGGATGATAAACAGACTCTTCTACAGCTTCAGCGAACTCAGCAAGAGCATGGTCATCTTCTACAGACTATTTTGGATTACTGAGGGACATTCATCTTCCTCTAGCATCCCAATGATTCATCTTTATTTTCCTTTATCTTTCTTTTCATTTAGGTATTTTATAGTTTTTGAGGGTTTAGGATTTGTGCTTCTTGATGTAATTTGATGTAATCCTAAAACTCTTTAATTTAATTTTGCTTTGTATATATATTTTGAGTTATGACTGTGTTGCCATGTAATATTCTTATTTTATGACCCTATTTTGGTTTGTTTTTATTATTTGTTATTTATATTATTTTATCTCTTGGCTTCACTATTTACTGAATGCTTGGCAGTGTTTTATTGAGTATATGCTTAAATTCTTTATATATTTTCTGTTAAGAATAGGTACATCATGTCTAATTTTAGTAAGGATACATCTGACCAGAAGGACAAAATTAATACTTTAATTGGTCACAAACATAAGTGGCAACCTATAGATATGTCGACTGATGAGAGTGATTCTGAGAGCTCTGAGGTTGACTTAGATAAGTGGCCTGATGAGTGTTTCAAAGAGAGTAATTCCCTCTCTTTCCCACTTATTTTTCCTCCCCTGTCCATATAACAACTTACCAATTCCTTGAGGAACAAAGGTGGGATGACGTTAACTTAGAACTTTTATTACGCATGGAGTGGGTTGAGATAGACATATCTGTTGAAAGTGTGTCAAAGATTAGAATTCATGAGATTTAGTTATTCAAATATGCCAAGACATAGGTAGAGACTTGAAACCCTATATTGTGTGAGCTTTTGAGCCAAACCTTTTGTTCTTGAGGGTTTTACAATGTTCTTTATAATATCTTTCGTCACTTTTCTTGGATAGCTTCATTACATTAATTTGCTTCAGTATTAAATGCACAAGACACTATTTTTGATTTACATGCGTAGATCAATGTCTCTGACAAAGTGTTATTAACGTAGAAAGTGACATTAAGTCCTCTTTCTTATGTTTGATAGCCTAAAACTTTTCTTTGATTACATAGCCTTTGGAGCCACTTTGAAGCCTTTAAAGAAATCAAAATAATGAATGAAGTTTTTTTTTCTTGTTTAGCCACATTTATGACCCTGTAACCTTAGATATAGAGATGAACCAACCCTGGTATATCTTGGGATATTGATGCAATTTCGTAACAAGGTTTATGGGGAGGGAGTTTGTGATTGGAAAATGTGGTAGTTCTATAAAAAGTGGGGGACATAACACTTCATAAGTTCATTATTATTGGTCCCATATATATATAAAAAATAAATAAATTGAGTTTCAATGTTGAGCTTTCAACGAGCTGTAAAAAGAAAAATTGGGTGGTATTGCATTGTACCATTACCACCATCCTTAGACATGCACTTTGTTTTTCCCTATCCCTTATTTGTCTAACCAATACCTATGGCCAAGTTACAACCTAGTAAAGACCTAGTGGACTTTAAGTGAAAGACACTTATAAGAGCATTGATTTATTTTATGTGGTTGATGGTAGTTATCTTGTTTATGCATTGATACATTCCATTCATGAAACTATGAAACATTCCACATTTTAATTTTTTCAGTCACCTTTTGATTAGGTTTATTGCATTCATTTGATATTGTAATCCTATATGAACCATGAGAGTAACACTTCTCGAGTGACTTCATTTTTTATTGACCAACTTGGTGAGATTTGAAGTCAAGACCACAATCTTTTGAGTGTGTTTGTTGGCTATTTTAAGTGAATGATGTGAAGTGGCACACTTGAAATAAGATGGTTGAAAAGTTAAGTGAGTTTAATACACATTGGGAGGATTTATGCTAAATTTTAAAATTTTGTTACTTATTTCATATTGAACTTAAATCAGGAGTTATTGAAATAATTATTACTATCCATTGGATTAGTCTGGGAATTTTGTGGGTAGATTTACTGCAGACTCTCACAAGACTTCACTCGTCCACTAGGGGGAACTTAGAGGTTTAAAAGGCTTGCTGCACGTAACTAAGTGCAGCTGTGTTTCCAACAAAAAGAGAAGTAGGGTAGTAGTTTTATTTCATTTCAATAAAACCATTGCTAGGGACTAGTAATGTTCAAGTTAGGGGTGTGATTACACTTGAAAAGTGTAATTACAAACTCCATAATTTGACTTTAATTCATGCATAAAGTTAATAATTTTAAAAGTTTTGTTACTTTTTATCACTTATTGAGTTTATTTTCTAAATTGTAGAGAAATGGATAAAATAATCGAAATTAGTAGTGATGAAAGTGACTCGGATGATGAAAAGACACTGTGGTCTGAACACCTCCATGAGTGATCCAAACCAAGTGAAGAGCCAAGCCAGAGAATCAAAGTAGAAAATAAAGAGGAGGACACTGTGGTCTGAACAGCCCCGCGGGTGGTCCGGACCACTATGGGTTAATTGACGTGACTTAATCAGTTTTTAGGGTTTTTTACGTACCATTATATATACGAACATTATACAACCGTATTGGCACTTTTACACTACATTCTTTGTAGACTTTTAGAGAGATTTTTGAGTGTTTTTACGATGGAGAATGCTTTCACGATTTGTCAGATTATTTGTAGGAGTTCTATCAATTTTTGTTGTTCATCATTTTACGTCGGATTCAATTTTGAAGTACGGTATTCTTATTTACTGATTTAATATTGTCTTTTAGATTCATTGATTTGTTTATTCATTGATTGTTATGAATCTTGGAATCATGCTAGCGTAAACCTATTCTTCTTGATTCAACAAATTAAGGAAGGATAGGTTATTACAAACAATGTGATGTGCGTAGATCTTGTGCATATTTTGTGAAAACATATATGTAGAGATTTACATCTTTCAGATTTGATTTTTTTGTTTCAAAAACATTCGAAAATGGAAATCCTTAACTATATTTTTTGTACTCACTGGTAAGGGTTTTTGATTAAAAACTTTGCAATGATATTTTTGAAATAAAAAAATTAGATTTGAACCCAAGTGATATTAACGAAAATTTTCCAGTTCTATAATCCTAAATGAGATTATAAAATTGAGTTTTTTTTTTTGGAATAATGGGTTTTAATAAAGATATCTTTCCAGTCTATTTGTTGTTTTACGTGAACTTTAGATTGTAATAGCATACACATCACTGTGTGAAGTAATTAACCTACTTGAAATTGAGAGTTGAATCAAGAATCTCATTTAATAGTTTAATTGTCATTTGAATTGTCCTCGTAGTTAATTAATTATTGTTTTAAATTTTTGAACATATTTTCTTGCTTAGTTTATTCTTTGATTGAGTTGTTTGCCACTATTTGCAACTTTTACTGATCCTAAAAACATTTTCTGAATCTCTTTTATTTGAATAATTAGTAGTGAATTATTTTATTTCCCAACACCTAGAAACTTAGTATTCATCAAATTTCTGAATCTCATTGAATTTAGGACTAGTAAATTTTTTTTACCACCTAGAAACTAAACATAGGTTCGACCTCGGTCTCACCGTGTTAAAACTACATCGCACACCATTGCACTTGGGGGTTAGTTTAGACGTAATATTTAGACGCGGTTAGTGCGACAACTAGAGATTAATTTAGAAATGGAAATGGTTGCAACATCGTGGCAAATTGAAGTGGATGGGTCCTTGTCCAAAAAGGGTACTGGGGTAGGGGTGGTTTTGATAGCTCCTAAGAGGGTGACTATTAAATGTGCTATTAAACTGGGTTTCGAAGGAACTAATAATAAAGCTGAGTATGAGGCTCTTTTGGCTAGGCTTGATATTGCTCGGCACTTATTTGCTCAAAACATATTGATCAAGATAGATTCTCATTTGGTGGCAAATCAATTAAAGAGTGAGTACGCAAGAAGAAATGAGAGAATGGCAGGGTGTTTGGATCTGTCAAAAAAGAAGCTAGAGTGTTTCAATACTATTGGGAGAGATCATAACACTCATGTTGATGCTTTAGCAATGTTAGCTACATCCACGAGGACTAGACTGACTAATACGATTTTTCTTGAAGTGTTAGAAAAGCCAAGTGTCTCTAAGACAGAAGATATGACCTGTATTAAGTTAGGTCCATCTTAGATAGATCCAATTGTCTCTTACTTGAAGAATGGAACTCTCCCCGAGGACAAGATACAAGCAAGAAAGCTGAGAGTTAAAGCTACAAGGTTTTGAACTATCCTCTAATCACTAGCTGTACAAGAAATCTTTTACAAGTCTTTATCTTCTTTGTGTTCAACCTAATAAGGTATAGAATTTTCATATATGAAGGGTTTTGTGGGGCACATACTGAGGGTAGATCCTCAGCACACAGAATAATTATTTAAAGGTATTGGCAGCCAAGAATGGGACAAAATGCTTAGGAATATGTATAGAACTGCAAGCAGTGTCAGAAATTTTCTCCTATTCCACATCAACTGCTCAGGAACTTAGTTCTCTCACAAGGCTATGGCCATTCGTTCAACGGGATCTTGATATAGAAGGATCACTACCTATTGCTATTGGAAACAAGAAGTGGTTAGTGGTCAACATGGGTTATTTTACTAAGTGGGTAGAAGCAAAAACTTTAGCCCACATTAAGGATACAGATACTATTTGTTTTTATGGAAAACATCATTATAAGGTATAACATCCCTAAGACACTTATTTTTTATAATGGGACACATTGCGATAGCTTTCCATTTAGGGAATATTGTTGTAGGTATGTGATAAAATATCTACTCATCACCTGTCTACCCTCAAAGCAATGGACAGGCTGAGGCTTCCAACAAGGTATTCTCAATGGTATCAAGAAGAACCTGGAGGTAGCTAAAGGCAAATGGGTTGAAGAGCTTCCAACATTGCTTTGGATATATAGAACTACCTCGAGAATATCAATGGTGAATCTCTATTTTCTCTTACTTGTGGATGGAGGCAGTTATTCCATTGAAAGTTGGCATGCCGACCATACGTTCGCTTGCTTTTGATTAAAGGGAGAATGATAAGGCTATAGGTGTAGGTTAGATTTGCTATTAAGAAGAGAGAATTAGCTGCCAATAAGGTTGGCATTCTATCAACTGGAAATGAAAAGGAGGTTTAACAAGAGTGTAAAGTCACAGGAATTTAAGGTTGACAATTTGTCTTTAGAAAGTTAATGGGAGCAAGAAGAAACCCTACAGAAGGCAAGCTCGGCACTAATTAGGAAGGCTATTCAAGTTGCTGAAATTTTGGCAATAGAGCTTATCATTTGGCTAACATAGAAGGAAACCTATGAAAAGACCATAAATACAGTCCATTTGAAGTTATTCTATATGTGGAACTTAATGCACTTTTATTTGTTGATAAAGCAACAATTTGAATGAGCAATTTCAGAGACATGCACAAATTAAAGAACATCCATCTGGGTTCCCAGTTATGATAATTGAAAAAGAGTAGTCCATTGGTTCATCCGAGTGGTTGACTTAAAAAAAGATAGATCTACTAGTTCATCCCAGTGGTTAACTCAACAAGATTAGCTCACTGGCTTTATTCTAGAAGATAGTTAAAAAATGATTTGACTATTTTATTTACAAGGAAGATTCATTTAGTTCATCTTAAATGTAATCTGATCTATTTACAGATCAGGATTTCTCTACTGAATTTGGGTGTATCTAACTCTTTGAAACACACCTGAAGGGAAAAACTAGTGTCCCGTCCATATACATGAGAAAATATTATGGGAAAGCAATGAAAGCGCAAGTTCATGAATGTAGGAAAGTCCCTGACTACATTGAATGAGGTCAGCAATGTATTAAAGGTTGCATCACTTCAATTATGGTGGTTTAAGTCCATGTATTGATCCAAATTACCATGTTATTTCATATGTGAGAATATGCATATATACTAAACACTTATCATTTTATGAGTTACGTTGTTTACGAGTCATCATGTCATAAACATGGTATGCTTGGGCTTAGCTAGAAAGCAAATCAATTGTTTAAGTACTGATTCATAGGACAAGGTTTTTACTTTAGTTATTGTGCTTTATCTTGAGAATGAGGTAATTAATTGATAATGCATTGACAGAGCAGTTATATTTTGTAACATAATAATATCTACTGAAAAAAAAAGAATTTTCAAATTGTACTTCTATTAAATTTGAAAGTTTGGCATTACAATTGTAACTTGATAAAAAAAAAAAGAAAATGAGCAAGACAGAAATTAGAAAAAAAAAAAGACAACCTTCATTCTTCAGTATCTTTGCTCGGGGTGTCTTGGGCTATCTCTGTGGCAATAGCCCATTGCCACTTCAATAATTTTCTCAATTGGATCCTATTTGGCTACTTCTTTGGGAGGGTTATTTGGGTTTGAGGTAGAGGCTTCTTGAATATAACAGTTTGGACTTACTTTAGACTTCTACTTCACCTTCCTCCACATCCTCACCCTCTAATTTCTTAAGTGTTGGAGTTTGAGGGGGCCAATCACAGCTGAACGGAGGGATCTTCTCATCTGGATAGGCTAGGGAACGTCCTTGTAGGTATTCAAGCTTAGAGCAATGGACAATGTTTTCATTGCTGTTTCCCAACCATCCAAAAAATATTCATTGATTGCATCCGTACCTGCTGGGACAAAGTCTCAAAGCTTGCTTCAATTTCTTGGGAGCCTTCTTTTCAGAAGCTTTCATTGCCAATTCTTTTTTATATAAGGCTTCATTTTTACCTTTAAGCTCAACCTCAATGGATATTACTTATTTCATGTTGAGCTAGTCCAACTGGAATTCGTCAGCTTCTCGGTGGTCCTCTCCCCTTCAGCTTTTTGCCAGAAAGAATTTATCTTTTATCTCTACATGTGACCAGCCCTTCTCCAATAATTCATTATCTTTTGGGCCAGGAGTTTCTTAACAATGTTGAAACTTTCTCTTACTAGTCTCAGATTTTTCTTCAGTAGCAAAAACTTTGGACTTAACAGCTTCAACTTGCTACTTTATCTTCTCTGACCCTCTTTGAGCTTAGCAATCTTATTCTTCAAACCCTCTAATCAAACCCTCATTATCTTTAATTTTTTTGTGCATGGTCTGATTTCGAGAAATGATCTCAAGAGAGTATAGAGAATACTGCAACCAGAAAGAGATAATTGAGTTAAAATTTTGAAAATTATAAATCGTAAGAAAATAAAATATCTTGAAAATAAATGAAACTTACTATTACAACACATCTTTAGAAGAGTTTGATGCAAGCTCTCAGGTCAGCTTCTCTCTATTTTCTGTTGATCATGGGAGGGCTAACTCCCTTAGCATACTCAATGGATAGACAATGGCCTAATCCCAAATAGTAAATGGCCGACTACTGGGGAACTCTAGGCATGGAATTTTGATTGGGGAATGAATGAAGGAGCATCATGGATAGGGTTCTTTGGGCAGACAAGTTGTAAAGGCAATCGCCTATACCTTTCTGCCTCAGTGGGAGGAGACCGTGGCCACTGAGGAGGTGGTGGTCGGGAGGTATCCCCTACTGCTTAGGAGGAAGCAGGGGGCATACATGAGGCTAGAAGATCCTCTAGGATGATCAGGTCAGTTAAATGACTGATTTTCTACCTCTTATTGGCCTTTGTGTCCTCCTCTTTTGATTGAGAAGTCTTTTTAGAATGCTTCATAGGATTCCCTTATGACAATCCCTTGAAGTCTTCGTGTTTGCTTCTATT
Organism: Vitellaria paradoxa; assembly: GCA_019916065.1. Lineage (NCBI taxonomy): Eukaryota > Viridiplantae > Streptophyta > Magnoliopsida > Ericales > Sapotaceae > Vitellaria > Vitellaria paradoxa. The sequence goes on from CM034238.1 coordinate 21,949,175, forward strand.
TGTTCTTATTTTATTTTCTGCCCCTATTTTGGCTTTTGCTGCATCTGCATTCTTCTTTTTCCCTAGCTCTTTTCTTGGCAAGCTTTGCCTTTCTTTTTTAGCCATCTCCTCGAAAGCTTCCTTGACATCGTGTTTTGGAGCCATCTCTAGCTCAATGGCATTGACAGAGGTCAAAGTGGCTTCTTCCTTCTCTATAGCTTCCAACGACTCGTGGATACAAAGATCCACTATGGGAAGTGCCTCTAAAACTTGCTGGTTAGTTGGCGTCTGCTCTTCAAAAAGAAGGGCAACGTTTAGAGGTGGACTCCAGGCTGGGTGGTTGTTGTGGTAGAACTCAAGCTTCCTTTCTGTGGACCAGCTGAACCACCACCGAAGTGTCTTAGAGATTAATCCAATTACAAACCCTTGTGGAGGAGCTACGAATGAACGATAGTTGGCTTGGAAGTTGAAGAGAATTGGCCCCGACCTTACAAATGGAAAGGTATTTGGTCTACCTAAGAATTTGAATACTTTCTCTACGTCGGGATGGTCGGCAAGGTTTCTTTTTGCCCAAGCTTTACTTGTTCGGTCATCTGCACAAGGAAATAACAAATAATTATTAAAAAAGTCCATTATTAATACTAATGCAGATAAAAAATAAAAACACTAAAGCTACCTGACCTGCGCTATGTGATATTGCAGTAATTAGGAGAAAAGGGTCCTCGTCGGGACATTGCATCCATTGTCCCATGACAATGCAAATATCTTCTTCTAACCCTTTGATATTATCTGGGAGTAGGTGGAGTAGGACTTTATTAGAACAAGACTTCAAGTACCACTTATTTTCATTTCTTCTAACTTTTTTGATATTGTAGCAATAAAGTAAATTCCTACTTAGATATATAAAACCTATATCGACGATTAATTCCATCTACCCTATTAACTATAACACAACAAGGAGAAAGGTTAACCCTATGGAGTACTTGACGAATGAAAGGAGAGACTGAGAACCTAAAATTGCCCTCTGTAATGGCAACGATGGGAAACATACCTAGCTCTTGCTCATCTCCTTCAACGAGTCTGATATTTACACTATTAAGGATGATGTATTTACCCATTTTGATCCCAAATGAAATAGAAGAGAAAAAGATGAGGGAAGAAACGAAAGAACTCTGAGTACTCACCGAAAGAAAGCTTGAAATCAAGGGTGAAATTGTAAGAGGAAACTTAAAGATTGTAAGGTAACTTAAGAAGATTCAAGAAATGCGGAAGAAAGTAAACAATGGCAAAAGCACAAAATATACATACATATATGTGTATTTCAAAAGGTTAAAAGGGAGTAATTGGCAACAAAAATTTCATTTAATGTCGCTAACTGAAATGATATGAATGCGACGAATGCAGGTCCTTTTTAGGTTTGAGTATGGCTTTTGGTACTTTACACGCTAGAAGTTGAAAGGGTTCCCACGCATCATAAATGAGCCGAAAAGGTAACCAATCAGAGGAAAAAAACATCAAAAGCAAAGCTATATTCACAAATGTGAAATGACTTTGCATAAATGAATAAGAAATAGCCTCAGATTCTTTATACTCTGCTTAGATAATAACTTACCTCAACCAGAGTAGAGGTATAATGTAGGAACAAAAATAACTGGGGCCGTAAGGCCTTTTCTCGAGCACAAGAGCATTATATGGAAATGTGCTCGGCATTGGTCTAGTAATTAATTGACCACCACAACTGGGCCCCATCATTAAGTAAAATTGTGTTGGTGCAATTCTAACCATAAATGTAAAATAATAATACATAAACTAAGTTTATTACCTCATAGTTAAACTAATTAATTCATTTTTTTACAAGTGGCAAACAGATGTAACGTCTGGACACTTCTCAAGGCTATATTCTATCTATTATACTCATTTCTCCCACATGCATTTAATGCTGGTGGGAAAGATTAAATATAAAATGAAAGGCATTAAAGTAAAGTAAATCGTTATGTATTTTGATATATATATATATATATATAATATAAAATCATGACATTTTAATTATTTAGGTATTTATTTATTTATTCTATGTTACTACAAATATAGGATTTAACTCTAAAATTCAGGTATGCTCACTAGATCAACAGTTTACTTTTTTCTTTTTACTACAATTCTCTCAAACTTATTCTGATTTTACTATTAGAGAGTTTGTGGTGGGGGACCCTCTCCGGTCAAATTCTTTAACTTTTCTTACTCTACAGACTTGGATTTAGCTTTTTCAGTTGACATGGTGACGAAGTGCAAAGATTCTTTTTATTATTGAACCAAATTAAATATAAATGTTCGAAAATTCATTTTTAAGCTAATTTTGCTCATTACACTAGTTGTACGTAAATCCATCTTATTAGAAAATAAAGTCTGTGACACCCGGGATACGCAGGGGCAAAGTAGAATTATTAAAACCTATGATGTGTCATGAGCAACTCAATAAGAATTATTAATAGCTCAGGCACCAATTTTGGAATCCATTCCCTAAGGGTCAGTAGTAGCTGCCACATATTTCAGTGACCTAATTACAATATAATATATTAAATAGTTTATTGCAACGTATGAACACAACAAATTCATACACACACACACACACACACACACATACATATATATATTTATGTGCGGTAAGTGAGGTCTTTACATTAATCACAATATAACATTGTAGCTAAAAACATTATTAACCCTTCCTTATTTCATTATTCTTTATATGATAATGTAATAGGTACAAAATTAGACTGTATAATTTATGCCAGCAATGTATTAAAATTCAGTCCTAGAGTGGGGCTATGTGCTATGATAAAATTGGATAATATATTTAACGCAAAGAAAACAAGTTCGTATTATCATTTCATATAGCAGAGAAATTATTGATTTACAATGTTTAAACAACTTCGAAGGGGTGTCCTACACACATCACTAATCATTTTGACAATATATTAAATTCAGTATGAAAACAAAATTTTAACGCGATATGAATATCGCCAATCAATATGAATATGAAATCGTTATGAAAAAATATAAATAGGTAAAGTATACAAATCACCCATTCAATTTATATTTAGTATCACTTTAGTCTCTTTTGCTTTAACTATAATAGTTAAATTCTTATAATCTCAATCAACGTGCAATTAGGTCTTTCTGTAAAACACTGTTTGTACTCAACTGATAAAATGAGTACAATTTTGTTAATTCATATCCTTTTTTTCCAACACCAAACAAAACTAGCGTTTTGATGTGTAAGAGAAGTTTTGAACATTGAATTCGTAGTATAGGAGTTTGATTTTATTTTTTTTTTATTTTAGTAAGTTTTTATTTTTATTTTTTCATTATACCTTTTTTGTTATTAGAAAAATGAAAATAGAATCAATTTTTACTTGGATTTCTGAATTTAAAAAATTTTAGGAGTTGAACTGTGAATTCAAATAGCATATATTTATTCATATGATATATTTATATTTATGTATATATAATAAAAGAGAGAAGCTAAAGTATTTTACTAGATTAGAAACCTCAATTTTCTTTTGTATCCTTGGATTCAACGAGGTTATGCGAAGTTTTTCTCAATTGGTACTGGAGGTAAAGTTTTATCTTTGCGAGAAATGTTTTATTTCAATTCGATATTTATTAATTCAAAATTATAATTTTTTTTGGGGTTTGAGCTTTTGATACTTGACTTTATACTTGATTCTAAAATAATTTTGGATACTGTATGATATTTGATTATATGGTATAATGGGTTTTTTTTTTCTTTTTTTTTTTTGTTAGCAAAATTTCAAATTTGGCCTGACTTGGTTACCAAAAAAACTCTAAAAAAAGAAAACTATAGGATATATATATATATATATAAGTATAAACCCTCCCTGGAGGCCTTGATTGAGGAGGAGAGGAAATCGAGCTTGGATTTGGTTCTTTTAGCGAGTATGCCTTCAACTGCATATTTAATTTAATTTAATTGGGTGTTGGGGAAGAATGATACAAATTAACAAAATTTCTTCATTCTAAAGGTTAGTATAAATATTGTTTGACAGAAGTTACACAATTGTACATTGATCCCAAACTATAAGAATTTGACTTTAAAATAAAAGAGAGGAACTAAAATGACAATGAGTATAAATTGTAAGGATACCTTTATGTACTTTACCTGAATATAAATCTAACATTACCATATGAATATGTTAAATTTTATAATTTGATAAAATAAAATAATTATTTCATATAATTATTATATTTTAAATATTTAAATACGAACACCAAGATAAAATCGAGTATTCAGACATGATATGACACTAAAATCAATTTTTTTCTTTATTGTTAAAATGATAAAATTTTGATCAAATACTATCCCTGAAAGGATAATTGTCAATATATCATTAATGAAAACGTGATATCACTAAAACCGTGAAATCATATTGCGGCCTTAAAAACCCAAAATTATTTTGTATTTTCTCGTTTCCTGATCACCACAGCACACAGCTGACATCATTCCTACTTGACTACTATAACAGTCAGTTCAAAATAACTTATACATACACCCCCATGTATACGCAAAGGTCAGGTTATATGCATACATAAATTCCGTCTTCGTCCCACAACATCAATTTTTTATACTAATACTAAAAAAACTCATCTATGGATATATATGTATTGCAAAATTCATGTATGTATATATATGTATTGCAAATTTTTTATGATATTGTACAACGCTGTCAGCTATGTGTTATGGTGGATAGGAAAGGAGAAAACGAGAAATAATTTTAAGATTTTAAAATTTGAAACCACAATTTAATTTTGCAATTTCAGCTAGGCTGCCAGAAATTGTAATATCATATTTTTATTTTGTGTTTTTAGACTTGCTCAAGTCAAAAATACTAAGAGTGCGTTTGTGGAATTGAAAAATAATGAAAATAACAAAGAATGTAATTTGGGTAATTTTTTGACGTTTAGATCATAATTATTAAATCACGTTTTTCAAAGATGAATAGTGAAAATTTTTAATTTTTACGTCAGCTTTTTAAAGAGAGAATATGTTCGAATGGCTTTTTTGATCCATTCGAACGGTTTTATTTCAGAATTTATTGAAATTATTAAAAATTTTAGAATTTGTAGAAAATTATTAGAATTTGTGGAAATATTATTGGGGTTAGTAAAAACTTTAATGGGTGTGTAAAAATTTATTAGGATAGGTAGATTTATATAAATTTATAGAAATTTCACAAAGTATAAGGAGGGTAAATGTGTTAGACATTTTCAGAGACTTTCAGATATTTTCTCACATTTTTAGTGTGCCAAACAGAACCTAAATAGTGTTACGCTTTTTATTTTTATTAATGGTATATTGATAATTAGCAAATAACTCAAGCCTACGGCAATTCCTAACTAGCTACTAAAAAGTAACTTTTTGTGTTTGGAAATGAAAAAATTAACTTTTTAAGGCTGTTTGGTAACGCTGTTGTCTTTCTATTTACATTTATATATTTGTGTTTTCTGTTTTTTATTTCCTATTGTCATTTTTTTCTGAAATGAAAACTGAAACTGCGTTTGAAAATACAATTTTGTTTACAATTATTAATTTTTATATTCATAAAATATTTAATTTTATTAGTTTTTTAGAAATTAATTGAATTTAATAAATATATTTCAGATTAATTTAATTTAATTATATTATTTATAAAAAATAATTGAATAAAAAATAAGTATTATATCATTTAATTTAGTAAATATAAAATATATTAATATAATTTAATTACATTATTTACTTAAAAAATTGAATTAAATATATTTTATAATAATTTAAATAATTTAATTATGATATTTATTAAAATAATTTAATAAATATATTTCATATTAAATAAATTAATTATTAAATTAATTTAATTATGATATTTATTAAAAATAATTTAAGCAAATATATTTAATATTAGATAAATTAATTATTAAACTGAAATAATTTGATTATAATACTAATAAAAATAATTTAATAAAATATATTGATATTAATTAAATTATTTATTTAAATAAACCAAATTAATATATTTTAGTTTATTATTTATTAAAAATAATTTAATAATGTATATTTCCTATTAATTAAATTAACTAATTTAATTTAATTATTTTTTAGTAATTAGAAATAAATTAATAATATATATTACATATTAATTTAATTATATTATTTATTAAAAATAATTTTAGTATATTACATATTAATTTAATTATATTATTTATTAAAAATAAATTTAGTATAATAACATATTTGAATAAAATAATTTATTTTAAAATGATGCAACAAAAATAAACAAAGTATTAAAATCAACAAAATATTTGCAACAGAAAAAATAGAGTGAATTTTTTTTTGTTTATATTTTTCTGTTTAATTTTTATTTTTTTGAAAACAAAAAAATATAAACAGATTTAACAAACATATTTTTGTTGCCAATTTATAAAATTTTGAAAACATAAATAAAAAAACAGAAAACAAAAACGTTACTAAATGGAGCCTTAATAACTAACTTTTCAGTTTTTTGTTAATTTGACATTTTTAACTTTGAAAGCTTAAAGGAAGATTAAAATATAAGAGTATAAATTTGATTATTTTAGAAAAACGTAAAAAAGTAAATTTGATCATTTAAACTATCAATTACTTCTTATTAAACGGAGCCTAAATATTTATGCATTTGAAATTGAAATACGTTGATTCATTTTTTCTTTCTAAAAACCAAAAATAAATTCCTTTTTCATCGTAATATCTATAAGAATTTTTTTTTTCTTATTCTAACTCATCAAATATTATGGTTAAATTCAACCAAATAGTCTATTAGAATATAAAGTAATTAAAAAAGTCGGCGGGAGTTTGAGAGAAAGTTTTGATTTGTGAAAGATTTTAACTATTTGTTGAAGAATAAATTCAATCTCAACTTTTAGATTTTAATTTATGAGATGAATATTTTGAATTGTGTTATATTTTATTATATAAATTATCTTTTTTTACCGAATAAATTTTTTTTATTAAATCCAACAATAAAGTAATAAATAATAATTCCACTAAAATCGCGCCAATCAATGATCAACCCACCAGGGAAGCCACGTGTGAAAGCCAGTAAAAAAAAAAGCCAGTAAAAGCTTTGCCTTCAAAGTAAAGCCTCGTGGGTGGTTCAAATTCAAATGTGTATGTGTGGTTACAATTTGTTACAGCAAAAAAAGTACGTATGTATAGGCTGGTCAACACACACATTAGTGGAAAATACACACAAAACTTCAAAGTAGACTGTGGTTAAGCCCCACTTTAACCATGGTTAAAAGCGTTTTCTCTAGTACATAATAGCATCGGGAGTGCCTTCTTCTCCGGGGTCACCTGCAAATTTCAAGCCTTTCCCCGTTTTCTACGACTCCTTGGATCCTCTTTATGTATATTAAGTTGAGAACTTGGGTTCTTTTACTTGGAGATTAAAGGCAACTTGGCCGTCTAGAGCGTAGCTCTTGGAAAGCAATGTAATGCATTTGGATTAGCGATTGTTGGTGGGTTCGAGGAATTATCAAAATACGAGTCTTTGACGATTGAGAACGAGGTTGGAGTTGGACTCAGATTTTCGCCAAAAAAGAAAAAAAGAATTGAATCTTTTGTTATGATTTTAGTGGGTGGTAGTTTCAGTTGATTTTGGAGGTTCTTGGGTTGGATTCGAAGTTTGATTTTAGTTTGCAGAGGTCGGTTTTGTTTTCTTTAGTTTCTCTTCCCTTTGAGTTGATTGATTGAGAACTTGACAAAGATGTTAATTGATAAAAAAAATTGTGGATTCTTTTAGATTATTGGTTGATTTAGGAAATCTTATCTGGGTTCCTCTTTTAATGATTGAATTTACAATATAAAATATAAATTTTAAATTCAAAAGGACATCTAGCTGATAATTTCCTTTACTATCTTAAGCTGCCATTAAATAATTGGTTTTGACTGTCTACTACATTTGTTGTTGCTTGCACTAATTTTATATTGCTACTGAACAAGACACAAGTACGAGAGTGTTTTCTTTTTTTTTTTTTTTTTTTTCTTTTTCCCCCCTCTCCCCTGTAAAATTTATGTATATATGCCTATGTATGTACAGGTCAGTGTTAGAAATCTCCAAATTTTATGGTAGGTGTTTCTTAAAAGTCCGTTTGTGCTTTTGCTGATATTACACTGCTTTGGCAGTGAATTTCACAAGTGCAGCAGTTGGAGGAGGAGACTAACAATGGTCAAGTGCTCAAATTAAGGGTCTTCACTTTGTAGTAGTTGTTTCAACTCTTCATCATGCCTTTGTCGGAGTTATGTGGAATGGCTAGAGGAAGGCTTGAATCTGCCCAGCAGAAAACAACCACTTGTTTAACTGATCTAACTCCCGTGTAAGTTCGATTTTGCTTGATTTCATTTAGTATATTTTAGGTCTCCACTGTTATGGTTTCTGTAACAGAGACCAACCCTTATTTTTTCTTTGGTTTCTGTATCAATTCTTTATTATGTTATTGATTTTGTTGAGAAATTTTTGATGGATTTGAATGCAGACCTGATAATGAGTTTGTTGAACTAGTATGGGAAAATGGTCAGATTGTGGTGCAAGGCCAGTCGAATAGAGCAAAGAGAACCTCTATTTCTAACAATTATCAATCTCAAACTCCAAAACTTCGAGATAAAGATATAGGGAATGCCACCAATTCAAAGATGGGAAAGTTTGCAGTAATAGATTCTGTTTTGAATGATTTTGCAGCGGCAGTGCCCCCGGCAGAAGCGGGATTGGACCAAGATGATGACGTGGTGCCTTGGTTGAACTATCCCATAGATAATTCTCTACAACATGATTACTGTTCTGAGTTATTGCCTGAATTATCAGGAGTTAGTGCAAATGAGTTGCCTGTCCATAATAGTTTTGCATCAATAGATAAGAGAAATACTAGTAATCAGACAATTAGGAGTTCACATAGTGTTTCTGTACATAACGCTTTAAGTTCAGAGCTAGCAAATGCACCCAAGGCTTCTTCTTCAGAAGTTGGTGAGTCTGCAAGATCAAGGAGTGGCCAATTCTATCCATGGTCATTCCAGGAAAGTCAAACATCAGTTCCATCGGTTAGACTGGGGGTTTCAAGTATTTTTAGGAGTAGCACCAGCAATTCAGCAGGTGATTTTCCTAGTGCCAAGATTCAGAAGCAAGATTCAGGACTGCCTAACAGTAACTCTGGCATCATGAACTTCTCCCACTTCTCCAGACCTGCGGCTCTTGTTCGAGTTAATCATCAAAATAATGGTGCAATGGCCACCCATGTTACATCGGGTGTAGAAGGGATAGGAGGCAAGAATAAGGGGACTAGGACTACTAGTAATCTTGCTGAATCCACACTTGCTGATTTGAGTAGTGGTGTAAGAAAAGAAATGAGTTCCCATAGCCCACCTAGTTTGGTGCTGCCGAAGGTAGATTCAAAACCATTGGTGGCTAAGCCGCTTGAGGAGACTTGTACTGCTCAACAATCTGAAGCTATTTGTCGTGACGATCCCGTTAAGGTTGACAAGTTGCCAGATCAAGCACATGGTGCAACTGCATCTAAACAAATGCCAGATGGTGAAAAGACTGTAGAGCCAGTTGTTGCTGCTTCATCTGTATGTTCTGGCAATAGTTATGACAGAGCTTCTAATGATCCAACACATAATTTGAAGAGAAAAGGTCGAGAGACTGATGATTCTGAAGGCCGAAGTGAAGTATGTTGAAATATTGGTTTCTTCCATTCCATTTGAGACCTTCTCATTCATTTCTTTTCATGAGGACAAACTTATGTGCAGGATGTTGAAGAAGAATCAGTAGGTATAAGACAAGCAGCTCCCGCTCGAGGGTCAGGTTCCAAAAGAAGCCGCGCAGCAGAAGTGCACAACTTATCTGAAAGGGTGAGCACATCCACTCCAAGGGCTGATAATGACATGGGCACTTTTATTTGCATATTTGGTACTGGATATGGAGATAATATGTTGGTACTTAAATTTTGGTTGTTTATAAACAGAGACGAAGAGATAGAATTAATGAAAAGATGCGTGCATTGCAAGAACTCATACCCAACTGCAACAAGGTACACAGTTATTTCTTAAATGACTTGCTTTGTAACATTTTGCAATTTGTATAATTAAAGAAATTCACATGGAGTTTCAAAACATTAACTTGGTCTCATGGAAATTGAATCAACTCATGGATAGAAAAATTAATATCCAGGAGCTTTTACCTCCATTTCCATTCTGATATTTGGTTCCTAAAATGTGGAATTGATTAGTGGAGTTGCATTTTACATTATTAGATGTATACAGATTTTGAATTTAAAAAGTATTAAATACTTTAAAACGTCATTCCCAGTGGCGTGGACCCAGTTAATTGATGGTTTCACAATTGGGGACTGGGCACAGACATAAACTTTAGTGTTATTTACTTATTCATTTATTTATTTGTTTTACACAGTGGCAATGGCAGCCTCAGACACAAATCCACAATCTTAATGATTTGATATGCCATGCAACAATCCCTAAAAATACCATAATTATTATTTTTATTATATTTAGGACCCTTTCTTCATTGCTTACTCTCATTTTCCCATTATAAGGTGGACAAAGCTTCAATGCTTGATGAAGCCATTGAGTATTTGAAGACACTTCAACTTCAAGTACAGGTGAATATTATCTTTCCTTTCGATTAATTTATGTTTTATTTTATTTGACTTTTTTTTTTTCTTTTAAACTAAAGGATTTGAAGAATCAACTACGTCCTTTTCCAAATCCAATTATTACCATCTCCTTTCCCTCATCTCATCCTTCTGCAGATGATGTCTATGGGAGCTGGGTTATATATGCCTATGATGTTTCCAACAGGAATGCAACACTTACATGCAGCTCATATGGCGCATTTATCGCGCATGGGTGTTGGCATGGGAATTGGGATGGAATGGGAATGGGTTTTGGGATGGGAATCATGGACATGAATGGTGGATCTCCTGGGTGCCCTATGATGCAGGGCCCTCCCATGCATGGAGCACATTTACCTCCCCCACGCCTCCCACCCATTTCTGGGCCTTCTAGTTTCCAAGGGATTGCTGGACCTAACCTTCAGGTTTTTGGGCATCCTGGTCAAGGATTTCCCGTGTCAGTTCCACGTTTTCCTTTAGTTCCTTTGTCAGGAGGACCTCCCATAAGTTCATACATGGGATTGAATATTCCTGGGATGACTGCTCCAGTGGAAGCTCCAAATTCACCTCCATCCTCAATTTCAAAAGACTTCCTGCAGAGTACTAACACGCAAAGGACGCACAATACTGATGCCACTAGTTCAATGAATCAGACATCTAGTCAGGTTTGTGTTTTCTTCATGTAGTTATATTTAAAAAAGTGAATTTAGAATATTTAAATATGTATATGGTGAGTTATGTGTTGAATGAAAACTAAGAGCCTATGAATCCAATTGCACATGTAGCACTTCAGAAATCATTTCTTTTTTTTTTTGATAAATAAATGAAAGTTTATTAAAAGGCATCAAGGGGATGCTGCTCAAGTACAAAAGAAATGTAGCTCAAAAACACAGTTAAAACTGCCATGTTCTTGACTAAATCCGAAAAACCTTGAAATGCGGCTCCACCCCACTTAAAACCACTTATATAATGTTGAAAATAAAAATCCTTTCAATCTATGCATAGGCATTCCAATGTCTTGAAAAGATATTCTATTCCTCTCCCCCCCCCTCTCTTCCCAAAAAAAATTACAAGACATCTAAGACAAAAAAGGAATTAGATGCGAAACTTTCCTTCTTCTTTTGTTGATTCGCAATCCCCACAAAGCCTCCAAAACCTATTTTATCTCCTTTGGAAATACCCATTCATCCGAGAAGAATTTGATACCACATTTCGACTCCTTAGTCCAAGTACAATAAACATAATGGTGATTGATTGACTCGTCATTTCCCATGCAAAGACCATCAATTCATGATAATATATTTCTAACAATCGACTTGGTCACTTTCAGGATGCCGCTAATAACTAGTGAATGGCAAGTACTTTTCCTTTTGTGTATCATATTTAAGATTGTCCAGAGTAAGAATCTTCCCATGTAACATACACGAGACGAAAAACTATCTTTGGAGGGCCATCAAAAACTCTACACTTTGTTCATGAAAAATAACTCTTCTTCTTCCCACCAAAGCCTCAAAAAAAAGACTTGACTTTAAGGTCTGTTTGGGAAGATACTCAAATTCCCAATGTTGAAGAAATCGTACTAAGGGATGAATCAATAGACCAAGGAGGTATCATCAATCTTACCAACTACACTCACAATTATTTGTAAAACAATTCAGGATTGATTAAAAAAAATATATATTAATAAATTAAGGCACAGAGTTGTCACTTTTCTTCTTTCTTGATATCTATTGATTACTACTGTAGTTTTCATGGTTCATTATCTCTTGACCATGCAAGGACTCCTTAAGTCTCATATATGAAATTGTCAATGAAATTGACTAGGCACAGCATATGTCCTGAAAGAAAATATTGACCGTTTGGATTACATTTTTTCTTTTTGAAACAGAATTGCCTAGCCTATTTGAATGACTAGTTTGATACTCAAACTTGGTATTGCTTGGTTACTGTTCAAGAGAATATTAGAGATCCAGAGTTTGATACTAAATTACTCGGTTACTGTTGCAAAAGAGTATTGGAGATCCACCTATAACCATTAAATTTTATAGGGGCATGCTTAATGAAAACCTATAAAGAAGCCTTTTATGAGACAAATTCTATGTTTGGTTGTGAAATGCTTACCATGATGTAGGTTACTCTGAAATGGAATGTGACTTTTGACTAGCCATGTTTATACAGTTTATGTTCCTGATTACATTTTTTCCCCCCTCAAATTTTCAATTCTTCATTGGGGCTTTCCTTAAGCCTTTTGGGGCGCTCTTGAAGGGACAAACTCTTCTTATTTTGTTTATTAATTGAGAATTCTCTTGTTGCTGATAAATTGTATGGCTGAGGTCCATTAAACTTGTGGGGTTTTCAATGCCAGCGTCAGGGCAACAAACGAGAGTTGTGAACAGTCTTCTTTGGCGCTTAAAAAAGATCTACCTCTAGATGTTGGAAGCAGTGGCGATGTTAGCTTGACCAAGGAAAATGACATTGTACCTAGCAGACCAGGTTGTAAGTGGATATGTATAGCAAATTCCTTCTACTTGATCTGCCATTGGAGTGAAATTTGAGAAAGTGTTCCATAACATGAAACTGAATTTGCACTTGTATATGCAGGTTGACTAACATCCGGTGTTAAACTCTGTCACCGGAGAACTGGAATTGACATGTAGTCTATCGCATTTCAACCTTCTTGTTCATTTCATGGCTGGCCAAGTATCGTTCAGTTAGAAAGCATCCTTATATTTTTTGAATGAGGTGGGAACTTCGCCATGACGGTCTGAATCTAGGTAGGCTATAAACGTACAAGATGAACGTAAGTTTTTCTTTTTTTGGTGTTTTGAAGAGACTTGGAATCTTTAAACTTTCTGTGTACATTAACATACATGACTCCTGAAGTTCCTAGTAAATATATTTAGAACTGTGTTCTGGACATGCGTGTTGCCTAATTCTTTGAATTAATGGAGCAATATCTCTCAATATATGTTTTGGCCAAGCAGGCACTCTCCCTTCCTCTTTCACTTCATAATATGGCTCTAGTTTCTTCTATGAACTCAATTAAGAAATATGAATAAGCAAAGTGCAAACCTATGTAAAAGTTTTTCGGGTTCTATGATTTGTTCAAAACTTGCATGGTTATAATTTTTAATGTTATTTCTTGTTCCAAAAAGTCCTCAAACTGGTTTATTAGGAAAATTTTGACTAATCTAGTATGTGGATTTCCATCTACCTACATTGTCTGTCGGTTAATATCTTGTCTTCTTAGACATCATGAATGCAGCAGGACTATAAAATTTCCTAGTGTCAACCAAGTCGTGATTCTTCGGCAATTTCGTACTCGCACTATTCTCCAAACAAACCATGTGAATGGTCCTTTGGACGTAAAATGTTTATACAAACGTTGGCTTCGTTTCCTTTTTCACGTGGAATTTAATTAATTGAATTCTAGAATTGTAACCCACGTTACATATTGTAGGAGTAGAATATTAGATCATGAATATAGATAATAAGATAAACATGAAGTATGTTGAAAATAAAAAATAAAAAATAGAAAATAAAAAGACAAGAAAAATAAAATCAGAGGAAATATGAAATTTATATCTTATTATATATCTAATAAAGGTTAGTGAGATGCTTCAAGTAGCTTACAATATTAGGTATGTATGATAATGATCTATATACCAATTAAAATAAATTTAATTACTTACTCAGTATTAAGATATTAAATATTTTAAAATAGGTATATAGTATATAGAATATTTCAACACCATCTCTCAAACTCAAGGTGGTAAACCAATTTAAGTTTGGAGGTAAGAGAATACCAAAAAGAGCTGAACCACATAGGAAACAAGCCGTGAGTATAAAACGTAAAGTTGTGTGGCTACTAGTGGCGATGAAATTTTGATGGTAAGTTCCTAAGAAAATTTCACAGCCATTGGTATGATTATTTTATGGATTGGAGATCGAAAAATAATCAAATAGAATATACGGTGTACGAATATAGAGTAAGAAGGACAAAATTGTAAAATATCGGAGGAAAAACAGTGGGACCATGCTTTCTAGTGTTTATGACCAATAAGAAAAAATTGACATTTATTGGTGTATTATAATCGATTTCATCAAGAGCACCACTATCAATAAGATGAACAATATAATACTGAGATGCCATCCTAAATAAAATAGTATATTGAGACGATAAAATACGAAGAAACAGATGTCGAAATCAAAATTAGAAGGGGTAAAAAAAAACACTAAGAATTGGTTCAGAATGCAGAAAAAAAAAAAGATTCTGCAGTTGTTGTGGTGGTGTTATGGTAGAGCAAGATCCTGAAAAGAAAAAAAATACCGAAAAAGAAAAATGCAAAAATTTCTGATATGGTTTAGAATGCAGAAGAAAAGGATTTTGTGATGATTGTGTGGTGTTATGGCAGAGCAAGACTCTTAAAAGAAAAAAAAAACACCAGAGAAGCAAAAAACACAATTGTGGAGGTGGAAAATAGTGCAACAAAATAATACCACACTAGAGAAATAAAAAAACATAGAATATAGCTTTGATACCATATTGAAAATTAAAAAAAAAAGGACAATAGAGTCAGCGACAAAGTATAAAGTTTACATCTTATCAGATTTTTTAAAAAGTTAAGGAGAGGCTTTAAATAGGTTTACAATGTTGGATACGTATGATAATGATCTACATATTAAAATAAAACTAATTACATATAAATACTAAGATATAAGATATTTTAATATAGGTATATAGAATATAGAATATTTTAACAAAGTGAAATTGGAAGTTGAGGAGGGAAAAAAGTGAAAAAAAAAAAAAAACTTAAGGGCAATTGAGTAATATAAAAAATAAACGATGAAACTTGAGAACATGTTTGAGAGCATTATACAATAAACTTGATGAGAATAAATTATCTTATATTATATTTTCATTAGAAAACACCTCTAAAAGAAATGAATTGATATCAAACTGTGTGATAATAACTAATAAATTTCAATTTCTATGAAAAGATAGCGAATGAAGATTTATCTGTACTATTATATAAGGAAATACTAGAGGTATTAATGAAACCTTAAAGTTAATAAAACTTAATTTTAGTATAACTTTTTAAGTTACCTAAAATATCCTTCAACTTTTCACCAAATTCAAATTTTAAATCAAACAACTTCTAAAAACTACCCTTAATTAAGTTATTTTGCAAAATTTTAAATTTTTAACCACCACATTATTTTACTTTTATACCTCTAATTGAATTACGCAAATGAGGTGATAACTACATACATTGCATCTGCACACCTTTAGTATCAAATAGAAAGTACACTTAATTTCATAAAAATTTACACTTTTTTTTTTTAATTCTCTCAATATTTTTTTAGAACAAGTCACTTTTATATATTAAAACATTTTAGTAATATAATGAATTTATGAGAATTCCATCCCTCATCGATGGGCCGGCTCGCCCAAGTTATAGCCTGTGTAGTTTGGCTCAATTTTTTTTTTAATTTAAAAAAAATATATATTTTTTTAAATTTACCTTATCTTAAATTTTTATAACCTAACCCATTTGTTTTAAATCCTTTATTTATTCTAAATTTTTATAACCCACCCCATTTTATCTTTATACCCTTTGTGTTCAGCCTAGACTTACTCTAAACCCTAGATCCATTCCTGCTCTCATTATTTTAAAATTTGAAATACAGGCACACTGTGTTTCTATCTCTGTTCTATGTATTAAAACTATTCACGTTTATAAAATTAACGCCTTCGTCCCGACCCAACCCATGAACACCCTATACAAAACCATCCTTTTCCTTGTAGTCCAGTCCACAGCAAAGCGCAGTGTGTTTGGTGTATTTGACTATGGGGCCTAGTTCATACTCTTTCATTTGGTCAAAGCATAGCAAAAGCAGCCCTTGTCCCTGGATCCATATCTGTCATAATTGTATCATACACATCGTAATCTCCTTTCTCTACCTTTGAATGATTATTGGTTATAAGTGTAGGTGGCCAAATCTTTTCCAGAGAATTATATATTTCTTGTATCATCTCGTTTCTATTGGTTACAAGTAGGGGTAGCTGGCCAAAGCTTTTCCAGAATTATGTACAACTTGTATACATATCACGGACTCACTGCTCTCTTTCTGGTAAAGGGGAGAAGCAGCTGAAAACAAAAAAGTGACGGAGAATTTACACTGTTATCCACTTAATTCAATCAAGCAATAGAATTAAATATGGGAGAAAACTAACTAACATGGTTACATTGAAACACTGAACATCTTTGCAATTGATAGTGATTAGGATTCAACAAATCTTCATGAAATTTACTATATTCTTCTAATATCCCTCCATTGGATAGCTAGACATGTAAAATGGGTCAACCTAACTCAGTTTATCCTTGGCCCTTATTACCCTTGCAAAAACCGGGTCGGGTTGAGCTAGGATTAGGCATATCCAACTCTAACCCATTGCTCCTATGTATTTTTTTAATATTTTTATAATTTTTTTAAAATAAATTAATTATAATTTGAATTTAAGATAAAATAATTGACCAATTGGTCTTAAAGTTAAATAAATTCTATTAATAATATTGTAGATTCATAGGCATTTAGGATATTTCACTCATGAATAAGGAATTAATTAAGTCCTTACTCCCAAGATCATAAAAATACTTATACCTATTGTTTATTTTAGTGTATTGTAAATAAATAATTAAAAAAATTAATAATAAATAAAATTAAATTTGTGACGTCAAGGTCTAGTGAGCTTAGGATAGAAAGTTCCCTAAGTCCTGGCCCTAGGGTCAGACTTGTATGTAAAATCAAACTTGACAAGTCAAATCAAAACTGGGTCAAGTCAAGATCGACCCAATCTTCTTTACATGCCTTCCTTTCGTCAGGTCAATATATAATAGGATATCTTATTCAAGACTTGAATATGTGACACCTTACAAATTATAATAACAAAGTAGCAGAAAGTATAAGAAATGTGGACCTGTAGTTGAATCCAAGACGACAATCTTGTGAACAAATTTAATCATAAACTATGCAAAATAAATAAATAAATAAATAAATAAAATTTGTTCATGACATGATGAAAACCCAAATGTCCAATTCAAAATAGTTACACACATATGAAACAAAAACAGTAATCAAAAGCTCTAACAGAAATCTGTGCTTCATCTGAATTCTCAAAAAACTGAAAAGTTCCTTACTGATTGTTATTGACAGCACCAACACAGAGTCTGTACACACCGGTCTTCAATGAATACCGAAGAAATCATCTGCCTAAAATTGCACAATCTTGAAAAAACAATCCACTATATATGTCTCTATAAACACACTGTAGTCACACAGGCAAACCAGCCAACAGCAAATAACCAAACACTGCTCAACCAAACAAATTCACTGTACAGGAAACGGTAGTAAAAATACCCAGCATTTTCTCTCCGTCGGATTCAAGGACCTTGCCCAAAATATTTCACTTTAATGTCACCCTTGGTTTCAGAAGAGACTGGCTTCGAGTTGGGTGATTTTCCGATGATAGCTTTCTTTGCCTTCACAAGCGAGTGCTTGACCTTTGCCATGATATTATTTGGTTGCTTTGCAGGCTTTTTTGAAGCCTCTTCTTTTGGAACATCAGGTTTTGCAATCTCTCTGGCTTCTTTTTCAGTCTCCAAGTTAGTTTCATTGGCTTGAACAGCAGTTTCCCCTCCTTTCACTTCTGCCTCAGATTTCTGGGACTCTTCTACCTTTTCTTCCATCTCTCCATTTTCCTCTGTCTTAACTGAACTGACAATCTCATCCTTTTTTGTGCTTTCTTCCCTATTTTCAGCAACCAGTTCAGTGTCTCTAGATGTATTATCTCCTTCCAATGATTTTTCTGTGGCCTCACTTGGGGAGATGGAGCTACTCACATCTTCAACAACTTGGCATCCTTTAGGCTCATCTGATCCCTCAGTTATGACTTTCTTCTCTTCTTCAGTTTTGACACTCTTTCCTTCACTCTCCAATTCAACATCTCCCGGCTCTGCAGCCTTCTCTTTCGATAACTCTTCAACTACATCGATTCCACTCAGTTCTCTCTCTTTATCATCTACATTGGCACTTTCTGTGGCAGCAGCAGGTGGAATTTCCTCTCCATCATCCTTTTTATTAACTTGAGCTCCCACAATAGTTGGTGTATTTTGATCTGAACTTTCTTTTGCTGCAAGTCCGTCAATCTTATCAGCCAAAGACTCTTCCTCTTTTGCTATTTCAACCTTGACACTCTCCTTAGGGTCAATCTCCGCACGTTCTTTTTCAACTTCTTTGGAAGCTTCAGGCTGTTCTTGTGGTTTATCCTTCTCTTTAGAAACTGGTTCCAGAATTTCTTCTTCCCCTTTTGGCTCTACCTCTGAATTTTCACCATCTTTTACTGCTGCTGTTTCTGATTCCTTGACAAGTAAAACCTCGTCTTTCTCTGCTTTAACGACAGCTTCAGCTGATGGTTCTGAGGTATTGCCTATTTTTGGTTGCTCCTTTAGCTGATTCTCAACAACCTCCACTGGCGCTTGCTCTTGTGGCTGCTTTTCAACATATTCACTTGGCGGTTGCTCTTCTGGTTGGATTTTAGTTCCTTCAGCAGCAACATCCCCCAACTTTGGGGCCTCTTCTGCTGGCTGTTTCTCAACTGCTGGTTGCTCTTGAGGAGGCTGTTTTACATCAGACTCAATTGTCGGATGATCCTCTGGTTGGCTCTTAGCACTGTCAGCCACAACTGATGGTTCAAAATCATCCCCCATCTTTGGTGCTCCTTCTGGTAGTTTCTCAACAGCCTCGACTTCTGGTTTCTCTTGTGCCTGTTGTTCAACAGGCTCAATTGTCGGTTGATCCTCAGGTTGGCTTTTAGTACTGTCATCTACTGACTCTGGAACGCTAGGGGCATCCGGTTTGTTATCAGTTTTATTTACCTCTTCGGCCAGAGAAAGCTGATCAATCTGCTTATCTTCTATCTTTTCGTCCAACACAGGCTGACATGGCAATTCCTCGGACTTCATCTTTTCTTGCTCTTTGCTCACGGATGGACGCAAACCCTCCTCCTGTTCAATTTTTTTCACTTCTTTGTCCCCCTTCTCGACTTGCTACGGTGATTGAAAAATGATCATCATCAAACTAATAGGAGTAATGAAGAAGGGAAGTATCCATACTTTTTTAAAAGACAATGTCTTTAACAAAGTTAAAGCTTGAAATTAAGAAAGCAAAGATTCACCAAAGGAAAGAAAATTAGCATTGGAATTTGAAAGTGAACCAACTACTAACCATCACAAAGCAATATTCTTTTCTTGTGGTAGCACAAACGTAACTGGTTTTTCAAACAGAACCCAGTGAGAATCAAGGGTGGAATATAGAGCTAACTAATCGTAAGGACTGAGCATTTGTTACGCAGGTGGGTATATCACTCGGGAAACTTCGGTTTTGAAGCTTCCTAACTTGTGAAAGACTTTTATTGGATTTGGATGAACTTTCCTATATAAACCAAAAACGAATATAGTGAAAAAAATATATTATAGCAGTACCTAATTCACTCAATTTCCTTAAAGTGGAAGGTAATAGATTAAGCAACAAGAGAATTGCTAGCAACAGTCTGGTTTTGGATCAAAGTCCTTGATCTAATGGGACTCGCAGTGGGGGTCCACATGGATGAACCGCTGATGGTTGCTAGTAGCCATCCATGCAGCAGTGGGTTCTTTGCTAGATCTTAAACATTTTGAAATCATTATAATACAAACTTTATCCTTGGGAAAGGACCCCCAAGAATTTTTCCGACCGGACAATGCATGAACTATCATAGAAGTTAGTATTGAACTAAACCTAGAATTATGACATTTCAAAAACAGAAAATATTATTTACTTCTAACTGTAATTCTCAGGAGATAGAGTTCTTATCTACCATCCTGCAATCCATGCCTGATTTTTTCAATGGGCAGGAGAAAAATATTTCCCACTAGAACATATAAATTCAAAATTTGAACTGAGAATAGCCTTCAGAAGCTTAAAGCTTTCTAAATTTCTTATCTAGGAAATTTACTCTTCAACGAGGTGCCAAAACAAGATAGTGTCTGATAATTAACAAGATGTTCAATCTGATTTTCCAACGTAAACAGACCTAAATTGGGAGGTTTTCTATGTGGGCTTTGTTCAAAAATCCATAATCACGTTCAAAGTATCATTTACTAAAATTGATTGATAAAAAAAAAAACGCAATACACCACAATCATGGATTAGGTTCAATCAATTCTTCCAGATAAGTGAACAAATAAACTAAATCAAAACTGGGGTCATCCTCAATTCAAAAAGTTCAATCACTAATTTTCGTCAATTAACTTAGAAACACAACAAACTATAATTACCTAAAAAAAAAAAGGAAACACAACAAACTATATATACAATTATATACAAAACAAGATTCAGAAGGTATAGATAGAAGCTTACATCTGAAAGGGTAGAATGATCTGAAGCAACAATGCTCTCACTAGCCATGGCTGAACTCAAGAGACGAGAGAGAGAGAGAGAGAGAGAGATAGAGAGAGAGAGCCTTCTGAGTGGTTTCAAATTAAGGATCAAAAATTAAATAAGAAAAGATGGATGGAGAAAGGGAAAAAGGAATGATATGGTTGGCAACAGCCAAGAAAAGCTCAAAAGGAAGCTGAGAAAAAAAAAACAGAACCACCCTCCTTGGGAAAAAGCAAAAAACAGTCTAGTGTTGATTGATGCTCACATGATAAATGATCTGTCAAAAAGGAGTGAAGTGGGAATGCTTTGAGCCTTTAACTAGGCAATTAACCAAAGAAAATAATATATATAAATCAATAATTAGAAATAGGAAAATAATTATGGGTAAAATGCAGCAACACCCCTTCAACTATTAAAGAAGTAGCAATTTGCACCCTTTGTAATTTATGAAACTTTAAAAAGATTCTGTTTTGACCCCTTGTTTTTAGTAAGAATTGTGGACTTGAACCTAAAATTTTAATTCTCTTGCATATATACCCCTAAAGCTATTAAAAGTTATTTTCAAGCCAAGAGATCATAAGTGTAGAAGACTAGGCCAACTCCAACCCATCTTTAAGCCACTGTTAGGCGTGTTGAGGGTTATTCAGGTCAAATCTTAGCTTGTGAGTGAGATCCTTTAAGAATAAACAAATTGGAAATGGCTAATAATAGTAATAAAGGTTTTTTATGTGTAGGAGAAAATGGAAAAGAAGTTTATGAATATCAAGTTCATGTTTCTAAAAAAGAATACAGTAGTTTTAATATTGTTAGAACTTTAAATTTCTTAGTAGATAATATGTTTAAAGCTATAAGTATTTTAAATAAAAGAGAAACAAAATAAATAAAATAAATAGTGTTGATCTACCATCAAACACAAAAGTTTTGCTAGAACAGGTTGTCAACAAAAGACTATGCAAGTGAAACATCTAATCTTCAAACAAACGATGATGATAAAATTCCTACCTTATACAAAGAAGGAAAAAGATGATTTGATGAAATCTTAGTAGTAAAAAATATTACTAAAGAAAAAACTTATAAAGATTTCCAAACTAATAAAGAAATATTAGAATATTAGAGATCTAGATATAAGAATGAAAATGATGTAAAAGAGAGAGATAATTTACTCAACCAGATGCAAACTCTCTATAAACAACATGAGAACCTATTCAAACGATATAAATATATTTTCATTTTAGACTCTAATTCTGAAAACTTGGACGAAAAATACTGCACAACAAGCGTGATGAATAAAGATGAAACTGATTCTGAAGCTGAAATACTAGTTGATCCAGAATTAGATGATCTAGACAAAAACCTAAAAAAGAAAAAAGTAGGAACATCAGATTACGTGGAAGAAAATCCAGAAACTAGACTAGTAACTGGAAAAAAAAAAAAAAAAAAAAAACTTCTTTTGAACAAATTTATGTAAAATAAGAAGGTGAATGTAGTTTTGATGAGGTTCATGTTAAAGTAAAATGTGAACCTAGTCCTTCTAAAAGAGAAGACTTAAATAAATTCAATATTGCCACAAAATGGGATATATCTAAATCTTAATGATGTACATCTCAAAGACTATGAAAGCAGCACTGAAGAATGAGTACAAGCCATGTCTATTGTCATAACTCATTACAAAAATACATAGGATAGGAAAAGATTCCAAGACTATATAGCAGGAACATACAAGAAAATGTTTTAAATTGGCTAAAAGTCTAAGAAGTGTCGGAGATGGCAAATGTGAAAAAACTTCTATTTTACTAAGCGAAGATAAAGAAAATGATTTTGCAAAAATTCTCTCAAATTTTTCTCTCAAATTTTTCTACCTTAATCAAAAGATATTTTTGTGAAATAATATCTTCGGATGAACACCAAAAAGAGGTGAAATATGTTTTATCAAAAATAAAACTTTGCGATATCTGTAAATACACGAATTTTGTGAAGTTATATCAAAGATACTTCTGAATGCTAAAGCTAGAAATTATGCCTCATTGGAAAGAACAATTTTTTCATAAATTCCCAAATCCATGGGATGAAATATGTGAAAAACAGTATCCAGAGCACCAATAAAAAATTGGTAGTTCTGATTCTCTTGGACTAAAGATAAGTTTCAGTTATAAAATAATGATCGAATATTGTCTTCAAAGAAAAGCCCAAATTCAGTTGAAAAATTAATTGTTTGAATCAATAAAAGGAAAGCCTGTTGTCACAAAATTTTAAAAGAAAAGTGGGAAATTGGATGCTCTCTGAATAAACCATATCGTAGCACAGAAAAAAAACACTTTAAAATTAAGAAGTGGAAATCTAGAAATAAAAGAATATTTTCAAAAAAGAAATATGTTAGAAAATTTAAAAAAAAAACTTTAGAAAAAAATCATAATTTTACTTGCTATTTTTGCAATGAAAAAGATCATATTGCACATAATTGTCCAAAAAGGAACAATAAGATAGTCAAATTTTTGAAAGAAAACAACTTAAAAATTTATCTAGGAGAAGAAATAGATTCAAAGGAAGAAGTTTTATATGAACTAGAATCTGTTTCTTCAGGTTTATCAAAAGAAAATGAAGAATTCATTTTCATGATGTAGGAAACAAATCTTATTAATGAAAATTTGGAAATTTTTGAGTCTGTTCCCAAAAACGAGTTAAATCAAATTTGTTTAGGAGATATAATCAAAGAAGATATGGCAACTGAAAATGATAAATTAATCAAATACAAAAGTCTAAAAATAGAAAACTTATATATAAAATCTAAGTTTAAACCTTGATAAACCCAACACTTCGAAAGGTGCGAGGGAATAACAGAGGCAAAATACTTCTCTAATGGACAAGTTGAAATAAAAATTTTTTATGAAGAAAAAATTAGGAGACTTAAACAAAAGTATCCTAAAGTAAGATTCATTCACATTGGTATAATCCAATAAGGATTAGACTATTGTTCAGGCTTGGAATAGACTCACCAATCCTATGTGTAATCAAGATACAAGATTTTATGACCCTGTTTAATCACTAATAGGGGGATAGAATCAAACTTGTTTATGGAGAAATCCTCTTCAGAATCAAACCAAATTATTTTGTGTCTATAAATGATAAAAAAATCTAAGACACATTAATACTGAGAATTCAAACTCAAAATATTAAGATGGACGGTAATGCTAATGATCTAAAAATATTTTAGAAAGCTGTTCATTAATTAACTAACGATACTGAAGTCAAGACAAATAAAGTTAACTTTGGTATGGTTGAGTTATATGAACCTAAACTTTTTGACACTGAAATTAAACCAAGATTAATTGATATAAAAGACTTAAGAATACTTAAAGAATGTGTATTTGAAAATTTTACAAGAGATCAACTAGAATCTTTTTGTAGATCAATTGAATTGCAAGCATCAGGTAATGCACTCTACTTCAGCGATAACAGGTTATCTGTAAGTAGAAAATCATTCAAAATGAACAATTTTAAAAACATTGAAAAAGATTCCTTGAGCTCAAGTAGCTTTGACAAAGAAACTGGATTAGGAGGAATCCATGTTCCAGTTTTTTCTGAAAGTTCTTCTAACAAAGAAGAACAAAAATTCATTATTTTTGAAAAAATAAATATAGATTCAAAAACAATATTCTTTTCTTGTAACCAAAAAAAAAAAAATATTGTTATATTTTTGAAGGTTATAAACCATATAGCTTACATGCACTTGTAGACACTGGAGTTACAACTGTGATATGTCAACCAAACAGCATACCCAAAGAATATTGGATTCAAATGAAAATTTTTGTCTTAGCAAAAAACGGTAATGACACCACATCTATAATGGATTTCAAAGCAAAAGGCATTGTTTTTTCGATAAAAACAACTAAAGGTAAAAAGACTTTTAAAATTTCAAAAATATTATTTTTTACTTTGATGCATGGAGATATGCTTTTAGAAAATAATTTCTTAACTCAATATTATCCTGTGAGTATATCTCATGATTATGTCACCTTAACTGATAGAAACAAGTCTTATTAGATTTCTTGGTTAAAAATATATGATTCAATCTGCACTAAAAGATTTACGCTAGTCAAGCGTTGTGATAATAGTCCAATTTTAATCATCGATTCATTAAAATCAATTGATGAATCTTAGTGGGTTTATAACAAATTAAGCCCAAATTTCTCAGAAGATCCTTTAATGTTATGGAAAAAAGCTCCTAGATATTGTCATCTAAAACTAAAAGATAAGCAGAAAATAAATAGGGTAAAACCTATGGTCTATACAAAACAGGATATAGACGAATTTCAAGTTTAAATAAAAGAATTTATGGATAAAATATTTATAGAATCAACTAGAGGTCAGCATTTCAATCATGTTTTCCTTGTAATGAATCACAGTGAAAAAAAATAAGGAAAACTAGGATGGTTATCAATTACAAAAAATTGAATGAAAATCTAATCTTTAAGTGATATTTTATACCTAGAAAAGATGTTTTAGTAACCTAAATCAGAGGTGCTAAAATATTTAGTAAGTTTGATTATAAATCAGGATTTTGGCAAATCAAGCTTATAGAAGAGTCAAAACCATTGATTGCTTTCTCAGTTTCATATGGCCATTACCAATGGACAGTGTTACCATTTGGAATATGTAATGCACCAGAAATATTTTAAAGATGGATAGACAATATCTTTAAAGACATTAAAGATTTCTGTCTAGTCCACATTGATGGTGTGTTAAGTTTCTCTAGAAACAAAGAAAAACATAAGTGTCACTTGGAAATAGTTTGTAAAAAATTTCTAGATAATGGAAAATTCTCAGTCCAAAAAAGATTGAGATAGAAAATGAAGAAATTGATTATTTGGATATTGTATTCAGTTTAATAGAAATTGTGTTACAACCTCATATAATCACAAAAATTAAAGAGTTTCTAGAAAGCTGGAGACTCTAAAAGACTTGTAAAGTTCTCTCAGTTTATTAAATTATGGAAGACAATTTGTAAAAAGTCTTTTAAATTGAGAAAAACCATTCCTTGAAAAATTGTAAAAAGCTCAAAAGAATCAAAAAATTTCAATATAAAAATTGAATGGAACGAGGAAGATACAAGGAGATTAAAAGAAATCAAAACCTTATTCAAACCTAATCTAAAAGTTTATATTACAGAATCTGATCTTTTAATCTTGGAGACAGATGTCTTAGAAATGTTTTGGGAATATAGTAGTAAAAGCAGTAAATAGATAAAAGAGAATCTGAACAAATAGATATTCTCAAAATTCTTAAAGAACAAAAAGGTTCTGAAGAATTAATATATAGATATAATTCTGGTAAGTTCAAACCAAATGAAATAAACTATATTATTTTTGAAAAAGAACTCTTAGCCCATAAAAAAAAAGTATAAAGAGATTTCAAATTTATTTAGCTCTTGTTAAATTTTTGATAGGAATAGACAATCAAACGGTTAAAAATTTTCTTAAAAAAAAAAAGAGTTGAAGATAATCCTAGAAGAATTAGGTGGTCTAATTATATTTCTCAGTATTCATTTGAAGTAAAGTATATTGGATCCATTAAAAATATTCTTTCAGATTATCTTAGTAGGCATTCAGATAGATATTAAAGACTAACAAAAATCTTTACGTTGTAGAAAACAAAAAAGTCAAATAAGGCTGAGATATCTAAGGTAACTAGCTCTAAGGACAAAGAAATAACAACTAAACAAGCTGAAAATGCTTTTTCTGGAAAAACATTCTAGAAAAACTTGTCTTAAGGAAACTATGCTAAGTAGTGCTAAAAAAGTCACTTGCTTCAACAGAAGAAGTCATACCAGACTTCTTCAATCTTGGTTTGGAGAATAAAACTCCTTGATCTCCTGAATAAAATATGGAAAAGCCATATTTTAGGAAAAACCTATGAATTCCATAAAGTAATGACAAAAAATGGCATATGAACTAAAAAAGCTCCAAGACAAAATTAATAACTTTAAAGAATTGTCAAAAAACATGATTTCAAAATTTGACTTTGAAATTTCTTTATTTGATTGCCAAAAGATTTTTGAAATTGAACAAATCACAAAAATTTTAGAAATTTCTAATGGTAATGCTCGTTTTGAAAAAGTCAAAAAAATAAAGTTTATGAAGAGGCTAAATAATTCCTTTCTAGAGCAATATTTTCAATTATTGATAAATATATCAACAATCAAATGATTAAACCAATCCTTCCAGAATTTTTTAAGAAAACCAGATATGATCCTATTTTTCATATCAGAAAAATTCAATTCGACCTCCATGGTGACAATTGGATGTTCGAGACAATTAATTGGGGTTTAGTCAAAAATATCATCTTCAATCCACTAGAGGTAATAGCCTATCAAGACTTCCAGCACTGATCAAAACCATGATTAGCAAAATTCTCTATGGTTTTAAAAGAACGACTATGGCCTTTGAAATTTACAGTTCTGTTGAATGATGATACAACAAAAGATTTTATGAGTCATATCAGATCTAAAAACTAAGGGAATACTCCCTTTCTGATACTTATATTTCCTTTAATTCAGCAAAAAAAGAAGTCACTTTAGAAGAATAAATTCTATTATGGTCTTAGGTAGAATTGGTTTACAAGGACAAGATTTTATAAGACATGCCAGAAGAACATATGGTAATGGTTGGAAAGAGGCTATTTGTATCCTCTATCCCATTAATGTTCCAAATCATTGAAGAATAGAAAAGAAGCATTCGACTTTTTGAACAAAATTGGTTGGATGGAAATTGATGCATCATCTGAGGTAGTGATTTATCTTGATGAAATGTATGAAAAATTTGAAGCAAAAATGGAATTGAAAACCGCACTCTCAGTTGAAGAAACCCAAGTAGAACAAGATTATTAGAAAAACATGACTGAGGAAGAGTGGCATAATATTGAGAACATGATGAAAGGCTAACAAAAGCCGCATCATCACGGAAGCATAGTGGACCAACCAAGAATACTGCCAAAAGAAAAAGAATAAATTTTTTTTCAAGAGTGAACCATGATCGACTGCACCCTTATCCAATACACGACAAAGACTATTTGAAGACATGTGAAGGAATCTGCTTTAACCAAAAATAATTCTATTATTGTACTTTTTCTTTTCTAAAGTTACTATCTTTTTTCTTTCTAGAATCTGCTTTCCTTATCTTTTATTTCAAGGCATTTGAAGTTTGGAATTCAAGTCCAGAGTTACTGTCTATAAATAGGGCCGTTTGCTGTAATGAGAGGATATGGAAAAATCAAAGTGCTCTCTCCCTCCCTCTAGTATTGTTGTGTAATATAAAGTATTATTAACGAAAGTTTGAGTATTTTTCTATCTTCCTGAGGTTCTTACTTTCTTGACCTGAGTATTGAAGTGAAAAATTCTACTGGTATCAAAGCCTAGACGATTCTAAGGCTGTAAGTCACCTACTCAATGAAGGTCAGTAATTAATGAATAACAATACCAGAGCTTATTATATCCTTTTTTCCTCTCTTGAATCTTTTTTTAGTTATGTATGTAATTTTAATACTTCATGAAGTCCTTTAAATAATCTATATGATTTGTATTTAATATTAGTATATATATCAGTTAATCGTGAAGTAGGTCAAGAAACAAAAAATTTTGTAAACCTAAAATATAGAATATTAAGAAATATTTGTAATTTTTAAAGTGTGCTTTCTAATTTCTAGAAACTATTAGGGTTTTTTTTTATAAATAGTTGTGTGGTCTTAAGTGGTCCCCAGAGGTTATCTTATGATTCTTAAAATTTATGGGGCTACAAGAGGTATAAGCGCAACTAAACTGATAGTTTAGAGGGTAAAAGTGCAGTTAACCCAAAATTTTTTTTACCTACTTCCATCCTAGCTAGCTAGTTGTTGCTCCAAAAGTGACAAATTAACTTCTATATAGGGACCATAGTCTTAACGGCCTAATTTCTTTTTTGGGGCACAGTTGTCTAATTTGTCGGGTTTTGGACAGCCCAAAGTTGGCATAGTGATCCTCCTCTTGCAAATTAATCAAGTCCACTCTCAGTCCCACCTTCAACGTACTGTTCTAAGCTCCATCAATGTCATAATACCATTTGGACAAACCTAACAAGGAATATCCTTCTCAAAAAAAATAATTTCCTCACCCCTTTTTTATTTTTTATGTTTTACTTTTTAAAAAGGTGAATAAAATTAATGCACATAACCCATGTTTGTTTACCAGATAACTTTGGGGATTAAATTATAGTTTATCATTTTTCATCAAGTTAACTTTAATCTTATATTTAATTTACACTATTGAACCTCCAGACTGAATTGTTTATCCCAAAAATGGGAATAAGTAATGTTAGGAGTGGTATTACATATCTCCTGCCATTAGATTTGGTTTTTTTTATCAAAATTTAAAGGTTTAAAATTATTTCTTATCACATGTTATATCAAATTACATCTTTTATCTTATTCCATCAACCAAATACCAAAAAAATAAATAAATAAATAAATAATAATAATAATAATAATAATAATAATAATAATTTCACATAAAAATTAATCTCATGTTATATGTAATACCATATATTATTTCATGATATTATTTATCCCCATCATCCAATCCCTCCAATCAAACATAACTAATATAAGGTATAAAAATTATTATCTAAACATTAGATTTCGGACATCGAATCCAAGTTGCTAGAATTGTTAGCGATTATAGTGATGATGACTGAGTTAAGTAGTAGTGATAACTGAGTTAAGTTTGAGTATGTGATGATTATTTTGTACATCACTCTTTTAATTATTAATACTGAAATATTACTCTTAAATTGATTTATTGTATAATTATAGTTTTTAAACTTCCAACTATTTTTCTTACTTAGTCTAGACTAGATTGTAAGTGGCATTTACTGAGTTAGTGTAACTCATTTCTATTTTATTTGTGCAAATCATTATAAGGATCATCTAATTGAGTAGCAGGAATGTGTATGAGATTGTACATGAAGAAATGTTATTTTATTTAAATAATTGAGTTAATGGGCTTTATTACACTTTTAATTATATATATAATATTGAGATGTTAATTATTATCATTTCAAATTGAATTATGGTTTTTAATTGTTTTAAATGATATTTAAGGATATTGGGATTGTTTAAATGGTTTTCAAAATTATTTAGCTAATTATAATTTGATAGTTTAGTTGATCACTTCGTATTTAATTTGCATAGTTTTGAATTAGAAGGGCATATGTTTGATGGTTGTTCAAGCTTAATTGCACATATATGGTCGATATCTCTTGCCTTTTGCTATGAGTTTGGGACATGAATAGTAATAAGTAGAATGTTAATTTTTTTAAGCAAGGGGGTAAAGTGGGCGAAATATTGTGGGAGTAAAATATTAGTTATTATTATTTTTGACATCTATCCTCTTTGTTCGCCAATAAAATATATTGCCAAGTTTACTCACCACATCAACTGAAAAAGTGAAATTCAAGCCTACAAAGTAAAAGAAGTTAGAAGAAATGGCCGGAGATGGTCCTCAACCAAAAAATCTTCCGATAATAAAGTCAGAATAGGTTTGAGAGAATTGTAATATAAAGAGTGATGTAAACAATTGATAATAGTGAGCATATCTAGATTTTGGAATTAAGTCTTGTATTTATAATAAAGTATAACAAATAAATTAATGTGTAAATAATTGAATTGTAATGATAATTTATTTTATACATATATATCAGGGTATATGACGGTCTCCTTTTTCTTTAATTGCCTTTTATCTCACATTTAATATTTCCTACTCAGCATTAAATGCGCCTAAAAGAAATTATTGTAATAGATGGAATATAATTTCGATAATGTCTAAATGTCACATCTATCTACCATTTGTAAAGAAATAAATTAATCAAGTTAACTATGTAATAATAAATTTGGTTTATTTATTACCATTTTATAGTTATGGTTAAAATTGCACCAACACAATTTTACAAAGTGGTGAAACCCAACTGTGGTAATTTATTGATTGTTAAATTAACGCTGACACATTTCTATACTGTGCTCTTGCGCTCGAGAAAATGCCACGGGTCCCTAGTTATTTTTGCACCTATACTCTTAATTTTTATTTTATTACCAAATAATTTTGACTTGTTAATTAATCTTGGTACACTACTCCATTAAAAATAAAAAAGTATACGTAGATCTCAAAACTGTTGGCTAAATATAATTCATATAGATGCTGTTAATGGAAAACTGAATTGAATCCGAGTAACTCAACTAGTAATATCTTGAGTTTATTGTCAACTTCAAGGTTTAGGAATTAATTGAGGTGCACACAAGTATGGGTATGTTCGATTCGAGTTCATACCTAACTCAGAACTAAGGTTTAGGAATTAATCGAAGTACACACAAGTATGGGTATGTTCGATTCGAGTTCATACCTAACTCAGAACTGAATCGATTTTTTTCGGTTCCTTAAATTTAGACCTAAAACCGAACCGATTTTTAATTGAAACCAAATCAAACCAAACCGAAAATATTGGATTGGTTCATTTGGGGTTTTAGTTCATGCCAATTCTAGTTGTTTGGGTCCAATTCGATTCAGTGGAGAACAAAACTTTTGGGAGTAAAATTTCATGCATATAATTGGTATAATTTGAAAAATAATGAATGAAAAGAGATTTCATTTCCAAGTATAAAATCTATTGAATATGCTTTTCTTTTGACAACATATCCAAACTACTTTATCTCATATTAAATGCATTCCATAGCAGCAATTAATTATTTAACAACAACTTCTTGGCTGTTGTTCTGTGCGTTTAGAGGGGAGATAGAGAGAAAGAGAGGGAAAGCACTGCACAACGCAGCCTATATATTATATAAATACTATATGTTATATTTTTTTCAGGTTGGTTCAAGTTAATTCGGTCTAATTCGGTTTCGGTTTTGGTTTGAGTTCTAATTGAAAATATAATAATTCGAAAATCGAACTGAAAAATTAGTTCTTTAATTTTTTAACCCAGAACCAACTCAAAAATAATATAAACCCGAACCAACTTAAACCAAAGTAATCTGATTGATTCCGTTTTCGAATTGTTCGAATTTTTTATGCACCCTTACACACAAGTGGGCTTGAATACCTTAAGTATTAAATAATGATAATAATAATAATAATTGAATTGAGTTAAATGCCACCAAGTCATAATGGAAGGGTTGTCAATCTACTCATTTAAACACTCTTTGGCGTGACATGAAATTATTAAAGCCACCCACCCCACAACGGTTGCCATTGGGAATGTTACGAACCTGAAGGACTAATATTACTCAATTGCATTATATTTTATAGTTAATTTTTAAATTTTTTATTCATTTAATTATTTATTCTCTATAATTTTTCTTTTCAAAAAAGTCTAAAATGTTATAGGATAATTTTGATTAATTTAAAATAAACTAAAAAATTAGAGTTACCAAAATTTCTAATTTTTTTTTAGTTCTTTAACAATATCTAAGTTTTGATTGCTTCAATATAATAGTTTTTTTTTTGTTTAAAATATATTTACTTATATTTTTGAAAATACAAATAAAAATATTACATTTTTAACAAAAATTGCATAATAATTCTTTTATTTTCTAACTCAAATTTTTAGCCCTGGATCTTGAATTCACGTAAGTTCTTTCCAAAACACACAAATTGAATCAACTTCCATTTCCTTGTTACTCTAAATTTTCAAGTTCGATTTCTTTTCTTAACAATTTTTTGGACTAATCTCTCGGGCACAAAACACAATAAAATTAATAGAATGAGTCTCTTTAATAAATGAACTGTATCCAATTTTTACATGTGAATTGAATCTTCGTTACTATGTAAATTTGTAATTTATTACAACATAAATCAAGAGAGATTCTCTTCCCAAAAACTTATCCTAAAGAGTAAATCTCTCGCAATAAAATCTTAATATACGGAAGCCTATAGTCTCACTGAGGGCAGCGCAATCATTAAATTTAAAAAGGCTAGATGTTAGCACAGCGTACCGTTGCGCTCGTATGCTTATTTTCCGTCGTGCTCGTAGTGTGAAATTACAGAGGAGGCGAAAAAAAAAAAAAAACAAATTAAAGTTAAATTATTAATTTGTGTTTTATTTTTTTATAAATCAAGATATTCATATTTCAAATTTTACTCTGCACTTTATAATAATTTTCTTACTAATGAAATTATAAAATGACTCTCATAGTAAATGGCAGTCAGCATATTACAATTAAATATTAAAATTGAATTATATTTACAAAAATTGTGAACTTATTTATACTCTACTTATAGTTTCTTATACTTTTTATTTTTTATTAATTAAAATTACACAATTATTCATATTTTTTCACATATATTTTGCTTACTTATAATGTCATAAATACTCTTTTACAAAAATACAATCGAAAATATAATTGTAATATCGTAAATATCTTTATTTTATAGTAAAAATTATTATCTTTAAATATATGCAAAATGCAACTTACCAATTATTTCATAAACATTTTTGATAAATGAATAGGTAATTATAATCTAATTGTTTTGAAAAAAATTCACTTATACATTAGAATTATCATACTACAATAAAAATTTTTAATTCTAGAATCTTTGAAAAATATTTTTTATTATAAAAAATTCAAATTAAATTAAAAAAAAAAGATACTTTATAGTACGTTTGGAGTGACAAAAAATGAGATAAATTGAGATAAAGTGAGATAATTTGTGAGTTCATAATTCGTACAGTGAGATAAAAATAAATAACTTTTAGAAATTTTCAGAGATTTTTAAAGTTTTTCAGTATTTTTTAGCAAATCAAACGCACCCGTAATTTGTTTAATAAATCTATCTGTATACTTCAAAGTTCACTTTTTTCAATTTATTAATTTTTCTAATTAGATTTTTTTTGTTAGTTTTATTTTTTTTTTTCTGTACATGAATGGTGAGAAAAAAGTTAGAAATTCTATTTTGAGTTCAGAATTGATGAGAAAATTAATAGGTTTAAGAACAAAGAAATTTAAATTTACAAATGCTCTTATTTTCATGTTTGCAAGTTTTCTGTAAGAGAAAAAATATCTTGAAAACTAAAATAAATTTTATTTTCATTTACATTACTAGTAATCATATAAAAATAAATTTTATAACTAAATAACTTATTTCCTTTCAAGCTATTTACAAACTTTTGTCGTTTTATTTATTACCTAGCTATTTATTTATTTATTTTTATAAATCTTTCATAAATTCTTTATTTTAATATTTATCACAATTACATTTTTATTTAAAATTAAATCATTTTTTAAATATATTAATAAAATATGAGAATTAAAAAAATCGTATACCACCTTACTAAGTGACTCAATAGTGATGACAATAGAATAGTTAGAATAATACAAAATTGTAAATAAAAAGTATGAAAAAAATTAATTTTTTATTTGATTAGATTATGAGATAAAATAAAATAAAATTTATTTTTATATGATTGTTAAAATTATAATCTAAATAAAAATTATTTTGGTATTCAAAAAAATTATATTCTCTTACAAACCTAAGGATGTTTATTTACATTATGAATAACAATTATCTCATTTCAAATTAAATACAAGAAAGTGAGTTAAAAAAGGATAATTTTATAATTTTAATTAGTGAAAAAAAATAAAGTAGAATGATAGGGATTATTTATAGAGTGTAAATAAATTTATTAAAAAATGGTCTTTGATAAACATTTTGCCATTAAAGAATTTCAATTGTTGCCCGTAGGTGGGTGCTAAGCTGGCCATTGAGCCTATCCTAAATCGAGTTTAATAAAGAACATGAAAGGATAATAATCGAGCAGGAAACAAGGTGAAGGTGAGATTAATTAATTATTACCAATGAGCTACGAGGAGTCAGAAGATATCTTATCCATCGAATTTGAGGAGCAAAGCTGACATACCAACTTATCTCAGTTTGGTAACTTATGATTAGGGGGCCGTTGAATTAAAATTTAATAGTCTAGATGTATTTATATTTTTTTAGATTAAAAAAATATGAATACATTTGAACCGTTAAATTTTAGTCTGACGATCCTGATTTTCTTATGTCATCCAATAACTCAAATGTATTTATATTTTTAATTAAAAAATATAAATGTACCTGAACCATTAAAATAGACCTACTTGTCTATTAGTTCACTATTTGTGTGAAATTTACATATTGGAAATATATTTGAAATTAAATTTAAAAAGATCAAAAAAATATTTAAATAATAATTAGGATGGAAAAATTATTTAAAAATGACTGAATATTAATTTAATTTAACAAAAATCTAATTCCTCTCATAATGACAACTCTTAGTATATTTTAAATTTAAAATGTAAAAAAAAAATGTCTACTTTTAATTACGTTTGGAAGTGCCTAAATTTAATTAGGCTATAGAGTAATTTTTTAATTTCAATTTTAAAGTTAAATAGTTATGTTGACCATTATTAGTCACTATTTGAGTTTTTTTTTTTATAAAGTACAACATAAAATTAATAAAAATAATATTTCTAGCTAGAATTATTTTTATAAAATAAATAAAAAATTATTTTAATGTAATTAAAATTAATGCTATTTCTAGCTTAAGATAATTATGCAAAATGAATCAAAAATAAAAAAAATAAAAACGTATATTAAAGTTAACAAAAAATTTAAAATAAAAAAGAGATGAAATTAATTAGGTAAGTTTGTGATTTAATGTACATTCTAGAGTAAATTTTAATTTTTAAAATTTGATTAGATAGAGATTTGGTAAAATATAAACTTTTAATATTTATATAGAAACCTGATTTTAAAAAAACTCTATCAATTCGATCATTAATATTGACACAAATAAAAAATATAAATATAAAAAATTTAATAATTATTTTATAAAATTATACAAATTTATTAAAATATTTTATAATATATTTAAATATTATATTTTATCCATAAAAAATATTATATAATTTCGTGCACTAGACAGGTCAAAATTAATATACCCACATCTGCATGCATGCAACTCAATATATAATTCTTTTCTTCCTCGCAAGTTGAGGGTAGCATAAAAATGTCGTAATTATTGATATCCTCATCTCATTAATAAATAATTGAATTGATGCTTTTGACGTATTGCGGCTTGGCGTGGAATGACATATTGCAAGCCATGTGCAGGTTGTGATTGCTGAGCTTTCACAAATTACGTCCTTCCCTTTTTATTATTTTTTTAGTTTTCTTTTTCTTGGAATGGATTTGTCTCCCTAATTGTTTGGCATATTTCTTCCATTAATTTGAATGGCATATTTCCTCCATTAATTTGAGTGGTTATTTCACTTGGAAGGACATCAAAAATGATAAAGTGACTTTGGTTTTTATTAGTAAAATTCGAATGGATTTGGACTATTCTCCTCCAAGGGTCCTTGAGTAATTAAGGAGGAGAAATTGAAACTAGAATATTAGATATTGGTAGAGAGAGAGAGAGGGGGGGGAGAGTTTTAAAAAAATTATTATTTAAATTATGTATGCTATTCGAATTAGATACTTATTTAACAATAAATTAAGTTTGGGTTTAACGGATCAAGTCCAAGATTGCCAAGTCTTGATTAGATTTGAATTTCTTTCTTATTGAATTAGGTCGGGATCCGTTGGATCTAATTCAGAACTGAACCATTGACAACTCTAGAGGGCTCTACTCGTTATAAATAATTACTTAAATTATGTGATGATAAGTGATATATAGATAAAGTGTTCACACATTTTTATTAAAATTTTTTGATGGTATAACAAAACTCCATAACATATATGCTAGAGTCTCAATTAAATTTTAATCTAATTAAGTGACTTTAATTGGCTTATTTGTAAATTGAGATAAATTTGACATAAAATAAATATGCATGATTAATGTTAGATTTGACGTCCCTACGTTAAGTTATGTGAGTGTGAGAGTTTTTTTATAGAAATATTTTCGAAAACATCCTAGGATAGTGTAAATATATATATTTTGTATCATTTAATTTTTAGTGTATTATTTTGTGAAAAAGAAAAAAAATAATTTTTAAGGACACGGGGAATTAAGACACACGACAAGCAACACTGCAATGCATAGAATATAAGTGGTGGTAAAAGGGCCTAATTTGCATGTATCTGCAAAGGTTCGAACCCAGCTGTCTTATTGGGTTTCTACTTTCCTACTGCAAATGGGGAAACACTCAGCCCGTTTCAGCCATCCAAAAGGGTTGAGAATTAATTTATTTTGCCGAGGCCCAAAGCAGGCTTGCAGATTTTTGGATCTCACCAAAACAGAGTCCAAATTTCGAAGAAAGAAAATGAAAAATCAGATCATCGGTCTTTATTAGGCTCGATACTAGTCGGGTTTTGCCCGATTCTTTCTCCACTTTAATGGGAAAATTCGCAAGAACCTATGACGATGTTTACATGAGCCAATCTAACCCATTTTCCTGTTGTTAGGGATATTTAAAAAATTGTTAGTAACCTGACACGCATAACATGTTTTTTATTTTTATTTTTGTGTTTTATGTTTTGTCTGAAGTATCAATATATACCATTTTTTTTTATAAGTTTATAGTGAATTATTTTATTATAAATTAGACATTCAAAAATTTTTTAAATGTTTCAATATTACATATTTATTATATTATTTTATATCTTATATATATTATATTATATATATATAAAATTAAATATATTACAAAACCCACTGTAACATGCGGATTATTCTACCAGTTACTTATTAATATTCATAGAACATATTATAGATTAAAAAAAATTAATCTGTCAAAAAAATTATAT
The DNA here is from genome assembly GCA_019916065.1 of Vitellaria paradoxa. Classification (NCBI taxonomy): domain Eukaryota; kingdom Viridiplantae; phylum Streptophyta; class Magnoliopsida; order Ericales; family Sapotaceae; genus Vitellaria; species Vitellaria paradoxa. The sequence goes on from CM034238.1 coordinate 21,987,156, forward strand.
AGTACTAGTAAACTTGTTTAAAAATAATTCAATAAGACTTATGCATTGACAACAAAATATAAAATAAAATAAATGTTAAAAAAATGGGAGACGTGTCCCCATAATGAACACCAAATGCCTCCACAAGATGCGTGTCATTGTATCCTTTACTAAATAATTTGGTCACCTAACGGGGTCAAGCACCACCCATGAATAAAAACTCAACCATTAACCCAATAAAACCAACATCCCTCCCGCTCACACATGGTGGTGCGCCTCAAGGTACATTTTGGTTGCGTTTGGTATAAAAAAAAATACTGAAAATCTCTATAAATCTCTGTTAATTTTATATCACATCAACTTTTTTCTTTCACTTCACGCATTACAAACTCTTAATTTATCTCAATTTATTTCATTTTTCTTACTCCAAACAAACCCTTAATCATACTTATAAATTTGTAGGTTGGTTTTATCTACACGGATTCTTGAGTCCTTCAACTGCTAAGCACACTTGCATGTGCCAACTCTATAATCATAGATCACCATCCTTTCACCATGATACATTTATATAAGCAAGTCAAACGAATTAAAGTGGACTGTTTTTTCCGATTAAGAGAGTGTTTAGAGTAAAAAAAAAATTATTATAAATTAATAAAAATTACAGTTCCGTAATTTATGCGTACAATAAATAAAAAATTTAAATTTTATAAAAATTAGTAGAGTTTAATGTAGCTTCAAATGAGTCCTAGTTCGATAAGTGAATTAGTAAAAGCAGTTGTTAACGAGAAAAGGAATGATGCTTTGCAGATGTATAAAAAGCTCGACGGATCGATGTCACACATTGATCCTTCGTTTTTCTATAGCCACGATTAGATACAGTCTCATCAGTTACATTTTTTCACTCAAACACAACATCAAACACTTCCTTCTTACTCTATTGACCTCCCCCTCTTACTAACGGCTAAATGCAGGAATTCGACCTATTTTAATTAGGACTGACAAACATGTTTAAGAAATTATTACTTCTAGAACATGTTTTTAGAACTGAAAAATGCATTTGGCCAGTTAGTCTATTTAGAAACTTATTTTGATAATAATAATAATAATAATAAAACTGTGTTTAGTAGAGTAATTAACTATAGTTTGAGTTGACATTCACAATAGACAACTAAGCGAGCACATATATGGATATTTGTCTAGGGGCCGCTTGGCGCACCGACGAAAATTAAAAAAAAAATTAATTCCAATTAATTTTATTTAATTTTTTCCACTTAAATAAGAAATTAATTTTTATTAATTTTCACAAATTCTTTCTAATTTTTTGCAATTTTATTTTTTTTTAATTTTTTCAATTTTTTTAATTTTTACAAATTTTTACTAAACTCTTAATTACTAACTAATAAAATGTTAGGTGTCAATCGATGGTGTAAAATTATATATTTTTAGAAGTTTTTAATCGTGCTAGACGCTCCCATAATTAATATATTAGGATCTATAACAGTCAATTTATATCCTATTATTTACAGGTGACCGTTACAATTTAACCATTAAATCAGCATTAATTGAAGATTGGCAAAAATGCCTTACTTTCATGCAAAGAAAAAGCACATACATTTGGTGCTACATGAACACTGATAGTCAAAGGCCATGCATTTTGAAGGGGAAAAAAAGCTTGCAGCCTTGATCAACTCAAGGAAAAAAATAAAAAAAAAATAAAAAATTAAAAATCTAATAAGAGTCTGATGATGTCATGGTAGAAGGTGATGAAATTCTGAGTAAATGAACTTTTCACGGGTTGAGATTAGAGAAGTTTACGATTTTGGGTTTGTCACGGGAGAGAGATCGGCATGAAAGAAAAGTCAATATGCCTACTAATATTCATAATTGTTCTATCGTTTATTTAATGAACTTATTAATTACATAGGATTCATCCAGATGAACGACTCAAATTATATACTTGTACTTCTTATGGGACTCACTCGTATGAATAACTCAAATTATACGACTCTGATAGTTACAGTTGTGTTTAACTTTCTCCAGCTAGTGAAGGGTTTCATTACCTTCCATAGTGTTAAATATTAGAATTTACAACATTTAAACTAATATTTAATGTGTTTTGATTGTCAAATTTGTCTAAAAATTTAACTTTTTCTAATTTTCTCAATACCTAAAATCTTCAACTTTCTCTAAGTTTTAATAACTTTTTTGCACTTTTCAAGAAGCACACTAAAATATTCAATAATCTAAAATTTGACTCTTTTTTTTTATTTTTTTAACTAAAATTTAACCCTCCGAAAAGGGACTCGCCTTTGGCATGTGTTGAAAATTAAACTACCATCATTTGCTTACCTTTGCCATGTTGCACCACAAATCAATGCCCATTTTTAGGAATTTTCCTGTTAAGATAATTCACTCCATTTTGCTCAAAATCTTCTCTAGCAATTATTTGCAACACTTTTGGAGCTTTATGTATATATGTAGAATAAAAAAATAAAATAAAATAAACAAACAAACCAAACCGTGTTCCTTGATCATTAATCTAGTCCTTCAACAAGTTCTCACAGATTTGACAATTTGGTTTCGGGTTAATTAAATTCCAAATCATCATTGCTTTACAACCTAGCTATTTTGATCCAACTGGGAGGTATCATTTCTTCTAACCCGCCTGAGGTTCACATGACCAGTGCAATATATATATATATATATATATGTATATATACACACTCCTCAGTCTGTTAAAAAAAAAAAAAAAAAAAAGAAAGAAAAGAAAATTCTTTTGCTTTTGATTCAATGCTACTCATTGATCTTATTCTCTTAGAATCAGGCAACAATTTGATGACATATCTATACTTTTTCGCAGTTGCTTTGAAACTGATGAAATTATATATATATATAATATATCAAGCTCTAAACTTGCTAATGTTTTGGAAGTCCCACAATTTTACTCAAAAGCTTTTGAAGAAAGGACTTGTGATTCAAGTCAAGTTATGATTAAACTGAGCCGGGATTCAGTGAATGAGGCAAATATAGTTGTCCTGAGGAAGCACTATGGCCTCTAGGACGTCCGAAAAATATTGATGGCGAAATTTCCATCACAGGAGGGAGAGAGAGAGAGAGAGAGAGAGAGAATAAAAAAGATAGCGCTGTTTGAGATATGTCGAGGAATAAAAATTATGAAGATGGCCTTCTAATCAACTCGATTAGAGATGGATCGGATGAAAGAAGTTCAAAGAACTCTCTCTCTCTACCAGTAGCTAGGTAGCCTGGTAGCTTCTTATAATCAATTTGATGCCCCAAAATAAAAAATAATAATAATAAATAAAAATAAGTAGTGTCATACGAACAAGAATATTTTATTAAAAAATAAAATTAATATGACATACATTAAAGTTTATAACTTTTAAAAATTAGAAATTGTCTGTGCCAAAAAAAGTAAAAATATAATTTGATTTGCAAAGAGTTCAAAAAAATTTAAATTTAGGGTATTTTTAATTTTTAAATTATTCATTCTATCTCATATTTTTGTTAATATTATTTTTTAAATTTGAAATATTTTTAACCTTTAGATTTATTTTAATTTTAATTTAGTAGGCAGGATTTGATTTTGAAAAATATATCTAAAAAATCCATAACTGAGATTGTCGCTTTTAAAAATGAATGGCCAAATTTTAGTCCTCTAACTTTTTATATCCCACTCAAAATCATCAATCACATCCATCCCTCTCCTTCTCTCCAATTATTTTTCATCAATGTGTAAAATTTTATTATTTATTACAAATATTATCGTATGCTTTTTTAAAACTATTAATTTAAAACTTTTATAAAAAAAAATATTAAAAATGAAAAGAAAGAAAGAAAGAAAGTGAACTTTCATGTGAAGCAATTGAAAAAATAATTAAGATGGAGAGAAAAAGAAATAATTCTATCTATTAAACAAATTTAACAATTGAATATATCACAAATTCAAAATTTTGAGCCTTCATATATATTATATAGGTAACTTGTTTAAATAAACAATAAATATTAGTATATATTGTTGTAATTTAATTTTCTTTTCATTAAAATTTTATCGGAAGAATAGTTTTTCCCAAAAAATTAATAATCCTAGCACCAATTGGAGAGGGGCACGAATTTTAGCATCCCATTGATTGATAAGACTCAACCAAGGAAAGCCCCCATCAGCACCTCAAGAAAATTCATTGGGAGATATAAGACCTCTCCTAAAATTGAAGGCTATGATGCCAATGTGAGAAGAAAGTCCTTCATCATTTCCCACTACATAGCAAAAAGCATTAGTGTAATTATTCGAGGTAGGGGGACAAAGGGTGCAATTCAACCAGACAAAGCTTTTGGTAATCGATGGAGTTAAAGGCCTTACAAGCTTTAGATAATGGATGTGATTAATTAGAGAGCTTTAAGCTTAAAAAAAAAAAGAGAGAGAGAAATTAAAGCTTATTATAATGTTGCCTTCTGCTTAAAGTCAATTGCCACTATATTTGGGGTTGCTTTCTTTTCAACTTTACACTAATCAAAAAGCCAAACAGTTCATCCCTCCACAGAGTGATTACTATTGCTATGTCTTGAGAAAAGAAAATAAGAAAGTGAGATGACTATTAATGGTGAATTGAGTTGTAGGGTTTAACCGCTAATGATTGTTTTTGAGATCTTAAGTTTCCATATACAGTGTTTATATATATATATATATATATGCGCAAAGCATATGCTTCTCTCTCATCATCCCTCATATTGGCTTTGACAAGACAAAAAGATGAATGAATGTAGTTGTGATTTAACTAATTCTCATGAGATATCCATGTGGTTATGTTTCCTACAAGTGTTAATGGTCCAACTAAATAAAAATGTATTAGGGTCATCTCAAAATGGACCCCGGCCCCTAATCAACTCTTATCGATTTCAGTGTTCCCCACAAACAATGTGCCATGTTCCCTACCTCCAATTAATGAATTAATTTATTACTCTTCTTTAATTAATTATCTCTCATAATTTAAAAATTCCATTAATGACTAAAAAAACCCAAATAGTTACATTAAAGAGTAAAATATATTTACCATAGACACATGTAGAAAGAAAAGTTAAACGGTGAAAAAATTAACAGCCAAGCCTCATGTACAATTCGGAATATGCACTTGTTCACATCGGTTTCTTTGAATCTTTAGTTGGAAGGAAGATACATATTTATATATATATATATTAATCAACAAGAATTTTTAATAAGATATTTGCTTTATAAAAACTCTATAGTTATAATAAAATATTTTTTAGTAAATTATTTAATTGGGCAAATTACCCATAAACTAGCGACACCTGTAGGATGAAAAATTCCTGTTGCATAGTGTTGTACCCTTCATGCGTGCATGAAAAAACTTTTTCCGGAGTAGAGAGTTTATTTATTTTTAGAGGAGAATTGAGAAAGATTGATTGCGCGGGAATGTTTGTCCTTGTAGTGGCCAGAATCGTTTCTTCATGGTGCTCGGATCCATACTAATCTTTTAATGAGAAGCTTTGGAGTTCTTCCTTAAAATAGACATGTAAATGCTAATGAGTAAGCATAGAGAGTTAATACCATGTTTTGGAGGGATATATATATAGTTGCTCTTTCTTGTCAATTAGTTGTCTTTCTTTGCATTTTAAAGAAATCTAGCTGAGGAAAGGATAATGGGTTTGAGGGAATAACAAAAAGAGGCACTTCTTCCACTTGTTCAAGGACAAAGAGATTATGTCTCCCTTGATTTCAAATGACCATTCGATTATGATCCTTCAAAGCCTTTATTTATTTATTTATTTATTTACTTTTATCTTCTTAAAATGATTCACTCATATCACATTACCACAATGTTATAATCAAGATTTGTTTAGTTGATAGAATATGATGATTCATTTAAGGGCGAACTGATTTTAGAGTTGTGTGGAGTAGTGACTCGAATAAGTCGATCTAATTTTTTTTTATTCAATTTTTTTTAATATAGTTGACTTTAAATTTCGTAACCTAGTTTACTCTACTTTTAAAATCTTTATTCAATCTACAATTCACTCTATCTTTAAACCATTTATTCAATTCAAGTTAACTTTAAATCTTTAGTTTACCTTTAAAATCTTTTGTTGTCAAATTCGATTGTTCTTGCAAACGCGTCTAAAGAGCCACAAGGGAAATTTCACGCGTCAAATTGGTTTTGAATCTTTCGATACTTCCGGAAAAGTTCTAATTTCGATGTTTCTTAATTTAGGTAGTGAAAATATTTGGTGGGACAGTAAATTTATGAGGGAGCTGACAGTGTATATATATATATATAAAGCTAAATCTCAAACAATAACTAGGTAACATATATATAATTGTTCACTTTTAGTTTATCTACTTAAAGAAACTAGGTACACACTGCAAATCATCAAAACAGGCATATCCAAAGCTTATAGTACGGTTAAAGATGGAGGTGACGCTGAGATCATCTTTGTGTGGACCACGATATATATATATATATATGTATGTACGTACGTACGTAGGCGTGTATGCATTGATCCTCTGTTTCCACACGATCCTCGTACCAGGTACTGTGACCCACCCAAACTTCAGCCACCACTGAAAAATAGACATCCCCCACCGTTTTGTTTGGACCTAATCGATCACAGAATCAGTCAATAATTGCTGCCATTCATCTACAAAAGGGCATTCCAAAAACCATGGCTAGCTAGCGCTTGACCATCATAATTACTAGTACAAAAATAACTAGAAACACTTACCATCTTTCCGAGCATAGCAAAAATGTGCTCGGCATTGATTTAATAATCAGTAAATCAGTACAGTTAGGTCCCACCATCTAACAAAGTTATGTTGGTATGATTCTAACCAAAAATGTAAAACGATAATAAATGAACTAAATTTATTATTTCATAGTTAGTCTAGTTAGTTCATTTCTTTACAAGTGGCCGACATATGTGATATTTGGGCACTTTTCAAGGTTGTATTATGTCTATTTTGATACTCTTTCTCTCACGTACATTTAATACTGAGTGAGAGGCATTAAGTATAGAACGAAAGACATTTAAAGAAAAGTAAATTGTCATGCACTTTAGTATATACATATAAGATACAAAATTATTACAATTTAATTATTTACATATTAATTTATTCATACTTACTATAAATACAGGACTTATCCTCAAAATCTAGGTGCGCTTACTATTGTCAACTGTTTTCATTACTCTTTTTTTTACAATTCTCTCAAGCCCATCCTAAATTTACCATTAGAGGATTTTTTGATCAGGAATCCTCTCTGGCCATTTCCTCTTACTTCTTGTGCTCTGCAGGCTTGAATTTTATTTTTCAGTTGATGTGGTGAGTAGGTCCAGTAGTATCTTTTATTGCCGAACATTTGGCACCCACCATAGGACCTATTTCTTTGTTCCCCATATCCCTGTGTTCTTTGTAATTTTTCATTCCTTCGAATTTCATCAACTATGGCTTTTGGTGGTGACACAATGCCTCCACAATCTCCTTGAGGAGGAATTAATACTGAACTCCCAAGACAAAAAGAAAGTGCACCTGCAATCACTACTTCAGGACAGACGGTGAGAAGACAACACAGGGTCGGTGATCCTAAAGCAATCAAAAGGAGACAAGACTTGCAGGACTTGGCTGATGCGTAACAAGTTGAGTTGGAGGAGATCCTTCAGAAGCTCAGTGAAGAGAAAGGAAAATGAACTAGCCATGTTCCCTTTGATCATGAGTAGTCTGATTCAAGTATAGATGAAAGTTATGATGCATTGTACTACGATCTACTAGAGGCCATACTAGGAAAGGAAAAAGGTTTGCATGGAGAAGAAATTCTGAGTTCTAGGCAAGAAGCTGATCTGATGGTGGCTTTTGGTGTTGAGCCTGTAGGTACACGTCCAGCCCATAATCAATGCCAGAAGTCCATGCAACAACAAAGACAATGGACCCCAAAGTCCCAACTAAAGGAAAATGTTTCTAGAAGAAATCACTCCAGCCAAAAGAAACAGCGAGATGAAGAAGAAAGCTCATCCAGTGAAGATGCTGTTTCGATAAAAAAATGAAGAAGTCTAGAAAGTCTAAAGAAGCCGCAAAGACGCAGTACATGGAGTGGGAAGGTTCAGAGCAGTCCACTCGGATAATTGTAAGCAAAGCATTGGGAAAGATTTCTGCTTCCACATTTACAAGTGATATAACTGAATCTTAGCCCCCAAAAAAGTTCGTGACCTCCTGTTTCACAATGTACGATGGAAAATTAGACCCCCCAGTGCATTACAGACACTACATGCAAACCATGATACTATGGAGTTGGATAATAGGCTCATGTGCCAAGTATTTCTATCCAGCCTAGAGGATATTGCACTTTAGTGGTTTTATCAATTGCCCTCAAGAAGTATAAGCAGCTAGAAACAGCTTTTCGAGGAGTTCATTACCAGGTTTTGGGCTAATGCTAAATAGTCAAAAACTGATGACATGCTACTCATTATGAAGAAGAGGAATAATGAAAGCCTAAGAGATGATTCCTGAAGGTACACAGAGTTGTACAATGAAGTAGAAGGTTACTTCGAGTAATTGGCAATAATCTCCTTCAAACTTAGGTTACAGAAAAGAGATAGGCTCTAGCTTTTCTTAACGAAGAAGCCAGCAGTAAATACGTCCAACCTCATGTGCAAAATTGAGAAGTATGCTAAAGTGGAGGACAAGACAAAGCTTGCTGACCAGAAGGAGACAAAGCCATTTGGGTTAAAGGGAGAAAAACAAAGGGAAGGGAAGGGAGAGTTCATTGAAGATAAGAAGTCTTTCTTCGAAACTATTAACACAGTGTTTAAGGAGTCAATCTTCAGAATCCTCTCACTGATCAAGGACAAACCATATTTTAGATGGCCAAAGGAATTACCCGACTTTCCAAGTAAGAAGAACCATAGGGATTATTGTTCATATCATTAAGACAGGGGGCACCATACAAGAGCATGCCGTTCCTTATAGTATCTCTTAGAAAATTTAGTGAAGAAAGGACATCTGAAAGAATACATTGATGAGGCAAAGACAAGAGCAATAGTTGATCAACCCAGAGCTCCAAGGGAAGATTAGAGGAGAGAGCAAAGACAAATGAGGGAAGAACCAAAATAAAAGGAAGAAAATGACGTACCAGAGGCTCAACCCCCACCAAAGGCTAGGCTAAGGAGAAAGGTGTAGAGACTAGCAGTTATTCATATTATTCACATTGAACATCACCTCCAAAGTATTGTTACTTGTCCCTGAGAAGAGGAACAGTATGTTGGAAGGGTAAGGGAAGTGTTGAAGTTAATTAGTTCCCTGAGGAAACGCCCGAGGACAAAAAATGCTTAGGAGATATCATTCTCTGAAAATGAAAATAAGGAGGTGCAGTAACCACACAACGATGCACTGGTGGTTACCTTGAAGATGTTTGAAACGGATGTGAAAAGGATCCCAGTTGATGCAGGGAGTTTTATTGAAGTTATATTCCTTAGTCTGTTCAATAAGCTTGGCTTATAGAAGAAGATAGAGTTAGTTGAGTGTCTACTCATTAGTTTCAATTCTGTTCCAGTCTAGCCACTGGGGAGAGTGATTATTCCTATTCGAGCTAGACTAGTTGAATATGATGTAGAATTTATAATGGTAGATGTACCATCTTCCTACAATGCAATAATAGGAAGATCTTAGATTCACATGCTGAAGGCGGTCCCTTTTACTCACCACTAAGTCCTCAAGTTCTTATATGGTGATGAGGTGATAGAAATCAGGGGGGATCAAAATATATCTAGGGGGTGCTTTACTGCTATTTTGAAGTCCAAGCCCCTGCTTGAATAGTTTCAAATTACAGAGATGACCAAAGATACTCCAAAGATTGATGATGTTGTAGGTAATCCAGAGAATAAAGTTGTTGAAAGTTTAGAGAAAATCCAAATTAGTCCAGTTGAAGATGACAAATTCTCAATTTGGGAGCTGAGGAGAAGCTAGAGCTGATAGAGATGCCGCTAAAGACATTAGTACATTTGCCTTGCCACCTCAAGAGATGCTAGGTATTTCTTCTGAAGTTATGAGTTATAAGCTGAATGTTAATTCAGGAGTAGAACCTGTGATTCAAAAGGTGAGAAGATTAGTTTTGCAGCACGCTAAGGCTTTGATTGAAAAGGCGATAGATAGACTTTGATGCTGAAGCCATCAACGAGGTTTCATACCCTGAGTGGCTAGCAAATACAATAGCAGTGAAGAAGAAGAATGGGAAATGGAGGGTCTGTGTTGATTACACGGACTTGAACAAAGCATGTCCTAAGGATCATTTCCCACTACCAAAGATTAATTAACTAGTAGATTCAACAATGGGGAGCTCGAGGATGTCCTTTCAGGTGCATACAGGGGATATCATTAGATTTTAATATATGAGTCTGATGAGAAGAAAACTTCATTCATCACCCCGATGAGAGTATACTATTACAAAGTCATGCCTTTTGGACTCAAGAGTGTTGAAGCCACTTACTAACGATTGGTGATAAAGATGTTTAAGGAGGACCTTAGCAAGACACTTGAGGTCTACATTGATAACATGGTGGTCAAAAGCAAAGAGCTTGATAGTTTTTAGGCCACTTGGTCATCAGACGAAGAGTCAAAGCTAATCCGGACTAGATCCGAGCTATCCAGGTGGTAACTCCACCTCGTACAAAGAAAAAAGTTCAAAAACTTATAGGGATGTTACAACACTTAATAGATTCATCAGCTGAGCATTAGATAAGTGCCAACCATTCTTTAAGTTATTAAAGGGGGCAAATAAGATTATCTGAGATGAGGAGGCTAATCAAGCACTAGAGAAGCTAAAGGAATATCTAACAACTGCTCCTATTTTGCCAACTCCTTAACCAGGGGACGTTCTATAACTTTATCTGATAATATCAGATCAAGCAGTGAGTGTATTTCTACTAAAGAAGGAAGATGGAAGATAAAAGCCCATTTACTATGCTAGTAAAATCTTACAGGAGAGAAAGACAAGATATCTTCCCTGCAGAAATTTACATTGGCGTTGGTGATGGTAACTAGAAAGTTGGCTTATTATTTTCACGTTTATACTATATAGGTGGTCACAGATCAACCAATTGACCAACTTCTGAAGAAAGCTGATATTACAGGAAAGATGACGAAATAGCCCGTAGCCTTTGGAGTTTTTGACATTAGATTTGTGTTGAGAAGTGTAATAAAGGCACAAGTCTTAGTAGATTTCCTGGCAAAGTTTACTCCTTCAGTTCCCGAGTAGATACATGAGATGTGGTAACTGGAGATAAACTCAGAAGCTGAAGTGATTGCACCATCATGGCAAATTAAGGTGGATGGATCCTCGTCCAAGAGGGGTATTGGGGTTGGTGTGGTTTTAACAACTCCTAAGAGAGTGACTATTTTGTATGCTATTAAGCTAGGTTTCAAAGCAACCAACAATGAGGCTAAGTCTAAGGTTCTCTTGGCCAGATTTGATATAGCTTGGTGCTTGTTTGCTCAGAATGTATTGATTAAGATAGATTCCTAGTCAGTGTCAAATTAGTTAAAAAGCGAGTATGCAGTAAGAAATAAAGGAATGGCAGAGTATTTGGATCTATCAAGAAAGAAATTAGAGGGCTTCAACGTCATTGGAATTGAGCTGATTGGAAGGGATCACAATGTTCATGCTAATGCTTTGGCGACATTAGCTGTAGCCCTAAGGACCAAGCTAACTGGCACTGTTTTCTTCAAAGTATTGGAGAGGCCAAGTGTGATAAAAGGAGAAGTGGTAACTTGCATTGCTTTGGGTCCTTTTTGGATGGATCCAATTGTTTCTTACTTGAAGGATGAGACTCTCTCTGAGGACAAGATACAATCAAAAAAGCTGGGGGTTAAAGCTAGAAATTTTTGGTTGTCCCTTGACCACAAGTTGTACATAGAAATCTTCCACAGTTTCTTCTTTATGTTCATTCTGATAAAATAGAGAACTTTTTTTTTTTTATGAAATACATAAAGGGGTTTGTAAGGCACATACTAGGGGGTAGGTCATTGGCCCATAGGGCAATTACCTAAGGCTACTATTGGCCAAGGATGGGAAGAGATGCTCAAGCTTATGTTCATAAATGTAAGAAATGCCAAAAGTTCACTCCAGTTCCTCATCAACTTGCTCGAGAGCTCAGTCTTCTACTAGTCTGTGGCCACATTACAAGGAGATGACATAGGAGAAATGTAATAATAGTTCAAGTTCATTTACATAGGAAGATTCCCGACCACATAAAATGTGGTCGAACAGCGTATTAAAATTTAATTCAGTTCAACTTATGGTGATTTAAGTTCATTTACTTGACTAAATTGTCATATTAATCTCATATGTGTGAACATTCCATATATACTTCATACTTATCATTTTATGAATTCTGTTGATTATGACACAACATATTACAAATATGGTGTGCTCGGTGTTGACTTAGAAAGCATATTAATTGTTTAAGTGTTGAGTTTCAGGTACTCATCATACACTTAACAGGATTGATATTTTGACTTTACAAATTTAATGGTAAAGTAGATTTGGTCAAAAATACATTTTTACAAGAGTAAATGTCATGTGTCAAACACAACAATATCAACCAAAAATAGAAAAATATTTATTAATATTTCAAAAGTTGAAGTACATCAAAGTTTACAATATAAAAACAATGATTACAATCATCCTTGATGTCTTCTTTCATAACTTTCTCGGTAATTACGTTGAGCTTTGGTTTCGGCTCATTGGATAGAGATAGGCAAAAGAGAAATTTTTGTCATTTGTGGATCACTTGTATAAATGCAATGAGATCCTTAGTAGCTTTTTTGAGTATCTCACGAGCAATAGTGATGCCTTAGTTGACTGGGCTTGGTATAAGGCATCCTCAATTTCTCCATCTATTCTTTCAACAGGCAATGACTAGGCTTGGGATGCTTTAGTTGCATTGTCTACTTCTTCTTTTCTTCTTCTGTATCCCTAATCTCATCCCCACCAAATGTCTCAACAGTTGAAGTCTAAAGGGGCGTATCAAAGCTGAAAGGAAGTATCACTTCATCAGGGTAGGGCCATAGAACGTCTCTATATGTGCTGGAGGTGGGGTCGATCATCAATCTTTTCATAGAAGCCTCCCAACCTTCTAAGAAGTATTCGTTCATGGCATCAGTCATTTGCTACACATAATCAGATTGAAGGACCTCCATTTCCTTAGAATGACTCTTTATCAAATTCTTGATCTCGTTAGCATAAGCCTCCTCCAAGTTATTGATGGTCTTATCTTTGTTCTATAGAGCATTTAACTCTTCAGCTCAACCTTAAGTTTCTCCCTTTCAGTTTTCAAGCTGGAAAGTTCCAACCTATACTTGGAGGTCTCCTCTACTATTTTTTCTTGCTCGGTTCTCATTAGTGGTCACATGATGAGATTTTTCAATCAGTTCTTCATCTTTGTTGACAAGGAGTTTCTGTAAGAGTCTAACTCTCAATTCACTGGACTTCACTTTCTGCTCTGCAATACCTTTTCTAATTTAGCAGCTTCAACTTGCTTATTTATTTTCCTCTTTACTCATTAAAGTACTGTAAAGTCTACTATTGAGTCCACTAACTTTAGCCTTGTTGTCATTATTTTTTATGTGCATGTCCTGGAGGTGTGAAACAGTTTCCAAAAGGTATAGAGAGTTCAATAAGAAATAAAAAAGTAAAGTTAAAATGAAAGTAAAAGCAAAAAAAAAAAAATAATAAATAAAATAGAGTAATAAGTAAACTTACTGTGACAACGTGCTTTATCAATGTGTTTGAGAATTCAGCAGAAGCAATCCTCCTTAACTTTTGTTCGTCATGAGGGGGAACAATTCCCTTCGCGTACTCGACAGAGTATGTGAAGGCTAAATCTCGAATGGTAAGGAGACGACCATTCGGAGATTCGGGGCTTGGGATAATGACGTTGGGGATAAAAGGAGGGGCATCACAAATCGGGTGCCTTGGTAAGACAGAGTTAGAGGGTGTCGAAGAGGATGGTGTTGAGGTAGAAGGTGCCAAAGAAAATGGTGTCAAATACAATGGTTGAATGGGTTCAGCAGGGTTAAAGGAAGAAAGCAAGTCTTTTAGAGAGAGAGAGCCTTGAACACAATCGACTTTATAGAAGGATTGATCTTTTGCTTCTTTGTTGCTTCAGGTGCATCCCCCATTGATCAGGGATGTTTGGCAAAATCATTAGAGGGATCAAGGACAACCACTTTTGATTCTACTCTCTTCATTTTCTTCAATTGTTCTTCTTTTTGGGCTTTTTCCTCTTCAACTTTTCTCTTTTTTGCCATTTTAGCCTTTCTCCTTTTGTCTCTCAGTTCTGCTTCCTTCTTTAGACTTTGTTTAGAGGCCATATCCTCGGTTTCTCTAATAGAAGAAGATGGAATACTTCATTTTCTTCTTCTTCTTCAAGCAACCTTCGAGGGTATGGGTCCACACTTGTAAATGTTTGGTCAACTGGATGAACTAGGTAGATTAGTTGAACTGGTTGAGCCGAAACTAAAAGAGAGATGGCAAATAGAGATAGAGGCACCCAGTCTTTGTGTTTCAAGGCATAAAAGCTTGGTTCTCCTCGGGGGTGGAAGTGAACCACTTCTAGAGCCTATTTATGGCATCCCCAATTGCAAAACCTTGTAGAGAAAGATCAAAAATCTGTAACTCGACACAAAGTTGAATAGGACTGGGGTAGTTCTGGCAAAGGGGTGTAGCTCGAGACCCCCAAGGAACCTCCAAACTTTCTTCTAAATATGCTTTGTCAGTATAGTTTCCCTTAACCTAGGAATTTTTTTGCTTGCTCAGCTACATAAAAAGATATAGGTTATTTAGTTCAAATTATCTATAAAATACAAAGTTAATAAATAAATGGGAATTTGAAGTTTGTCGACCTGGGCCCTAGGACTTTAAAGGAATCGTAAGAAAGGGATCTTCGTCTGAATCATGCTTCCTAGTGTCCACTGACAAAGCAAGTGTCATCTTCCAAATCTTTTATATTGTCTAGAAGCATTTGCACCAAAGCTTTCTCTGGTCCGGACTTCAGGTACCACTTATCTTCATTCTTCTAACCTTTTGAACGTTATAGCAGTAGAGCAAATCCCAATCCATAATATGAAACCTATACCATTAATTGAGTTCATTCATTCCTATTTACTATCCTATAAAAAGTTATGGGTGACACACCTTGGGAAAGGTTAAATTTGTGCATAACTAGTCGAAAGGAAACAGTTCAAGGGGAATGTAAGGCCTTCTTTAGTGATGGCAGCTATTAGGAAGTCCCCTATGTTCACAATCCCTTTCATAGGAGAGCCTAATAGCTACATTAGGGAGGAATATTGTACTTATGTTTAAAGGATTTAATTGTTCCTCAAAGCTAAGTTCATCAGCTAGTCTACCCATGTTTTCAAGTAAAAGTAAGAGAATGAACTACAAGAATTTTACTACTTACTAGAGGAAAACCTTAAGCAAGGATTCTGATTCGTTAATGGAGGAGAAAAGTTGTAGAAGATATATGGAAAAAGTCAAATTTGAGAAAGAGATGAGTATAGCAGATGAATGTGTATATATAGATATATATGTATATTTATTTGAAGAGAATAAGCTAAAAGTCAAATGAGCTGCAAAAATAACATTTATCACTGCCTCCATTTTCAAATTGACATTTATAGGAAAAGGGGGTACAATTTTAAGGTTTCGTGTAGGCAGCGTAACACGCTAAAAAGATGAATGGGTGCATCACGTGTCATAAATGGGGTGGCCATATAACCAATTATAGTGAAACACATTAAAAGTAAGGTAATTATGAGGTACATGAAAGGATTTTTTACAGGTGGGAGTTATATTTTTACAAATTTTTACTCTGCTCGGGTAAATAGCTTTCACCTAACCAAAGTGTGGGCATAATGTTAGTACAAAAATAATTAGGGACACGTGATATCTTTCTGAGCACAATAGAATTGTGCTCGATGTTGATTTAGTAATTAGTAAATCGCTGCAATTGGGTCCCACGACCTAGCAAAGTTATGTTGGCGTGATTCTAACAAAAAATACAAAATGGTAATAAATGAACTGAATTTATTAGTTCATAGTTAGTCCAATTAGTTTATTTCTTTACAAGTGGTAGACAGATGTGACATTTAGACAAATCTCAAAGTTGTATTCTACCTATTCTGATACTCTTTCTCCCACGTGCATTTAATGTTGAGTGGAAGGCATTAAGTATGGAATAAAAGGCATTTAAAGAAAAATAAGCCGCCATGAACTTTAGTATATACATATAAGATGCAAAATCATTACAATTCAATTATTTATATATTAATTAATTCATACTAACTGATTATAAATACAGGACTTAGTCCCAAAATTTAGGTACGCTCACTATTGTCAATTGTTTGCATTACTCTTTTCTTTACAATTCTTTCAAGCCCATCTTGACTTTACCATTAGAGGGTTTTCTGGTTAGGGACCCTCTCCAGCTATTTCCTCTAACTTCTTGTACTCTGCAGGCTTGAATTTTTTTCGGTTGATGTGGTGAGTAGGTCCGATAGTATTTTTTATTGCCGAACAATAATTTTCTTCAAGAGTTCGAGACACAAGGATTTGCCATATCACATAGAAGGACTGTCTAAAAACTTATAAATCTATGGCTTTAAATGAACACGAACTCTAAAATATACTCTAAGGCTTATTTGGAAGAGCAGAAAAAGAGCCCAAAACAAAGTTGATTTTTTGGTTTTTTAGGTGTTTAATAAAATATCAAAAGTTAAAATTTTGCTAAACTGGTAGGTTGTTAAAACACTGACTTTTACTGAGCTAACGAGGGTTATAATGATCATTTTAGTTTAACCCAACTCAAAAGTTATAAAAATTTTATCGAACACCTAAAAGTCGCAAAAAGTTATTAAAAATTTTATTTAATTTATTTTATCAAACACACAAAAAATTTTACTATTTACTTTATTAAAAAATTATTGAGGGTTACTAAAAATTTCACTTTCAAACCGACCTAATTGTAAAATTTCATAATCACATCATTTTTAATAGTAAATTCTTATGAAAAAAAAATATATTCATATTACAGTCTGAATGGCAAATACATACTAAGAAAATTAACTTTGGAAGCTTGCAAGGGCCAATCAAATTTCAACTTAGATGGGTTCTCACTTCTTTTTCGGGGTTTGTTTCTTGACCTTGTCAAATAAGTGAAAAAGATTAATGGACCGATAGAGAGTGATATTTACATATTCCTATAAGCATATATAACCCCCACAACCTTTTTTTTTACTATGCAATCCTCACATAATAATCATATATTTCTATTTGCATTATATATAGTTTTTTTTTTTTATCTTTATTTTTTTCTCTTGGTACTGATAAGTCTGGGGACCACAGGCTCTTACGCCATTAGGTTTTGGAGTTAATATTCATATATCCACCAAAAAGAATCCTAGCTCATCAACTTTCAATACCAATGCATATATATGTGTGTACTAAAGCCTGTGATTGATTCTGGATAGCTTGGACCCAATGCCAAGCACACCATTTGGTTGTAAGCCAACATTTGTGTTATAAAGCCTTTAATTGACCCTTCTCGTATTTGTTGTCAGTCGGTGTCTATGCAACTGAATACAAATTTTTGGTAGGATAATTTATCTGATTCTATTGTTGTTTTGATTGTTCCTAAAAAACAACATTACCTTATACATGATTACCTGTAGAGACCAATAGTCGAGTTGGCTTTCTCTTTAATTACTTTTCTCTCAATGGTCGCAAGTTAAAACTCATAGTAATTGTCTGAATCATACGATGTAGAGAAAGAACTTTATTCAATTCGCACTTTGATAAGTTTGGTAGGAATAAATGTTGGTAGGTGTAGTAGAAATGTAATTGGTTAGCACTTGAAAAGTGTAATTCTTAACTCAAATTCCTATTGTTTTTAACTACAATTTTACGTTAATTCACATGTTTTAATAGAATTTCATAATTCTTATAGAAATTTATTCTTTGACACAGAAAAAAGAGGGTTAAAGCTACAAAAACATCGCAAGTGATCATAAGGGATTTGAAAGAGCTAAACTGAGGATAAAAAAAGAATAGAAAAAGCATATTACTTTTTGGTATTCTAATGGCACAGACCAGTGAGTCCAACACCTTCAGGATGTCTAAGCTAAAAATTCTCACTACCCTTTCGCATCCTGATAGCGTTGGGACGCAGGTGGCCTTGAGTGTTCAAAATTTAGAGTTTCCTCTAAATTGTCTATAAATACAAACTTGTATCAGATTTGGAGGATCCGTTCATATATTTTAGGGTTATTTTCTGAGCATTTTTCTTTTAATTTTATAGAGTTTTCAATTCGTTTGATTTGAAGATTTGGATTCAAGACTTGGATACACAATAACTTTCTTAATACAAGTGCAGAATTTCTTTTCATTAGAGTTTGTTTCCTTATTCTTTCTATTTTATTTTTTATGTTGTTTGTTTCTTTAACATGCTAGCGATAGATTCGCTCTTAATTCAACCCATCAATGATGGGTGAATCTTTATTTGAGTGTTAGATGTGAATGGATCTGAGCACGCAATGTAAAACCTTGCGTGTTAGGATTTTGTTTTTCTAAAACTATTTTTTAATATTTTCAAACCCTTCGAAAACTTGTGCAATTGATCATATTTCATCGAAATCACTGGTAACTACACAATACAATAACTTTCTCAATACATTGAAGATAGAAGAAATAGGTTTAGATCTATTTTTGGTTTTCTTCTTCTTTTGATTTTCAAAACATCTGAAAACTTGTAACCTCGATCATATTTCATTGAAATCACTGATAATGTTACTTGATTAAAACTTCTTTATACTTTGAAGCCCAAGAAGAGAAATTTGGACCAAAGAATAGTTTTCAAGATGAAATCTTTCCAGTTTTATTTATCCTAAATGTGATTTTAAAACTATGTTTTGGAATTAATGTTTTCACGTTGAAACCTTTCCAGTTTACTTTTCCTAAACGTGAGGTACAAACTAGATAATAATGACATCTAACATGAGAATAATGTATTCACCTAGATTTATTAGTTGTATCAAGTTCTTTACTTATATCATTTAAAACCATAGTTTTACTCTTTATATTATTTTAGCTTAATTCACTTTGAATCTCTTAATTACTTTTAATTAGTTTGGAATTGTTTTAGTTACTTCTTTTCTAGTTTAGTTTAATTACTTGCATTTTAATTTATTGTTAAGTAGTTCATAGTTCAAAAATCAAACCTCTCAAATCAAAATCTGGGTTTATTTTCATTGCTTTTAAAAAGAAAATAATAGTTTAGAAGAACTTAGAAACCCTAGGTTTTATTCGTAGTTCCTGTGGATATAATCCTGGTCTCACCGAGTAAAACTACACCGTACACCTTCACACTTGGAGGTTAATTTTAACTGCACAATAACGAGACGGTAAAGTCTTCGGCACCATTGCCAGGGAACTTAGTATTGATTCATTAAGGTAACACTAGGTTATTCCTTTTTTGTTTTCAAAAAGAAATCATGAATATAGATTATTTTCCTTATAATTCTAGTTCACTAAATAACATCAACCCATTCATTGGTTATTTAGGCAGCAGTTATGGAATTGATTTTTACCTGGAAATTTTTTCTATGCTACCTAAATTTTATTGACTTGAGCATGAGGACCTCAGTGTTCATTAAAAAAATTTTGAGTCAATTTGTTTCCATTGCACAAATATTGACATAGATGACACTTTTAGGTATAATTTTTTTCATTATCATTATGTGGAGTGGCTGATAAGAGGGTTAAAACTACAAAAACATTGCAAGTGATCATAAGGGACTTGGAGGAGCTAAACGAGGATCAAAGGAAAGTAAAAAAGCACACTATTATTTGGCATCCCGACGGCATTCTGATGGGATAGACCAATGAGTCCAAGACCTCAGGATGTCGAAGCTAAAAAGTTCCCACTGCCAACTGGCGTCCCGATGGTGTCAAGATGTGGCGGTCTCAACTGTTCAGATTTTAGGGTTTTTTCTAAGTTGTCTATAAATATAGAACTTGTATCAGATTTGGGGAGAGCCGTTCATATGTTTTAAATTCATTTTTTCTCTTTTAACTTTTAAGAGTTTTCAATTCATTTGATTTGAAGATTTGGATTAAGACTTGGATACACAGCAACTTTCTTAATACAAGTGCAAAATTTCTTTTCAATGGAGTTTGTTTTTCTTCTTTCTCTTTCATTTTATGTGTTGATTGTTTCTTTAGCATGCTAGCGTAGATTCGTTCTTGATTCAACCCATCAATGATAGGTGAATCCTTATTTGAGTGTTAGATGTAAACAGGATTTGAGCATGCAACGTAAAACTTGCATGTTAGGGTTCTTGTTTTTCTGAAACTATTTTCTAATATTTTCAAAACTTTCGAAAACTTGTGTAATTGATTGTATTTTCGTCGAAATCACACAAGACAATAATTTTCTCAATACTTTGAAAATAGAAGAAATAGGTTTAGATCTATTTTTTGGTATTTTTTCTTGTTTTGATTGTCAAAACATCTGAAAACTTGTAAACTCGATCATATTTTGTTGAAAGCACCAAGTGACGTTACTTATTAAAACTTTCTCTATATTTTGAAATCAAAGAAAAAGAAACTGAACCAAAGAATGTTTTCAAGATGAAATCTTTTCGGTTTTATTTATCCTAAACTTGATTTTATAATTGTGCTTTAGAATCAATGCTTTCACGATGAAATCTTTCCTGTTTACTTTTCCTAAACGTGAGCTGTAAACTAAAATAATAATCACATCTAACATAAGAATAAGGCATTCACCCTAATTTGTCGGTTAGATCAAGTTCTTTACTTATATCATTTAAAACCTTAGTTTTACTCTTTACATTATTTTAGCTTAATTTACTTTGAATCTCTTAATTGCTTTTAATTAGTTTGGAATTGTTTTAGTTGCTTCTTTTCTAGCTTAGTTTGAATTACTTGCATTTTAATTTATTGTTAAGTAGTTCATAGTTCAAAAATCAAACCTCTTAAAACCAAAATCTGAGTTTATTTCATTGCTTTAAGAAAGAAAATAATAGTTTAAAAGAACTTAGAAACCCTAGGTTTCATTCATAATTCTTGTGGATATGATCCTGATCTACTAGGTAAAACTACATAGTACACCCTTATACTTGGGGCCGGGTTAATTTTGACTTGCACAATTACAAGGCAGTCAGTAATGATCGATTCAGCTTTTTGATCAATTAATAAATATTACTAAAACTAAACATTTTGTAGTGGATAAGAACTTCTATAATTATTCTCAAGGAGAGTTGTTATGTTGGTGTCCCTCTGTGTAGTAATTGTGTGAATCATATGATACTGAGAAGAGCTTTATTCAACTTAAAATTTAGTAGGCTTGGTAGGAACGTAATGATGGGTTCAATGTTTTCGTTTAATAAATATTAGTAAATGATAAATCAGTGAATTTCGTATTCTTCTAAAAGTCCAATTCAAACTCTGGAAAGCTATCTAGAACATCGATGTGGTGCCTACTAAAGAATTTCTGATGCTTAAGTTAGCAAAAGAGTTGAGGAAAACTATTTAGTAAAGTTTCAATAAGGTAAAAATATGCTATACTTGTATCCTTGTGAAGTGGTGATATATATATGGGAAATCTCACGTGGAATGGCATGCATGACATTACATGTAACTGCATGCAATCGTGCTTTCTCCTTTTCCACTGGGGTAATGACACTTGTATTGTAAATCACAAGGATTAGTTCCTTAGTTCGTTAATTAATGTGTTATATCCAATGCAGTTTGTAGTAGCACTTTTGTAGGCATATATATTGGAAACACCAGGAGAGGATCGTACGCATGACTCGTGACGTAAGCTAATTTGGAAGGAATAATTTTACCAAAGTACTTAGTCAGAATTCAGCTGGGTGATTAAGCCCGATTGGGAGTGTCCTTACTCAGATGTCCCCGGTCAGGTGATTGAGGCTAGATGGAAGTATCCTTACTCGGACGCCCTAGTCAAGGTATAGGTCTATGTAGGAGCTTGTTAGATGCCCCTAACCAGGTATAGGATCTTCTTATATCAAATGCCCTCGATTCCCCTGGTCTCTTGAGCGAGATTAGGGGAATCTGACAGTTATTTATTTTTTGCACCACACTGCACATTTAATGCGCCACTGGCATAACTGCATGTTACTGCGGCATTGATGAAACGTGTGTATATATATTTTTTATTTTTATCTATCCTACCACGTGCTATCCTTAGACAAGCCAAAAAATTTAAAATAGTACAAACTAATCCTGGCCATCCATACAAATCAATCTTAACCCTAGAATTTGAAAGCAGGATTTTATGTTTTGATATCCTCACTTTAAACCTTTTGCCTTCATTTTTACTACAATTTTCTCAGCACTTCACATCATCTGATTTCCTTGCATTCGATCATTTCATTCGTCAAGCAATACCTTTCATTGTCTTGGTGAGTTTCATTTTGTCTGCAATTTTTTTCTCCATCATTTTCTTCTTTATATACACCGGTTCATGTTTATATACACTGGTTCGTTCGTCACGGTCTTCGGTACTACTATAGAAATCGTCGAATTCCTCGTTTGGAAGGATTCCAAACTCACTAAGGCAATTTTTTGGTGTCCTGATTTTCATTCCTTCATTGAGAGACTTCATGAATTAGATGACAGGAGAACCGTAAGTAGCCCTGAATTAATTTTTACGGACGATCCAAAAGAAACCCCTTTCTAGCCATTTCGCAGATTTGGTTAAGGTTAGGAAAACCATGTCCACATCCCATTCCGCAGCCAGAGTTGAGGTCGAGGCTGAGAGCATTGGGCCCATAGTTGATACTTTTGGCCTTGAGGTTGCTGACTCTAACCATCCGGTTAAGGAGTGACCTCAATTTTATGTTGAGGACATAACGTCTTCAATGAATGCAGTGAAAATCCACAACTCTGGTCTACCTTTCAATTTCCCTGAACCCTCTCCTTCAGGGTGCCTGAGGCAGACAACAAAGTTGTTTTTCTCGACATAAAGAGGCTACTGTTTATAAGTGCGCTCTAATTGGAGGCCTTCGTTTTCCCATAATCAAGCCCGTTCGGGAGATTTTATGCTGATTGAGCTTGGTGCCTAGTTCAATTCTTCCCAACAGTTAGAGAATCATGATTAGGTCCTCAGTCCTATGGAGGGTACCTACTGGCCACAAATTGTCGGCCGATGAGTTTCTATACTACTACAAGGTGACTGATGCGGGCAAGGGCTGGTGGTTTTTCTCAGGTACGGAAAAGGATTTTAACCTGGTGACCCATTTGCTAACTTCCAACAATGGTTAAAAGGACAAATTCTTTTTCATCTATAGAGATAGATAGGAGTTCTAAGAATAGGAAAATGCCAACCCATCAGCTATTTGGGTCCCGAGACACTGGGGCTGCTCGACGAAGAAACTTATACTGTATTTTGAAATTTTTTTTATGCACTGGTTATTATATAGTCTGTTAATCTTCTCTTTTCCTTTTTCTATGAACAGCTTGTGCCTAACTAAAGTTATCTGATGATCTGAAGGCTAGGGTGAAGCTCATTCAGGACTATAACATCCATGAGGTCGATTGTTTAACCAATGTTGAAACCCTGGCCACTTACATGCTCGGCCCCAAGGCTACTAGAGAGGCTCTAGTAGCCAAACGTGAACGGAGTGAGTTCTTAGTCGGTTTTTTGCTTATTTTCTTATTTAATCTTACTATGATCTTGCTTTTTTATGCAGATAATCCATCTCAATCTAGTCTTACAGTAGCCATGCATTCTTTTAATGTGGATAGGCTGAAGAGAAAAAATAAACAAGCTACCAATGAGAAGGCTCTGAAGAAATTGAAGTTGATCATTGGTGGAGGCTCGGGCATGAAGAATGATCCTCCCGTGCCCCAAGCTATTGCTAATGATCCAATGCTTTACTTGCTCATGAAATGGTCAGTAGGTTTTCATCTCAATCGGATACTCCTACTATAGCTCGATTTGTTAGTTTTGTTGATGATCCTCAATTGGCTTAGAGAAAATCCATGGTATTGATTGAGAATGAAAAAATCAATCAGCAAGAGAACTACACCAGCCACCAACTTGGCCACGATCTCAACTATAACACTGTGAAAGTATAGATTTTGTTAATCAAAACTCTTTTTTTTTGGGGGGGGGCATATACTATTGAGGTATTGTCAATGGTTAACCTCTTGCTCTCTTCTACTTTTTAGGCTCTCACTCGATTGGGAGTTCTGGTCCATTGCATGATGATGGTAGAGAGATAACTGGTGGCTAATGAAAGAGCATATAAAGAAGTTGGAAAAGCCTGAAGTTAACGTTCATAAGTTCAAAGGCTCTATCTGTAATCCAAGAGAAAGATGCTATCGTAGTTGCCATGGAAGAGGAGATAAAGAAATTCACCTCTCAGCTTAAGGATCTAAAGAAGAAATATGAAACTAAAAGGGTTGGACTGATCAAAAGATGCTAGATGGCAGAGGAGGATGTAGCCACCAGATGTTGATAGGTCTAAGAGCAGTGAAGCGTTTCAGGATGAACTCGAGCCAGTTTTCCTCCAGGCATTTGAAGTCACCCAAGGGAAGTGCTACCGAGCTTTATCCTGACATCAACTTTTCTAACCTTAACTGGTTGATCAAATCTAACTATGACGGTGCAGGCAGTAAGAAGGGAGATGAAGCAAAAGATGCTCAATTTAAGGACCCTATCTAGCATGACCTTTCTTTTTTTTCCTAAAATACTTTAACTTAGTTTATGTAGTAGACTATATTTTTGTTTGAATGAATGAACAGTTTTTTGGTTTACTCTTATTTTCTGAAATTTGAATGAATTTTGAATTTTAAATTCTAAATGAATGGCTTTCATTTCCTCTTATTTTTTGAGTTAAAAACATTCTTTCTTCTTTTCTTGGATATATCGTAGAAAAAATGCTTGGTAAAAAGTTTTGCAACTTGTTACCATCTTTGTTTAGCTAAGTTCTTGAACGGGATACTCATTGCATTCGGTTATGTCCCTGAATGGCACATTTGTTCCACTTAGCACGTGAGCCGAGTTGGACATTTAGGCTTCTATTCCATTAAGTGTTGACTTTCACCGAGTAGGGTCCCTTGGACACATTTTTTTTTTTTTTTTTTGTGGTCAAGCAGCGCAAGGATCCTGGACACAAATATCCAAAGATCCTAGTAGGCTCCCTTGAGTAAGATCTTTGCACTACTCAACCACGTAAGCTAAGCAGGATATCTTTCATTATTTTTAGCGTTGGTCTCGTAGGCTATCTCTGCGCTGCTTGGTCACGTGAGCAAAGCAAGATCACTTTGCCTTTTCTAGGCTTTAGCCTCGTGAAGCAACTTTGCTCTACTTGACTACGTGAGCTGAGTAGGATCTTTTTGTTGCTCGGCCTTCACGCTACTCAGCCACGTGAGCCGAGCAAAACTCTTATGGTAGAATCATTCAGCCATTCACAATAGGAGCTTGTCAGAATATAGAATTTCATTGATAACTTGAATGAAATTACAATGGTAAGTTTTCTCATAAATTCTAATTGGTCAGGAGTGGGCCAGACTGATTAGGGAGTATTTGTGCCAGACCTGGTTTGAACAATAAAAACTGCGAGAAAAAGTCATTTCTCACAATTGGCGCCAACTGATAGATCAGTAACTTCGTATCCCCCTGCAAGTCCAATCAAAGCCTGAAAAACTGTTTAGAACACTGGCATGGTACCTGCCAAAGAATCTTCGATACTTAAGTTAGTAAGAGAGTTGAGAAACAATCTGACAGAGTTTCAGTAAGGTGAAAATGTGTTGTACCTGTATCCTTGTGAAGTGGTAATATATATATATAGAGAGAGAGAAAACATCATGTGGAATGGCATGCATGCAGTTACATGTAACTGCATGCAATCATGCTTTCTCCTTCTTCAATGGGGTGATGACACCTGTATTGTAAATCTCAAAGTTAGTTCCTTAGTTTTTAGCCAAAGTGTTGTATCCTATACAGTTTGTAGCAGTATTTTTATAGGCGTATAAATTGGAACCGCCAGAAGAGGGTTGCACGCATGACTTGTAATGTAAACTAATTTGACAAGAATAATTCCACTGAAATACATAGTCAGAATTCGGTTGGGTGATTAGGCTCTATCGAGGGTGTCCTTACTCGGATGCCCCAGTCGGGTGATTGAAGCCGACGGAAGTATCCTTACTCGGACGCCTCTAGTCAGGCATAGGTCGAGCGGGAAACTTGTTAGATGTCCCCGACCAGATACAGAATCTCCTTATATCATTAAAACTAAGCATTTTATAGTGGATAAGAGCTTCTATAATTATTTTAAGGAGAGTTGTTATGTTGACCGCCCTCCGCCGTCGAAAAAGAAATTACAACGAGAGAATGTCATAGGGATAGAAAGTTAGGGGAATCAATCATTTTGTGCCGGTGGTCAATCATTTAAAATTTAAGATAGTTAAATTGACTATAGTGTAGAAAACAAACGGGGCCAAAAATTAATTCTGACGGATTAATTTATACATATGATCAAACGGGAACTAATTAAACTTTAACACCAGAGGGATTTATATACATGTTAGATAATGGAAATTTTGTCGGTAATTCAAATTCAAATAATAAAAGGGCGCGTAATAATTGATGACAGATTGATATAAAGTATTATATATATAATTGATGATAGATAGGTATATGTAAGCAAATATATCTATATATCGGGTGTGTAAATTTATATCGTACTGCAAGCCCTCATCCACCATTAACAGAGTTTAAACTGATTGAGCCAGGCATTGAAACAAACCGAAATATTCTCATACCGATGAAAAGAACAGGCAAAGAGTGAGTTAACGTTAATCATAAAGAATTACAGATGACAGCAAAGCCGACAAATAATTATAAGGCAAAAATAAGCAATAAAGAACAAGTGGAATAAGGCATATATATATGTATGCAATGTAGAGCCAGAGTTGACTTCAAAAGGACAGCTCATACAACCCCCATAAGATAAGCTCACGAGTGCATGATGAGGCATGGAGATTGCAGGAATCTCCTCATGGGGCCTGGTTTTTAATATTTCATTATCGGATGGGATGTTCCAATTAGGACATGGCTAAGGTCAAGGAACCTTCATAATGTCACAGCAACGGGACAACTTCGTGTACCCCTAATTAAAGAAAATACAACCATTGTTTGTGGTAATCATCATCATTATATATATATATATATTTGATAATATATATGAGAGGCTTTTCTCTAGCTATATTCAATATGCATGTTTTGATTGGAACGTGTTTTAAGGGGAATTATAATGAAATTCAAATTGAGAAGAAACTTCGGTGGAATATTTTGTCACTAAATGCCCGGATAAAGGCATTTTAATTGACATAAAAGATTTGTTTAATCAACCACCAAATAATAGAATTGTTAACTAGTAGGAATTCAACAATCTTTTTCGCATTGTTTGGAATAGTAG
Organism: Vitellaria paradoxa; assembly: GCA_019916065.1. Lineage (NCBI taxonomy): Eukaryota > Viridiplantae > Streptophyta > Magnoliopsida > Ericales > Sapotaceae > Vitellaria > Vitellaria paradoxa. The sequence goes on from CM034238.1 coordinate 22,014,682, forward strand.
ATTTGCTAGGATTTGATGTTATGTGATGAGAATTCTCGTCAATTCTTGTATTTGAAGTTAAAATAAAATTTTATAAGTTAGGTTTGATTTTATTTCATAATTTAAATTTTAAAATTTCTATATCATTTAAAATTCAATCTAAAATAATAGAATTTGATGATAATTCATTATTTTCTTATGCTATCTTAGTAAATGAACAAATTTATCTGCATATATCATATTTAACATATTTCTATGTCCGATTAATATAGTTAAACTTGGTATTTCTTTTAAACTAAATCAATACAATTCTTAAATTTAAAATGTGTTTCAAGCACAAAATTTTATTTACCAAATTAAATCAAATGAATTCTTTACTCTAAAATCAAATCAATTCTAAGAGATGAATGTTATACTGCATAATATATGAATTTCATAAATTATTAATTTAGAGGGCATATACGGACATAATATACTGTTTTAGTAAATATTTACGTCATAAAACCTAGTATGTTTAATGATCACATTGATTTATCATTAAAAAATATTAAAATTAGTGATAAAATTATTAGTGTCAAGGTATGATTCATGACTAGATTTATCATTTGTTGATAAAATAAAATAATTTTTTATTATAATATATATATATATATATATTTTGGGACAACGACATAATTTTTAGATATAAGTTTTGATAGTTTGATTAATGTTTTTCTATAATTAGATCTTACTCTTGTAGTGATGTGTTTTGTCTTTGCACAATGCTTAATTTATAATCGAATTTCTGAATTTATTTTAGTTCTCGACGACAAACAACACTATTACCATGGACACTCTTACTTTCCCTGAAATATAAATTTCTATCATTAAAACACTCAGTTCTTACTCTTATAGTGATATGTTTTGTCTTTGCACAATGTTTAATTTATAATCGAATTTTTGAATTTATTTTAGCTCTCGACGACAAACAACACTATTATCATGGACACTCTTACTTTCCTTGAAATATAAATTTCTATCATTAAAACACTCAGTTCTTACTCTTGTAGTGATATGTTTTGTCTTTGCACAATGCTTAATTTATAAATCGAATTTGTGAATTGATTTTAGCTCTCGATGACAAACAACACTATTACCATGGACACTCTTACTTCTCCCTAAAATATAAATTTTATCATTAAAACACTCAGTTCTTACTCTTGTAGTGATATGTTTTGTCTTTGCACAATGCTTAATTTATAAATCGAATTTGTGAATTGATTTAAGCTCTCACCGACAAACAACACTATTACCATGCATGGACACTCTTACTTCTCCCTGAAATATAAATATATACATATAACTTAAACAATCTAAACTATTAATTGACCACATCTAACAACAAATGTATATATAGCGTGGGGAAAAAAAATCTCCCACAGGCAAAATACTTGCAAAAGGAGAAAACAGTTGAAGAAAGGGATCAAGAGAGGGTGTTCCCGACCAAAAGTTCTAATAATCAAGTCAATTGAAGGCCAGACAGTAATGGTAAAGACAGAGATTGTGTTTGGTGGTTAATAGAGAGTGTAATTTTGTAACTGATAATTTTGAACTATCTCTATTAATCCCACTTATGGTTTGCCCTATGTTTAGGAGCCATTTGCATCCTCAAATTTTTTTTAAAATATTTTAAAAGATTTTAAAAAATTTTAAAATTTTTCAAATTCTTCCAATCGAAGTTCACCATGTATTACTTTTACATCACATCAACACTAATTTTTTATTTTTTTTGAACTTTTTGAAATTTCAAATGCCCCTTAATGCTTATGGGATATGATTTAACAAGTTCGGAAAGAATAATTATCAAATCATATCCCCACAATTATAATAACTAACTAATTTTAGAGATGGCAATTTTGACTGACCCGTTCGAATCCGATTCGTTAATTGAGTCAAATGGATGTGGGATTCGATTTTTTTTTTTTTTTTTGGAGATCAAATTGGATTTGGATTTTTTACTAAAAAAATTTTGGATACGGATCAGATATGAGGATAGGACAGCCTTCGCTTCAATCTACCTTGAATCCAATATCCAATCCAAATTTATCTCGATCTACCTCGAAAATTATCTTAACAGACCCAAATTCCCAGAGTATAAATTAATACTATATTTCCCATGTATGTTATGGACTATCGTATTTTATATTTGCTATCTTGAATTGGGGTAATATTAGTGCTTTGGAATTATGTATCTTTATTATGTACTAGTTACTGAAATGATACTTTAGTGAAATGTTTGTTTTGGAGATATTTATGTATTATTTTGATGAATTATTATTGTAATGACATTTATGTATTATTTTAATTTTAATTATTTGGTAGTAATAGGTTACACATACAATTAAGTTATGCATCCAGTAAGAGGCAAATTTGGAGGCGAATGGAGGAAGGGACGGAACAAGGAATTTAAGTAAAGGGGAACCAATTTGTATAAATTATAATATTTCTTCCCGACTTTAAAAATGCAATATCAGAATGAAGCAGTTTATTTCAGATTCATGGGCTTAAAAAATAAAGTAAATATATAAAAGTTATTCAATAGACTCGTTTAAAAATTATTCAATTAACTAGATTAGACTATTAATGACCAACTCAAGAATAAAGTCTTATATGTTATTAATAGTTCAAACTGAAAGAAATGGGGTGACCATTTTAAATTATATATATATATATATATATTTACTTTGTGTTGGAATAATTATTTATAAATATATATATATATATATTTATAAATAATTTTTTTAAAGATAAAATAATTGATAATTAAAATGCAAGCTGGTCAGTGACCATTTTTTGTTTTTTGGAAAGCAAAACAATTAACAATGTAGGGAAAATGAATCAAACTCTAAACTTCAAGATAACACAAACACTTGAGATAAAAACCTTCATTGTTAGGCCAACCCTTTCCATCACATGAAATATACCTATAATACATATATATTTTTCAGGGGGGCATGGCTCCCTATCGTCATATCGTGGTTCTATCCATGGATGGAGGGTTCAGATATCCGCGGATATATCCATTTTTTATTTGGAACGGAGATAGAAGTTCAAACAAATATCATCAGATTCAGAGGTAGACAAAGGATTCAAAGTTTGGATTCGGATATTGCCATATCCACCTCCGATCTGTCCCATTGCCATTCCTAACTAATTTAATTAGTTATACTCTTACCATGTAGTTAGGTCGGAAATATCAATATTGAAATTCATTATCAGGATTCTGTCACGTGTCTAAGATATTTTTTGTACCGACATATATATGTTGAAATTATTTTGGAAATTAACTGGATAAACCTACGCCCTAAGGGAATCTTGAAGCTAAGCTGGGACCATGTTTCTGGCAACCCAAGTCAAGGATGATGGAACAGGTGTAGGGACTCGACCTCTAAAAGGCTCGCCGGCAAGCCATTACTTTAGCAAAACCACCAATGTACAGTGTTGACAGCAATTGAATTTGTAACACATAGAGTAAATTCAACACTAATTGTTATGAAAAACACACGAATAGATTATTAGTTGAAAATGATGTGAAAGTAGAATTTTGAAAAAATTAAAGTGCACATATTGCAGATATAAAGTACGAAAATTTCCAAAAATTCGGTGATTTCAACGTTTGGCTTTCAAACTGTTAGATCTAGAATGATGTCTGACATTTGATACGACAAAAATTATAATTGTGTTTAAATTAAGTTTATTTCCAAGCTCGTTTTTGTTCATAGTTCACTCGAGTCAAATTTTGGGTTTAAAGCAAACTTAACAAAAACTACCAGTATCACCACTGTTGTGGTTTGTGAGAATAAGTTTAAGTTTAAGAAGAAAAAAAAAAAAGTTAATCTTTTTATTTTTTGTATATGAGGAAGAAAAAAGTTAACTTTCTAATAGTTATTTTTTTAATTTTTTGTTAATTTGACATTTTTATTTTTTATAGTTTAAAAAAAATTAAAATGTAAAAGAGTTATTTCGTCTATTTCAAAAAAAAGTTAAACAATTAAATAATTACAACTTAGATATTAGGTAGCAATTGTCAAATGGACACTAAAACCCTGTTTGACACCATAAAAAAATATCAAAACTCACCAACTTTAATTACTTTTTGTATTTTTCTCCAATCAAAATTTTCTATATTTTACCTTTACGTCACATTTTTTTATTTTTATTGTACTTTTTACCCTATTTTTTGTCAACTAAACACCCCCTAAACCAATCTACCATAAACCATGCCCATGATTTTGATTTTAAGAAATTCACTTGAAAACCGCTAGAAGACCACACTCGGAATTTTGGACGATTCAACGTTCGGAGTTCACTGAAAAAACGACTGGTAAGGTGCTAGTCTATGCCTGCTATCGTCATACGACTTTAGGCAACTTCCGAGTAGATGCCTACATTTCTATGAGAAAGAATCCTAGCTACTCTATATTGACTATACTTTCTCAAGAAATTTTTAACTATTTAAAGAGAAGTTCGACATTGGTACTAGCTAGTGGTTGATTCTGAATTTCCACTTGTATGGGCTATGGTGGTTCGTTCATTCATTCTTTTTTTTTTCCCCTCTCTTAAATTTCTGTTTATATGATTTTTTTTTCTATTCCTGAATTTTAAATTTTTTGTTTTTTTTCCCTTCCTTTATTGTTTTTTAGTTATTAATGATTATACATTATGTTTTCCTATTTACGCATATTATTTCTTTGATTATCAAATTGTGAAATTTTTCGCCAATTCCGGATGTGCCTAGATACTCTATCAATTTTGTTTGGATAGAATGAAATGGAAAGAAAATAAAATAAAATAAATTAGATTCAATAATTTGTTTGTGAGGTTTTTTTAAGAAAGAATTGTAAAGAATTGGAAAGAAAATTAAGTGTTAAAATTTTAAAATTTTTATCTTTCCAAAAGTGGGAGGAAATTGAGAGAGGAAAAAAATAAATTAATTAAACTTTCCAAATGACATATTTGCCTATAAAATAAAAAATTAAAAAAAAAACAAACATGTTCTTAGATTAAATAAATTAATAATTCTTCAATTTCTCAAAAGATTTAATAATAAAATAATAGTATCTTTTCTGTCCTAAACAAAGAGAAAAAAAGTTTATTAACTTTTCTGTCCTAAATTTTCAAATAAACAGGGAGAAAATTTTTATGATTTCTCTTATTTTCTCTTCTCTTATCACTAATATCTTCTTTTCTTTTATTTCTTCTCCTAAACTCACCAACAGAGCTTACATGATTTTTATTGTGCTTATATGATTTTTATTGTGCCTTGAACATTCATTTGATCAGTTGTTAGTATATTAAGTTCGAAATATATATATATATATATATGCCAAGCTAATTACACATTATATATAGAACTTCTATAGCAACAAAGCTCCCTTAGGGTTAAAGGGATCCCCTTAGCTCTTGAAAAATATTATCCATATATATAAATTTTTAATTATAAAAAAATTATACTATAATTTGACCCCTTAAAATTTTAAAAAATTGTTGACCTTGATTAAAAAAGAAAAACACTACCAGTGTATACAAATTTTTGGATTAAAAAAAATTAGACTATGGGCCAGCTTTCCTAAAATTTAATTATTTTATTAAATTATTTATATAATTTAAAATATATTTAGTAGTTATAATGGAAATATATTATAGGTGAAATTGTATATTAGATAACGAGTTAAAATTGTTATTAAACATATTTTAAACATAATTATAAGGATTTGATGTAAATTAATTTAATTAAGATTTTAGATTTTTAAATTTGAAGAAAGTAAATTGTGTTACTTAAGTTAAATTAATGCATGATAAAATAAAAGGTAAAACTAATTGCTAATTGAGTAAAGTTTGAAGAATTAGAAATTTAAGTTATTACTTTACTTAATTAATAATTAAGTTAGAAAATTTAAAAAATCATGTTAGTTAATTACTTTAAAATTAGAAAATTAAACAATAAAATTAAAATTAAGAGTTAAAATAATTAAATTTAGAAAGTTTTGTGGTATAATAATTAATTTGATATTGATAAATAAGTTAAAAAAATTTTGATCTTAAGGATATGTTTGTTTTGGGGATAACAGAGAGTAAAATTTATTAGAGTAATTTTTGTTTTCCATTACAACAGTTTGGAAGAGGGGTAAAAATTACCCTAGAGGTAAGGATTACTTCCATACGAGAGTAAATCGTTACCTAGGGAGGGCGTGGGTAACGAGAAGTAATGAGAGAGTTTACTCTCTCCTCATTACCTTTTAAACATTCCTTTACACTACTATAAAATTTTAGACAACGTTGCTATAAATAATTATAATAAATATTATAAAATAATTTATTTAATCTAACTAAAATTAATTAATTATTATATTATTTTATCAAAATAATATTTAAAAAATAATAATTTATTATTAAAATTATTTATTTTATTTTATTAAATTAATATTATTACAATATTAATTTATGACTAAATTATTTATTTTCTCAAATTAAAATAATTTTTAATAAATAATAATTACTTATTAAAAGTATTTATTTATTAAAATATAATAAATATTTTATTAAATAAAATATTTATCTCACAAATTATAATTTATTAGATGCATTCTATTAATATATTTTATTAAAATTAATAGTTTATTTAAATAAACTAAAATTAGTTTCTTACTAATTATTTTATCAATATAAAAATAATTTTTAACAAATAATAATTTAATATTAAAATAAATTACTATTGAAATATTAATCTATGATAAAATTATTTTTATAATTAATATTTTTTTGTCACGCTCCTAACCTTATAGTCCGGGATGGATGGCATAAGAAGAACTGAATAAAACTAATTAAAATCTAGTCCAAGTTAAGTCAAGATTATAAACAGCCATTAAAATATTAACAACTATCCCTCATTCTCATACAAAGGAATATTAAAGAGTATCACCAATAATGAAACAATGATATAAACCAGTTCAACATCATCTCAAGAATAGCATTTAAGACCTACACAGTCAAAACATATATTATAGTCATGTTTATATCTTTTAACATAATGGTATTATGAAAATAAATAGTAGACTCACACTCTGGATCACCCAATCTATAATATAAATAGTTCAACTTTTTATTTAGAAAAATAAACATAATTATTATTATCCATAGATAAGATCAGACCTAGGCTATTCAAATCCAAATTGCCTACGTATCCCATCTCGGGAATTAAGTCACCGTAATTCTTATTTCATTATACAATATTCACAACCCAACTCATTATCAATAAATCAAACATTAAACATGATTATAATTAACAATCTCAGGATATCAAGATATAACAATATTCTATGCAATCTCATGTAATAGGTAATGATGGAATGCAATGCTAATTCTCTAATCTCCATCTAGCCCCAACCTTATCTTGGGAGAGATGATGCTTAATAAAGCAAGCGGGGTCACCAACTGCACCGTTTACGCTTACAACGAACGTGTATCTCAATATATATAAATCGAGTGAGGAACCATGTTGCACTCCTACTGGTTTAAGACTAAAGGGAACCGTGTTACACCCAGAATCAAGTATCTGCTTAATTTAAGCAGGGTCCGGCTATAGTCAAGATAAAATCTCATAGTCACATCTCATAATTAACGTCTCAACTCCAAATGATTAAACTCTAGTCATATATATCAACTGGGAATCATCTAGTGTTTTCAAAATCTCATTTATTATTTTCTAAAAATTATTGATCTCGTTCATATACATGACTCGTGCCTCAGCACACTATGAATACCCATATGGCACTCTCGGCCAATCAATGATCATATATCAAATCAAATGATGCAACCCATTCCCATGCACATGATATACTCAATTATGTAAATAAATATCATCTCGATATAAGAATGCATTCCCATTAGGTTTGATGATGAATTGGAGTTCATTTAATCATTAAAAATTAACAATTAATAAGTTTGGGCACAAAACAAACATTTAAAGATCAAAATTTAGAGTTTCTAGCATTTTGCCATTTGGCATCCCGACTCTATCCTGACACTGGGTGTCTCGACACCATTCCGACGCCAGCACCTAGCACCCAGCTTCTAAGTTTGTTTTCAATAAAAACCCAACTCTGAAACACCCCCAAATCACCCATCCAAGCCTCAATCTTAGCAATAAATCATATATAAACATTTAGATATCTTAATAACATATCTCTACAACATTAAATTCAAGAATAACTCAAATATATGCAAAATCTCAACATATATATGCATTTATATGCACACATTCATATATACATACACACACATATATATATATATATATATATCACAAATCCTACAAAACTCTACTGAATCAAGATATAATATATTAAAATCATCCTAATAACATCTTGAATACAAATATAAGTCCCACCTACCTCAGATCTAAAGGAAAAAAATGAAAGAATTAATCTCAAAACTTCTCTCTTTCGTATCTCTCACCTTAGGCAAAATCACCACGATCCGATATTGCCACGATGATTACAACGTCAAAAATATCAAGGATCCGCTATCTTTCTTCTTTGAAACACACTTTCTCTCTCTACTCTTTCTCTTCTCTCTCATTTCTCTCTCCTCTCTCTTTCTCTTTCTCTCTCTCTCATTCTAGAAGGCACCCCATGGGAAAGAAAAGAAAAAAGAAAAAGACAAGAAGGAAAGGAAGAAAAGAAAGAAGAAGGCTAGCCCCTTGACCTAGTTGTCCAACCCAATGTCAATTTAAGCCAAATTCAACTCAGGAAAAATAAAATAAGCTAACTCAATCTCGGTTTAAATATTTTATTCACCCAAAATAACACATGAATAGTTAAAAATAAATACCAATCATTACATTTTTATTTAAAATTATATGTTTTAATAATATATATTTTATTAAAATTAATTATTATTAAAATAAAAAATATTATGGTGATTCATTTTATTATAATACCCTTATTCCAAACATAATTAACTTTTATTTCTTCAAAATTTTTAATATTTCAAACATAAATAATTATTACTAGGTAATATTGACTCTCTCACTCCAAAACATAAGTATCATAAACTTATTACCCTAGTAATTATTGCTAGGGTAATAATTACCCCCATAATCTTTTACCTCTAAAAATTTTACCCCTTACCAAACATAATTAAAATTAAGAGTTAAAATAATTAAATTTAGAAAAGTTTTATGTTATAATAATTAAGTTGATATTGATAAATAAGTTTAAAAAAAAAACTGATGTTAAAAGTAAAAACTATTGTTATTATATAAGTGTTAAGTTTAAACTTAACTAATACTACAAAAAAAAAAAAAAGTTTAGAAATTACTACTTCAATTTGAGTAATTACTGATCAAGGCAGCCTAGACTTAGAGCACTCAAATAATCAAGATCGAGTACATGTAAATTAAGTTTTATTTTTAACTTTATAATTTTTAATTTAAGTTTTATTATTAACCATCAAGTTTGAATCAATCCCCATGTGACTTAAGATAATTTTTTAATTTGAATTTATGATTAATTTTAATTATTATCTGTGAAAATTGACATGTAGGATCTCCTACTAGTGACTTGTAAAAACAAATGACGTGAAAACCCAGATCCGGATCAACTATAATTTGAAAAAGTAGTTTTATATTTTAACTTGAAACATAATTTATGTTTTATTGGATTAATAGATAATATTACAGAATAATATATAAGATTGAATATAACACATGATTAATTTTTTATGTGATATTACTTTTTTGGTGTTTGATTTGTGGGATATAGAATAGAATAACAGATTGATGTAATTTGACAAAACATTAACAAGAGATAATTTTAGACCTTTAAGTCTTGGTGGAGAACTAATCTAGGCATAAAACACATACAATATCGCATGGGGTGATATTGTATATCCCCCTGTACAATCCTAACCCAAAACTAAAAAGTAACACAAACAAAACCTTACATGGCTCCCATCGGATTAATAATCCAATCCCTCATTCCTAACTATTTCAAATAAACAAACTTTTAGAACATTTCAAGTTTGAGTTAATAGTATAAAATTGAGAAAATGAGCTCCATTATATGCAAAGCTTAACACGTAGAATCTAGTAGTAACTGGAACTGTTGACATATAGAAATAAATAGTGCGAAAATTCGAGATCTAGATTATCCGTAGTGCACTAGACTAATAATCCAATCCCTCATTCCTAACTATTTCAAATAAACAAACTTTTAGAACATTTCAAGTTTGAGTTAATAGTATAAGATTGAGAAAATGAGCTCCATTATATGCAAAGCTTAACACGTAGAATCTAGTAGTAACTGGAACTATTGACATATAGAAATTAATAGTGTAAAAATTTGAGATCTAGATTATCCGTAGTGCACAAAAATAGTTTCAAGTTAACTTCAAACTTAAAATATTTTTAGTTTGAGCCAATTGTGCAAACTGAGCAAATGGGTTCTATAGTCTACCAAACAATTGACATATAAGATATTCTAGAAATTAGTTACTTGTAGAAATAAACAACGCTAGAATCTAAGACTTGGGGCCATAATCTATGAAAGTAGTTATAACTTGAAACTTAAATAGAATGTTTCTTGTTTGAATCAGTCTCCCAAATTAAACAAATGGGTTCTGTCGTCCACAAAACTTGCTACGTAGGATCTCCTAAACAGTAGTTACTTATAGGAATAAATTACACAAAAATTGAAAACTCGAGGTGCCCGTAGTCCGTAAAAATAATTTTAAATTTAAGTTTGATACTTATAATTTCAATTTTTCTTTTACATTTTTCTTTCTAATTATTATTTTTTATCTAATAATATTTGCTTGATCTCATTTTTCAAGTTTAAGTTGGTTCGATCTCTGATCCCAAACGACCAATAATTTTTGTATCTTATTTTGGTAATTTAATTTATTCTTTCAAAATAATTGAACTTTTTGAATTGTATTAATAGAATTTGTAATATTTATTTTAATGGTAAATATTTACTTTTTAAAAACATTTTTGTGTCAGATGATTTGATTGAAATACAAGTATATATACATGAAAAATACATAAATAATTAATTTTATATATGAAAAAATTAGGTAGGTGGTTATTAAATGATGTATTACTGACTACTAAAGACTAACACTAAAGGAAGTGGCAATCGCTAAAGGCAGGTAAATAAATCTACTATAAATATCCCTAAAGAGGTCACTAAAAGTTTGTTTCCACCCAATTTTCACCTTTGTGGTTGCTAGGCAATTGCTAATATTACTGGCAATTGCTTGGCCCATTATTAACAACGGTCTCAGACAGTCGTTATAGGTCCCTTATTTAGTATTGGTTGATCAACTAATTGAAAGATTGACCTCTTCGTTGAACAAAAGATGACCACAATATCTTCATTGATCTTGCATCGTTTGAAGACTTGATGGATTCTAATTGAGTCGATAGGTGCATAGGCTTACGTGCAAGCGAGAGTAGATTTAAGTAAATATGGGAAAGGTTGGTTTTGTAATAGAGAGAATTTTTGTAAATAATATTTTTTAGTAAATTTTTTTTCTTTTAGGTTAGTCACCTATAACACTTGAGATTTTACTTAGAATGATTTCAAAGTTTTCTCGTTATATTGCATGTCTTTACGTGATTTTACTTAGAATGATTTCAAAGTTTTCTCATTATATTGCATGTCTTTACGTGATTGATCTAATTATCATGATTTATTTTTTATTATTATCTTTTGTTATGCTTTTTTAATCTCCAAATAAGTTATTTCAATTTTTAGAGCTTGAAAACATTTTCAATAATATTTTCATACCAACTTGAATAATTAATTATTCAACTCTTTAATTTGTAGCCCTACTTAAGAGAATTCAAGACGTTCAAAAAAAAAAAAAAAAATGACCACAACATTATCTTTGCTGATTGAAGCACATCTTGAAAACTTTTGAGTTTTAGGCAGTGTTACTTATTGATACTTATTGTGTATTGATGTAGGGTAAATCAAATGAAAATGAAAGGTTGAATAGATGGACTTTGAATTCCTGTTTAGTCTAAGAATATCAAGAAACAACGTAGATTTTGTATAGAAAACTTTTCTAATAATTATTTTATTAATCAAATACTGAGGAGCCTTGAACACTTATAACATCATAAATAGAAAAAACTAAAATCAAAACTAGGAAACTAAATAATATAAAACTTAGAAAACAGGACAACTATCAAAACTGAAAAATTTTTAACTTCACTGGTAAGCTAAATGTAATGCTAAAAAATATAAAATATAAAATTTCAAGACTGAGATGGCAAAATTAACAGATTTGAGACCTCAAAAAATACTCAGAATGGACATATTATAACACCAAAAAATGATACTGCAATTGAATTTGACAATCAAAATAATATTTCTTCCAGTCTTTCTAAAATCCCTCTTCTACAAGTAATCCAATTCAATCTGTGCACTTTAAGATGTCTAGGTTGAAGGACATATACTGTGATCAAGTAAGAATAGAATAAATATTTGCATAAAATTTTGTGACTTACATTTATTCTAGTGGATGATTTTAGGTAAAAATTGTTTTAGGGTAAAATGATTATTTTTCGTTATGTCATTTATTGTTTTGTTGTTTCCATGATTGATTATTTGTTATCGTGATTGCGTGTGGTTGTTTGTTTAGTTCATGTGATTTTTCCATAGTAGAAATGTTGTTTCGAGACAGTCCAATAACCCATATTTTTCATAAACTTAGAAAAAAAAAAATTTAAGGAAAAGTGATACATAGTTTTCACACTGATCAGGTATGTATATAGAAATGAATTGATCGGACTAAAACAACCAGCCAATTTGGCAGTGAGAGCTAAAAAGGAGCAGCCACTTTTTGCTTGTTACATTCATCATATCTCACAATATCGTACATTCATCAAGTCATTCGACCATCTCACGTATGGTTCAACATTACTAAATGAAATAACATAGATAGAATTACAATGACGCACGTCTCGTTAACCTAATTTAATACACTTCTTCTCAATAAGGTAATTTTCATCTAAAAAAACAGTTACATAATTAATGGTAAAAAATTAAAAAAAAAAAGGTTTTTATTTTTTTATTTTTTATGCATTCATACTCCCTCATTTGAGCTCATTATCAGTTCAATAAGCACTGCTAATGTATCGTCCCATTTTGTGTACACAAGTTGAAATAATTTAGCCAAATTTGTCGACATTCTAGTTTCAGTGCGTAATGCACATACTCAATCCGAAAGAAGACAACTACATTATTATTGTTGTTGTCTTCTGTACACCCTGTGGGTGCCCCTAGATATATATATATATATATAGTTTACTTCTTTTATGTATTCTTTTAATTTGGTTTCGGCCTCTTGTACTAAAAATATAGAAACAAGTAAATAAATAAAATTTCTATTGAACCATCCTTCTCCATCTCCACCCCCAAAAAAAAAAAAAAAAAATTAGAAATCAATCACGAATAGTGGATAGTCTTTAATTTATCTTATTTGATTCCTTCTTAGAAGAATCAAGAAGAATGAATGATCATTGTGGAGTTGGTGTAACTTGAGATTTTTATTTAAAAAAAAAAAGGAAGCAACCCTCCATTTTCCAAATCAATTAAGATTTCAATACTATATTGTCTTTTTATCCAAGTATGAGTTGTGAGGATTACTGAGAACTCCCAGAAGAGGAGAAAATGCCAATGGTGGTTGAAGGTTATCTGGCACAAAAGTCCCCCAAGAAATGGCAAGGAGAGTCAATGGAGGGTTTTTTGGAATTTTATATTACTGTCATCAAAAGGGAACAAGAGAATATATAATGTATGTAACTATATTAAGGCTTTGTGTTATCATTAATTTAATGTGGTTTACCAAATTTGCAAGGCTTAACTAATCATGGGCACTTCTCTTCTGCAGGAACATTTCACCTTTTCCAAATCTTGTGGCTGATTTTGTATATGGAATCTTTGCATGAACTTGGTCCAAATAGGGTATTTACTTACAACCCACACATAAACTCCAATCTCTATATATGACCGTGTCATTCACCTAATTAAAGTTTTACTGATTTACATAGGCTGCTATAGCCTATAATATATATATATATATATAGTTTTTGAGTCCTTCACAATTTTCTTAATTAATTCCCTGTTTTTCCCACCAAAGAAAATTATCTGTCAACATTGCCCCACCAGTTCTGTCAAACTCATTAATTCTCAAAACCTTTTGATGAGACATAGGCAAGTCAGATTATTGGAGCTCCATCTTCAACAATATTTTAAATATATATATATACACACACACACAACCAAATCAAATAAAAGATTTAAAAATAGCGACAGTCTCGAATCACCCTCTTGAATGTGCCCTCCCCCCCCCCTCTCTCTCTCTCTCTCTCTCTTTAGGTTCCTCCTATTAATTTGATTCCCTACCAGGCTGCCATTTCATTTTCTGAACCTCCCCATCACCCTTTTTCTCTCATTTTCTCTCTCTCCAAACACCCCCCTCTTATTTCGCTGACAATCACATAGTTATTCTACACACAAACTTTTTTGCCATCTTTGTGAAGGGGTTCAGCTGCCAGCATTGCAAGGCAGAGAATATTGCACTCCACATGGGAAGGCACTCTTGCTGTTACAAGCAGAAACTAAGGAAAGGGCTGTGGTCTCCCGAGGAAGATGATAAGCTTATAAAACACATCACCAAGTATGGACATGGCTGTTGGAGCTCTGTCCCTAAACTTGCAGGTATATATAATATATATACATGTATATATAAATACCCTTATAATTTGTTTTGTTCAACAGTACTTTGGTGTTTTTGAAATGCGAGCAAAAGGTTATAAGTTCATATGATGAATTGGGTTTAATTAATTACAGGTTTGCAAAGGTGTGGGAAGAGTTGTAGGTTGAGGTGGATAAACTACTTGAGGCCTGATTTGAAAAGAGGGACATTCTCACAGCAAGAAGAGAATCTCATAATTGAACTCCATGCAGTTCTTGGCAATAGGTAATGCTCTTATTTTTTCTGTGTGTTTTTTTCTAGCTTTGTCAAAGAGTTATTTTTATTGTATTATGAGGGTTTTTTTTCCTTTGTTTTCACCAGGTGGTCTCAGATTGCAGCTCAATTGCCAGGAAGAACAGACAATGAAATAAAGAATCTGTGGAACTCCTCCATCAAGAAGAAGCTGAGGCAGAGAGGCATTGACCCCAACACACACAAGGCCCTTTCTGATGTTGAGAATGAAGAGAAAGCATCAGCAACAATCAGCAAGGAGATCAACAAACCCTCTCATGCTGAGGCTGCTGATGAGAATTCAGAGAAAGGAATGTCAAATCCTCCCCCATCATCATCTGTGACAGCAACAGATAATTGCTTCCAACAACTTATTCATGAGAACAACTGCAGCAGCAGCAATATGACAACACCACCACCACCAACCCATCATGAATTCTTCTTGGATAGGTTTGTTTCCTCCCATGAGAGCTCCTCCACAGCCACTTGCAAGCCTTGTGACTTCCCACCACCAGCCTACTTCTCTTTCCACCACCTGAATTTCAGACCTCCTGATCAGACCGCTGCCGCCCTCTCTGTGAACCCCAACACTCCTTTCCTTCACCCGAACCCCACCTCTTCTTCTTCTGATCAAATGATTATTTCCGAGTTCAATTCTAGCATGGCACCTCCTGTTTTCCCCTCAATTCTCACTGCCAAGCCTTCCATTAGTAGCACTCTCCCTTCAATGGCTTCTTTCGGCATCAATGGAGTCGTCCACAATTGTAACAGCGCTGGTAACAATGGGAGCAGCAGCAACGGAAGCAGTAACAGTATTGAACTCCAGAGAAACAGTTCCTTCTTTGAGAACAACACCACCTCCTCCTTTCCATGGGGAGCACCAAATTGTGTAAAATCAGAGAAAGAAGCTGAAATTCATCCCATGGAAGGCGACCCAGAAGACATCAAATGGTCTGAGTATCTACAAGCCCCATTCTTAGCCACGATTCAGAGCCAAACTGGTCATCAAGATATGTACGGTGGGACTAAACCAGAATTAGCACAGTTCACAGCAGATGGGTCGGGTACTAATTGGGTTCACCACCACCAGCAGCAGGAGCAATCTACTTCACAAGGCATGGACATATACAACAAGCATTTCCAGAGACTTGCAGCCACTTATGGTCAATTTTCTTAGCTTGTGTTGATTTCAAATTCAGACCCTACAATTGAAAAGGGGAAGAATTGCGCAAAGTCTTTGAGCAGGAATGGGAGAAAAAAAAAAAAAAAAAAAAGAGAGAGAGAGAGAGAGAGGTGGGGAAAAAAAAGGAAAAAGACATCTCCTGATTGCAGGTGTGTGCCATAGAATTTTCTTGCTCTGTACATAGGCCTGATACAAAGTTCTAAGCTTTCTGATACCATCTATTTGGGATAGAATTACAAGGTTTATGCTCATGATCTTTTGTCTCTGGAAAGAACATGGTAGAAGAAGAATTGCAGAATAAAAGTAGTCCTTGTTTCAATGTGTTCTAATTTCATCTTCTATGCTTCATTGTTTTTGTTCCCCTAAAAAGAAAAGCTTGTAATTTCACCAGTACAAATTTGACAAAAAAAGAAAAAAGGAAAAAAAAAAGGTTGTATTGCTTTTGGATTTCACCATTAAAACCACCTTTGGATTCATCTTTTCGACAAACAGTTGATCCAAACATCAGTTTTGGATTTCTGGAATTCTTCCATCACATTCAAGGACACTGTCAATTGCTTTCGATATTAGCTCCCCACCCCTCTCTTCTTTTGTTTTGAAATAACAAATTAATGAAATTAAGCCCCTTTTTTAGTGCTTTTTTCTCAAATGCAAGATTGAAGGAACCATTTTTTTTTCCCCTTAAATGGGTGTCTATCACTGTCTCTCTTTAACATGGGGAAGGTTTTCACTTTTGACAGCCCTTTAATCACTTCCCCCTAGCTATCCTTTTTAAAACTAATTAACCGACTTGGTAGACAATATCTATATGAATTATTATACACATATAGTTGTCTCACTTTAATTTTACATGTTGTAAAGACCTCAAAAGAATGCATTTTAAGAGGGGGGGTCCTTTCCACTTGGAAAAGGGGGCAAAACCCCACAACAAAATAAAGCGAGTTTAAGACTGTTGATCTCATCATATAAGAAAAGCAACTGAATTTCAATCTTCCTCTTTCCTAAGAAATTAAAAAAAAAAAAAAAGTGAATTTGAATCTGCTTAGGACTTCAAAATATTTCTCTGTCCCACAGATTCTTGAGTAGCATATTATCTAATTATCAAGCACCGACGAAGCAAAGGAACTCCAATTCAATAGGGACATCTAATTGCTTGGAAAAAAAAAAAAAGAGAAAGAGAAATAAAAAAGAGCCTAAAAAATGCTTACATATATATATATATATATATATCCTTAATATCTATTAAGTGTGTGAAAACTGCATTCACACATCTTGATTTTGACCTCTTGAGCCGCTCAAGTTTTACCACTTCTGGGTGGAACAGAGAAAAGGGGTCCCTCCAGAGGGACTGATCTTGATGGGGATACCTCAGGTGAGAGGCAAGGAAAATTCTAAAAGTGACTGACTGGAAAATAAGAGCAAAAGGGTAGGGGGGCCTTCTTTGGGGGAGTTGATTGCTAGGAATATGCAGATTGCCATTGAACAGCTGTTTGAAAATTTGGGTTCTTTTGTGCTATCTTTTAAATTGTGTCAATCTCATTCATAGAGATAGCATTGCGTTGCAGAACAGGTAAAGATCACGAGCTCAGCTCGCACAATGAACATAAATCGAAAACAAAACGTAAGAAAAAAGATTTATGTAATTCGAAACATAGCAGATTCAGGATTTTTATTAAAAAATACCGAACATTTTCTTAAAAAATAAAGATTTCTATCAGAATTAAGAATAGGACAAACGATATTACTTTTAGAAAGAGAGAACTAACTTTATATATTTGTATATTAAACCAATGAATATATTTTTTATAATTTAATAGTTTAACCAACCCTTTTAAAAGTATTTAAGGTTTGTTAAGTAAGTCTCTCATTACCAAAAATATATCTATAATTATTACTAAGTTTTATTGTTTATAGAATCTGTTATGTTATAAATTAAAATTAATGATATTATGCATAAAAATATTTTATTACTAAGTTTTATTGTTTATAGAATCTGTTATGTTATAAATTAAAATTAATGATATTATGCATAAAAATATTCAATAGTATAGTGGGATAATTCACTTGATTTCATTAAAAAAATATTGGAATTTCTTACAAATTTTTTTTATGTTAAAAAAATTTTAAATAACTTTAATTTTTTAATAAAATTAAAACACCTAAATTTTGAATTAATTAATTTTTTAATTAAACTTAAATGGTTAGAATATTTGATGTCAAAAATTAAGGAAGTCACCTGACTCCAACCTCTATTTGGCTCCACCAATGTTTACAATATAGTACTGTGATAATATTTACATATATACATTTGAATTAAAGACTCTCAATGTTATGGAAAAATTATGTCGTGATCGTCACATGAAACCATGGCATGCATGATTTGATTCAAGTATGAATGATAGGTATTGTTTGATTTTGGGATCACAACAAATGACTATCATGTGGGATAATTTTTTCATTGAATGCTTAGAATGGAGAATTCCATTTCGTATTATGTATATGTGTTATTTCATTGAATACAAAATTAATGATTAATATGTGTTCACACTAATTAATTTTTTTTTTAAATATGATTGCTTGTCGTATCTTAATCCAATACTCTATAGAGGTGGTGTTTGTATAGCTAAAAAAATAAAAAAAAATTAATGCAAAAGCAAGATATATGATGAACTTTGATTGAAAAAATTAAAAGAGTTGATAAAAGTCAATTTTTTTATTATTTTTTGGTAAATCAAACACCCTTACTTGGGTTAGACACTTTTAAAAATATATTTTATTACTTTTTAAAATGGACAAAGATGCCAGATATTATAAAAGTGTCTTTATGAATATCAACGAGGCAGATATGATTTTTTGTGTTTTCATTTTCACCCCCATCCCCTCTTAGTAATACCCTTTCTAGTTTCCATCCCTATTCCCGTTTTGGAAATGAAAATTTTCTCCATACCTGTCCCTTCTAAGTAACGGATTCTGTCTCCACTCCCGTTTATCCACTAATTATATATTATATATATAATAAATATTAAAATTATTATAAATATTATATATATTAAACAAAAATATATATTATATATATTAAATTAATATTAAAATATATATATAAATTAATAAAAAAAGTATTTAAATGGGTACGGGGCGTGATAAAGACCATCATACCCATTCCCATTCCCGTTTTCGTCTCCGTTTCCGTCCTCGTTTGAAAAACATCTTAAAATTCTCATAATCATCCCCCTTAATAGTTTTTCTATACTCTCTCTGAACGGATATGAGAATTTGAGAACGTGTTTAAGAATACCAAAAAACAAATATATTTGGTGAGTTTATAACTAGGAATATGCAGATTGCCATTGAACAGCTGTTTGAAATTTGGTTTCTTTTGTGCTATCTTTTATAAATTGTGTAAATCTCATTCGAAGAGATAGCATTGCATTGCTGACCAAGTAGAGATCATGAGCACGCACAACGAATATAAAGGGAAAACAAAACGCAAGAAAAAAAAATTTACGTGATTTTGACACATATTTACAACATAGTATTCTGTTTCTCATTTTGATATTATTTACAGATTACAAGTGTGTGTATATAAATATTGAAAAACTCTCCCAAGGTTATGAAAAAATTATGCCGTGACCGTCGCAAGAAACGATGGCATGGATGATGTGATAAGCATCCATGATATTGTGTGATTTTGGGATCACAACAAATGACTATCATGTGGGATAATTTTTTCATTGAATGCTTAGAATGGAGAATTCCATTTCATATTATGGATATGTGTTACTTCATGGAATACAAAATTAATGATTAAGATGTGTTCATGCTAATTAATTTTTTTTTAAATATGATTACTTTAAAATTAATGAATGCTTGTCGTGTCCTAATTCAATGCTCTATTGAGGTGGTGTTTGGATAGCTAAGAAAAATAAAAAAAAAAATCGATATAAAAGTAATATGTAACGAAATTTGATTGAAATAACTTTAAAAAGTTGGTAAAAGTTAAAATTTTTTATTATTTTTTGGTAAACCAAACACCCCTGACTTGTGTTGGACTCTTATAAAAATGTATTTTATTATTTTTAGAAATGGACAGAGGATACATGCACATCGGATATATAAAAAAGTGTCTAGAGATATCAACTAGATGGGTATAAGTTTTCTCGTCCTTATTCCTATTTAGTAATACCCTTCTCCAGCCCTAACCCTGTCCCCTTTTTAGGGATGAAATTCTTTCCTATACTCATCCCCACTAGGTAATAGATTTTTCGTCTCTGTCACACCTCTAACTTAATTGACCGGGATGAATGGTATGAAAATGTGAAAACTAAGGTAAATAAACAAAATCCAATCCAAATTAAATTAACATTAAGTTACAGTTGTTAGTATATCCTAAATTATTATTCATTCTCATATAAAATAATATTTGATTACATCACCATCAGTGTATCAATAACATAATCTATTTTAACACCATTTTCAATGACCACATCCAATGTCTGCATGATTAGAAAAAATACTATAATCATGTTTATATTTTCTCAAATTAATGACATCATAAATATAAACAGTAACCAACACCTTGGGTCACATAATTTATAATATTAATAATTAAATTCTTAGTTAAGAAGAACAAATATAATTATTATTATCCATAATTAAGACCGAACTTAGGCTGCTCAAGCCTAAACTGCCTATGCACCCCACTTCGAGAATCAGGTCACCGTAGTTCCTATTTTGTATCTATTATTTCTGAAAATTCCAAACCCACACAATCACACACACAGTGAAAGTAATCACACAAGAGAATAACGAGAAAACCCTATCACAGGGAGAAAAACCTCAATTTACAATCCCACTATCAACGGGTTACAAGACTCTACTCAGACTCTCTACGAATCACTCGCACGAATCCTTTCGTCACTCTTGCTCGAATCACTCGATAAACCCTACAAGTAGGCTTTCTGCCTCACACAGAAAGTGAAAAGAAAATACAAGATAAATTTAGAGAAAGAACATAAAAGCTCTCAATACTCAAAGACTCTTTCTCTAGGTCCCTATAATATGTTCTCCCACCTCTTACAATTACAGAGTTGGTTTCACATATATATAGGATTACAAAGTTGCCCTAGTTTGGCAAAATAGGAAATTTAATCCGGACAAAATATTCATAGCTCGATCCCTCGCGCTCCCATCCTCCAGCCTGCGACCTGCACTGGAATTTTTGCGCTTTAGGAAATAACACTGGCGCAGCCTTGCTCTCCCATCCTCTTGCCTGCGTACCTCACTGGAATTTCTGGAACAGCTTGGCACAGCCGCGCGCTCCCTGCGGTATGCCTGCGTGCTTGGGGCGCACCCGCGCGCTCCCCGCGCCGTGCCTGCGAGGTACACTGGAATTCCATTCTTATTCCGGAAAGCTGCGTCCGAATTCCATTGGGTTTTGTAATCCTTCACACCAATTAGAATTCTTCAAAATCTTGGTCAACTTGATTCATTTTATCTCCTTAAATGTTTAGAATTCTTCAAATCTTCAATTTACATCACTTTAGGAAACTTGAATAGCATTCCTAATTTAACTAAGATTTTGATTGGATTTGCCACAAGACTTTACAATCTCCCCCTTGGCAATTCCATATCAAAACTTAAGTTAAATTTTAAATTCTGCTCAAATTCTGCATTTTAAATTCTGCTCAAATTCTGCACGTACTAAACACACACATCAAGGCACCATGTGGAATAATATAGAAATGATCAATGATATCATTACCAAAGCACATTATACATAAAATATCATGCCATAGCCGAAACACGTTCACATATTACATACATAACTTGAAATGACTCCCCCTTTTTGATATGGAAATGACAAGTGCACAAAAATAAGGCAAGATCAAACCGAAGACCCATGAGTATGGCATACATGACACGACCTCTTCTAAGTGTGACATCAGAATAATGTGAGGGAGGATCTCCTGCGCCCTGCCTACGAGGCTCTCAGGAAAATACGTGTAAGTGTAGATTTGGACACAGACAATCAAAACTAAAAAGAGATAGTAGAAGAATTCACTAAAAAATGTTAAAAAAAAAACTTTTAATTCCACTGTACCAATACATGTACATCAATCTCTCACCCTTCATAAATTCAAAGATTCACATTTTGATTTTCCAAGAAAATTGTCAATTCTGTGTCGAGAGGTGAAATAAGTCATAAAATTGAACAAATGCTTGTGCACGTGTGAGTTTTTGACTATAATATACATATAGGCTCCCCCTCAAACAAATCATAGACTCAAAAAGTTAAATTTGATGTACCAAATGAATTGAGAGCCAATCTTCCTTTTTTTTTTTTTTTTTAAACACTTAGCGGCTTTCACACGCTTATGGGCAGGTAGCTATTCCTTAACAATCAACGAGTCATTAAGGGGCTTCTCACTGGTCCCACCGGTAGCCCTTTCCAAGTTTGTTTGTTTGTTTTTTTTTTTTTTTTATATGATGCATAACTTTGATATGCACATATCAGGCTCCTCAACATTTTTTAAACACATCAAACAATAACCCTTGATTCATGGAAAAAAAGAGAAAGAGATATATGCATGTACAGTCAAGTGTAATAGGAAGCACTTCAAAATTATGACAAAAATAACCAAAACACTTCGTATCAATTTACAAGGAATGCGAAAATTATGAACTCATTGAAATCGATGAATTTGGAAGATTTAATGTACAGGTAACAGTATAGAAGTCATAAAATATTTTCAACTTAATTAATGAACTTCTAACTTATCTTTTAGATTTCAATGGTGTGTACAAATGCCTACAGATTTTCTTAGAGACTCAAAGCGAAGGGCATTTTGTGAAACAAAACAATTTAAATCTGACTTTCTAACCCAAATAGCTCTAGTTTTAATACCAGTTGTCTTGACAGGTTTTTCCTCACGTTTTTGACTTTTATGAAAATTCTTTTTCTCAACAAATTTGAAATTTGTACCTCTTCGAAATATTGGACTGTTTTGTTTTTGAAAAGAACGTGAGTTTTTGTAATAATCTTCTGAAAATTTTGAAAACACTTGAAATTTATTCTTCACAGGGACTTTAGGCTCCGGGTTTTTTGAAAAATTTTTAACATGGTTTAAAGGAAGACCATAGAGTTTGTGACAGTTTGGGCGTATATGACCTTTGATTCCACAATGGTGACAAATAGGTACAAAGGATTGGGATCTAGCAAAATGCGTACCTTTCACTATGTGAAGAGGATACTGATAGTGTTTATTCTTTTCAAAACTCTTCTTTGGTGGTGCAGCAGACTTAGGGAAGGTCTTGGGATTGGCTGCAGGTTTTGAAACAACCTTTGCTACTACTGAAGGTGCTGATGATGATGAAACAACTGTACTTTTCCCTCCAGTGTAGCCTAAGCCTGCTTTGTCTCCATGTGTTCGTTGTTGGCTCCAAATTTCTTCTAGCTTTTGAGAACTGTAGTTCATTCTTTCAATTATCTTCTCATCACTCTTGATCTTCTCTTTCAGTTTACTGACCTCATCTTGAAGTTCTTCAACAACTTTCTCCAATTCATCAATCTTTTTATTTTTTTCTTCAAGTTTTTCTTTGAACTTTTCTGCACTATGAGACTGAGAAGTTTTGTCAGATTCCAAAATAGATATTTTACCTGTGAGCTTTTCATTCTCTGTCTTCAAGGAATCTCGTTCACTTCGAAGTTTACAGTTTCGGGTATGTTGGGCTTGTCTTTGTTTCTTCACCTTACTGTATTCAACAATTAAAGCATCATATGCTACTTGCAAATCATTGTTGAATTCATCCTCAGAGTCATCATCTTCATGATTTGATATATCAGTGTCGCTTTGAGATCCAGAAGCTGTTCCTGCAGACGAAGAGCGAGATGCCATAAAAGTAACAAAATTACCTTCATCGTTTGAGGATGCTGATGAAGATGATTCATCTGAACTGGATTCATCATCTAATGTAGCGTTCATGACTTTGACTTGCTTCTTTTTCATCTTTTTGTTTGCACAGTCTTGAGCAAAATGTCCATATCCATGACACTCAAAACACTTGACCTTATTTTTCTTGTTTTCTTCCCCAGATTCAATCTTCTTGATTTTCTTTCCTTTTTCTTGAGATTGTGACTCATTCTTGTTATTCTTGTTGAACAAGTCCTTTTTTCTCATGTATCTTACGAATCGTTTAGCCACAAGCGCCATTTCTTTATCCGACTCCTCTTCATCACTTTCTTCTTCCACTGTCTTTAGAGCAATACCTTTTGACGCTTTGCGAGGTTTCACCATATTTGCTTCAAACGTTTGCAAGGATCCCACAAGGTCTTCTATTCTCATGGAGTTCACATCTCTGACTTCTTCTATTGCTGTGACTTTAGAATCAAACACTCGTGGAAGAGAACGTAAAATTTTACGTACCACTTTGTATTCTGGAATAGGTTCTCCAAGGTTATGGCATGAATTAACAATGTGACTGAGCCGGACATAAAAGTCATCAAACCTTTCGTCTTCATTCATCCTTAGTCCCTCAAACTCAGAAGTGAGTTTTTGAAGCTTGCTGGTTTTGACTTGTTCGTTCCCTTCATGTGTACTTTGTAGAATTAACCACGCTTTTCGGGCACTCGTACAACTTGAGATGCGGCAGAATTCATTAGGGCAAACTGCAGAAAATATGGCACTCAAGGCTTTGAAGTTCCACTCCGAACTCTCTTGCTCAGTTTTAGTCCATGTCTGAATTGACTTTTGTTCGATTCTTCCGTCAACTTCAAGGGTCGGTTCTTCCCATCCTTTAACTATTGACATCCAGACTTTGTAATTAATTCCCAAAAGAAAAGCTTGCATTCGTACCTTCCAGTATGAATAGTTTGAGCCATCAAACCAAGGGGGTCTGGTGCTTGAGCCTCCTTCACGTGGTGGATCCATTGGTTTGGATGAAGATCTTCACTCAAGAACTTAGAGTGACCCGCTCTGATACCAATTGAAAATTCCAAACCCACACAATCACACACACAGTGAAAGTAATCACATAAGAGAATAACGAGGAAACCCTATCACAGGGAGAAAAACCTCAATTTACAATCCCACTATCAACGGGTTACAAGACTCTACTCAGACTCTCTACGAATCACTCGCACGAATCCTTTCGTCACTCTTGCTCGAATCACTCGATAAACCCTACAAGTAGGCTTTCTGCCTCACACAGAAAGTGAAAAGAAAATACAAGATAAATTTAGAGAAAGAACATAAAAGCTCTCAATACTCAAAGACTCTTTCTCTAGGTCCCTATAATATGTTCTCCCACCTCTTACAATTACAGAGTTGGTTTCACATATATATAGGATTACAAAGTTGCCCTAGTTTGGCAAAATAGGAAATTTAATCCGGATAAAATATTCATAGCTCGATCCCTCGCGCTCCCATCCTCCAGCCTGCGACCTGCACTGGAATTTTTGCGCTTTAAGAAATAACACTGGCGCAGCCTCGCTCTCCCATCCTCTTGCCTGCGTACCTCACTGGAATTTCTGGAACAGCTTGGCGCAGCCGCGCGCTCCCTGCGGTATGCCTGCGTGCTTGGGGCGCACCCGCGCGCTCCCCGCGCCGTGCCTGCGAGGTACACTGGAATTCCATTCTTGTTCCGGAAAGCTGCGTCCGAATTCCATTGGGTTTTGTAATCCTTCACACCAATTAGAATTCTTCAAAATCTTGGTCAACTTGATTCATTTTATCTCCTTAAATGTTTAGAATTCTTCAAATCTTCAATTTGCATCACTTTAGGAAACTTGAATAGCATTCCTAATTTAACTAAGATTTTGATTGGATTTGCCACAAGACTTTACAATTTCATAACTAAACGCATAATCAACTAGATAAATCATACATTTATCAATCATTGTCATAGCCATATTATATCAAATCTCAATAAAAAAAGCATATAAATGCAATCTCATGCAATGGGATGTGATGGAAGGCAATATCAATACATACTCTAGTCTCTATTTACTCCTAACCTTATCCTGGGGCTAGTAATGCTTAGCAAAGCACGCGGAATCGATAACCTCGCCGTTTACGCTTATGCGAATGTATAACCCAATATATATATAAACCGAGTGGGGAACCACATTACACCCCCACAGGTATAAGACTGAGGCGAAGTGTATTACACCCCCTATCCCTTTTGCTAGAAAACTGTGTTATACCTCTAGTCAGATATCTACTTTCCTCGATGAGGGTATAATCACAGGTAGAGAACAGTGTTACACCCCACACCGGTGTAAAATTCAGGGGAACTGTGTTACACTTCTTGCCTTTTTTGCTAGGGAACCATGCTACACCTCTAGTCAAGCATACGCTTTCCTCAAATAAGAAATTAATATAAATAGTATCTCAAGATTTACGTCCTAGTTCCAATAATTAAACTTTAGTCATATATATTAACTAGGGATCATTTTATCATTTTACTTAAATCATAGATCACATCCATATATATAACCCATGTCTCGGTATGTCACAATATAAATATAGCACTCTCCGCCAATCAATAATCACAACATAAAAGCTAAATGATGCAACCCTAGCCCATACACATGATATGCTTAATCATGTAAATAAATATCATCTCAATATAAAAATACATTCTCATTATGTTTAATGATGATTTGAGGTTCATTTCATCTTTAAAAATCAGTAATAATTAAGTTGGGTACAAAACATGTATTTAGAAATCAATTTTGACATTTTCAGAAATTCTACCAAATTGGTGTCCGAACACCCTAAGCTACGGTTTGGAAACTCCCGATTTAGACACCCTCAGTCCAAACACCCTTCATCACCCACAAATCAACCATCCAAGCCACAATCTCAAC
Organism: Vitellaria paradoxa; assembly: GCA_019916065.1. NCBI lineage: Eukaryota > Viridiplantae > Streptophyta > Magnoliopsida > Ericales > Sapotaceae > Vitellaria > Vitellaria paradoxa. Next base: position 22,041,750 of record CM034238.1, read on the forward strand.
AATAACTCATATATAAATATTTAAACATTTAAGTCACATTTTTCTACAACATTTAATCGAAGAATAACTCAAATATATGTAAAATCTTCACATATACATGCATATATATACACACTTTCATATATACATATATATACACAAATCTCATTATATTCAACCAAATCAAACATATAAATATATATATATATATATATATCAAAATCATCCTAACGTCTAGAACATGAATATAAGTTCCACCGACCTCAAATCCGAAGAGAAAAGAAGAAATGAGAAGGTTAAGATCTTGGTTCTTGAACTTCAAATGCTTATATTCTTCACTTTGAGGAAAAATCACTAGAAATGAACACCACCACGACGTTCATGGCATCGAATACTACCCCGATCCGCCGATCGTCCTTTCTGAAACCCATTTTCTCTCTAATCCCTCTCTCCTCTCTTTTCTTTCTCTCCCCCTTTCTCTTTCTCCCTCTGGGAGCCGAAACCAGACAAGAAAAAGAAAAAGAAAAAAGAAAAGGAAAGAAAAATGTTGGACTTTTTAGCTCAGTTGTCCAACTCAATACTACCTTAGGCCAAACCCAGCCCAAGAAAAATAAAATAAATCGAGTCAATTCAGTTTAAATATTTTATTAACCTAAAATAACACATAAATGGTCAAAATTAGATACCACGTATTACAATCCCTATCACCATTTACCTGCTAAATATAATAACAACTATAAATTATATATTATATATAATAAATATTACAATTATTATAAATATTATATATATTAAATAAAAATATATTATATATATATTAAATAAATATTAAAAAATATATATATTAATAAAAAAAGTATTTAAATGGATATTGAGTGGAGTAGAGACCATTATACCTGTTCCCATTCCGGTCCCGATTCCTGTCCCTATCCCCATCCGGGTAATACCTTAAAATTCCCATACCGTCCCCGTTATTGGGATCCTCATACTTTTTCCAAACGAGGCAGGTGAAACAAGAACCTGTCGGGCATGGGTGATTTTGACATTCCTAAATATCTTATTACTTTTATTTAAAAGTGTTGGAAAACTATGGAGTTGTGTCATACTATTATTATTATTATTTAAATAGACACTTGTTGTATTTTTATCAAATATTATTGACATATGTCCAACATTTAGGGCCTATTTGGTAATGCTGCATTTTTTGTTTATATTTAATTATTTATGTTTTTTTTATTTTTGTTTTCTGTTATCATTTTGTTTTTGAAATTAAAACTGAAACAATATTTGAAAATGAAATTTTGCTCACAGTAATTAATTTTTATTTTAATAAAATACTTAATTTTATTAATGTTTTAAAAAAATAATTGAATTTTATAAAATATATTTCATATTAATTTTAAATATATTATTTATTAAAAATAATTTAATTTAATAAAAATAATTTACTAAATATAATTTATTATTATTTATTAAAAATAATTTAATAAAATATATTTTATATTAATTTAATCAATAAAATTAATTAGTTATTTAATTTAATTACATAATTTATTAAAAATAATTAAATAAAATATATTTTATATTAATTAAATTATTTATTTATTTATTTTAATTTAATTTAATTTTTTACTAAAAATAATTTTGGTTTAATAAAATATTTGAATTGCAACAAAATTGCACAAAGTATTAAAATTGATAAAATTTTATAACAAAAAAATAGAGTAAAAATACTTTTTTAGCTTACATTTTTTTATTTATGTCTTTTTTGTTTGGAAAAAAAATAGAAATAAGTTTATAATAACATTTTAGTTGCTAATTTTTAAAAGTTTGAAAATATAAACAGAAAAATAGGAAACATAAATGTTATGAAATAGGCTGTCATTAAAACATATTTTATTATTTTTATTTTTTAACATAAACACCTAATACATCTTCAACATTGTCACATGTCTTGTCTTTATCAGCATGCCTCAAATACTTATTGAAATTGCATCACATTATTTTTATTTATTAAAATAGATATAACAGATATATCTTAACCAGTAATTTTCTCTTTAGTGAAGTAACACACATCCATAATATGGATTAGCACTCTTCATTCTGATCATGGAACAAACAAACAGAGAATCCTGCTCCAGATTCCACAATCCAACTAAGGCTTATATAACATACGCACACAACCCAAATTCTTGATGTGGGAATCAGTCCCACAACAGGAATGATGGCCTTACCATACTTACACACGGTTGCTAACACACGTCGCGAAGCGGGCAGGTTCCTATGATTTTTTACACCAGAGTCTCTAACTCAAGTCAAAACTTAGGTTGCAGACTAAAGCTTATATAACACACGCACATAACCCGAATCCTCGATGTGGGAACTGAATAAATAAATAAATAAAATAAACACAAGGGGTATTTTATTTGCAATCGATTATTTGCAAATAAATCCTACTCCGCCTCGTGCAATCGATTATTTGCAAATAAATCCTACTCCGCCTCGTGCAATCGATTATTTGCAATAGCGTATGAAGAGTAGCCTTCTCAACGCTCTGTTACGGTGCACTCCACTTCTTATATCACATTCCCTCCTTGAGTGAGAATATAAGCCATTTATACATTCCAATACTCATTCATTGTTGAAAGTCAAAAAAAAAAAAAGAAGTTTGTATCAGCAATACCCACATCCAATTGTTGGCACCCATCCATAATCATCACCAAACAAGCCTTAGCCAAAATGTAAAATAAGCTTTTGTTGGAAGAACGTGAATGACGGGAAAAGGAATAGAAAAAAAAAATGAAAAAAAAAAATTCCTCATTCGAAAGAAGGGGAATAAAAAAAGAAAAAGAATAAAAGTGATTAATTCAACTTCATTAATTAAGTTTAATTTCTTTCACTCTAAATAGGATTTTAGAATGTGTTTTTGTTCTTGATATTTTTTTACTATTTTTTATTTTCATCATAAATAAACATATTTTAAAAAAATAATGATATTTTTAATTGTATTCTTTATTTTACTCTTTATTTCCTTTATCATCTCCCCCCTATACAGAACAAAATAATAATAATAATAATTAACTTTCCCTCCTCTTATTTAGTTAAGCTCATTCAAAAATTTTACTTTCACTGCTTTTTTGATTCGCACCAATCACTTATTTTTTACCCGCAATTACAGATAGTGACTAGTGTATTTCATCTAAAGTCATTACAATTATAAGATATTATTTTCTATTTAAAAATTCGTGATAAATATGTAAACCGCAATTAGTGTAGAATGAAAGCACGGTTGGTGTAACTTTACTGGAGTTCATTTCCCTTGCCTTCCCAAATCATGACTAAAACACCAATGTCACAAGAAATTTTCAAGGATTTGAGGCACCAAGAAGCCAGTTTGGATATGTGAATTGTGGGGCAGAGAAACAGGCAGAATTGGGCTAACCCACGTGCGCACATATCCGAAAACTCCTCTTCAATTGAATATGTTCCAGTCTCTCCTTTTCCTTGCCAGCTTACATTTGTTATTTACGCACATACACATATATGTATATATAGATTTGAATATTGCTGTCACTATGAATGCATGTGAACCAAATTATTGGGTACTCTTGCACCGGCCCTACATTAATCTTCTATGCAGAAGAGAACAAAAACAATGGAATTGCAAGGGCAGAATGAGCCCAAGTTTTCGACTTCAATAATTCTAAATTGGAAAATACAAGCTCTCGTGGTCTTTTCTTTTTCCTTTTATGTGGATAAAGTTATATGGTAGGAATCATATGAATACGGATCGATTTGAAGAAAAATAAATAAAATAGTAAAAATAAAAATAAAAATTGATGACAAAAAGGTGACTGGTGACAATGATAGTGGTGACTAAGAAATTTCCATTTTTCTTATTAGAGATTCTCTTCTGATTGAGAAACAATCCTTTGGATGGTACACATAGAAACAAAGTGGAGAGAAACTAGTTTCCCAATATCACCCAAAAGAACCCTTCCTTCCCGTCCAGTCTAGCTGTCAAGTTTTCCTTTTCGTATTTCATTTTTTATTTCGTATTTGTTTGTGGGTTGGATGCTAATATCAAGAGAGAGTAGGCTGATTCTTTAAAATAGAACACAATATATATATATATATATATTTCCCAATTTTTGAGATTCCCGATTCAATGTTTCTTTACTTGTTCTTCTTTAAAAAATATTCTTACAATAAAAAATATTATAATATTTCTCTAGCTTGTTACATTTGGAAAGTTACGGTATAACAATAAAAATTCTTTAAAATAAAGGTTATGTAGAGATGTCGATGTAAATTTAATTTTCACTCTTTACTTTCTATTTTTAGAGAAAAGATTTAAGAAAGTTAATGTGAATGTCGATAATCGTTAAAATTTTTAAGAATGAATTCAATAATAAATATCAAATTAACCAAGAAATATTTTTACAAGTGACCTACATAGACATTGTTAAAAGTTAAATAAATAAATATTAACTTTTATTTTTATTAGACAAGAAACAGAAAGCTAAATAGATTTAATCAAACAAAGCACACAAATACAAATAAATAAGTACTGAAAATGAGGCTTGAATGAAAGCCACCTAGAAGTATATATCGAACAAACAAATATTACATTAAATCAGCAATTATCTCAAAATTTAATATTTCGTTTAGATATTTAAGAATTTTCAATAAATGGATTTGATATTAAGTTCTAATAAAATATAAGAGAATGAAAGTTACTTGACGTAATAATAAATGAAATACTTCTAATAATTATTAAAGTAGTAAAATCACTATTATAAATGATTTCAAATAATTATCTTTTTGCGGTGATTTTAACTCTATCATAATTTATTATATTAAATTACTCAAATTCATGATCAGATTCCTATTTAAACTAACAAAATTATATTTGAGCAATTCTCTTTACATAATTACCATTAAATCTAACTAAAACTAGTATAAAATTGACTCATTAAATTATACATATCAAGCAAACTTTGACAACTGATGGCATAAACATACAAGAGAATTCAATAATCCTATGCCTTCTAACCTTAACTATATGCTCTGCATGGCAGTAACATTTATATAGCTTCACTTAAAACAATATATGTGCATCCAAGGCTGACCTTTTAGACGAGATTGATACAGGTCTTAAAATACCCGAAACAATCAAAGGGTGCTATTTGGACCTTCAAGGATTGAGGGCTTGATTTGCTAAGTTGGCAATGATTTGCTCATTGAATAGGTATCTGGAAATAAAGTACGGTATATGTCTGATCACATTGTGATAATTGGCACATGCTCATCTCTTGAACCCAGTTTGGCCGCATAGCCCCACAGCCGCCTCCCCTTGGATGGCCAACCGTACAGGAAATCAGGTAAAACTATGATTGAACTACTTTAGGGAGAAACAAACACGGCCTTGTGAAGGTGATTTTGGATCCTAGAAGCCACACAGAACTGTTGAAAGTCAACTTAATTTTTCATTGTTGTGCGAACGAGTGGGGAGTCTTATTTTACTTTTTTTTTTAAGTTATTATTATTTAAGTTAATGTCTCTTAGGGTGTGTTTGTAGCAAGGATTTGTTGAAGAGAGGGAAGGGGGAGAGAGGAGCACAGACACACAAAATCTTAAATATATATTCTTATTTATAAAATATTTTTTAATTATGTAGTAATGAGATAAATGAATCACCTCCTTTATTTACCTATAAATAAAATAAAAATACCCCTTGTGTTTATTTTATTTATTTATTTATTTACTTATTTATTTGTCATCAATTTTATGATTAATAAACTTGTGTATTTTAATATTTTTATTCTAACTTAATTTATATTCCTCCATTTGTGTGTGCTCACTTTCTAACAATATAGTATCAAAGTAGGCAAATGTTCTAAATTCAAATCTCATTGTCACTCACAAAATATTAATAATCACACATATTAAGCCTCTTCAAAAAAGCAAAAAAAAAAAAAAGTCAATTAAGCCTCTTAAGAAAACAAAGAAAAAATTCAATCAAATCACACGTCAGCATATTGGGAGAAAATAAACCAATATAGATAAGAAAGTTACTCCATTATTAATAAATTAAGTTTTTAAGTGAGGTGACAACTAATATTTAAATATGATATTTGTTATTGCAGTCAAAATGATAGCAAATGGAATGTACTCGTACCAATTCCCATGTCTTATGAAAGACAACTACAATAATTGATGTCTTCAAATGAAAGCTTTCCTTGGTTTAGCATGGCGTTCCATTTTATGAATCATTAGGTGGGTTTCACGAGTCAATTAGGATAATTTTTCTTGAGTCTTTCTTTCAGAAGTCAAGAAATAAAGTCAAGAGTCATGAGTTGCATGGTGTAATAGAGAGTCATTATTATTTGGGTTAAAAGCTCTCAATGTCATAAAATAGCAAGTGTGCGATTACAGGGTAGATCTCTTTTGGTTACCTACAAATACCCCATGAGTCTCTGTATTTTTATATGAGATTAATTTCTCTTCCTCCATTTGTGCGACCGGGGTCACCAACCAACCATCCAACAATGACAAGATGAGGAAATGAGGTGGGAAAGGGATATAAAAAGATTGTTTAGTTAATACAGTGCCTTCTACTTGTTGGGATGTCAATATTTCTCCGACTTGGTTATGTCAAGCCTTCTTGATTTGTGTCTTGATCTTAACAACAGAAAATCTCTGTGATGAAAGGAAATGAAGAGCCTGAAATTATACTTCCAAAAGTCACTTATCAGTAACAAGAAGACTCCAAAGTTTATTGTCTACAACTTTTGCTTCTAACTAGTGATTCATCTTCTCCTTTATTCCCCCAAATTCTAATAGCAAAACACTTGTTACTGCAGGAAGTCAACATATATCTCAAAAATCAGAAACAAAAATGTATTATTACACCACTTGGACTTATATATATATATATATACAAATCATGAAATTGTTAAGAGAACAAACAAATGAAGACCACCTTGATGGGTGACAAATAAGAACCCCAAAACGTCATCAATCATTAGCTAAATTAATTTTTCTCCAATTATATAAGTTCAAACCCTTTAGGTAATAAGGCGAGCAAAACCCGATTAAGACAATCAAGAAAAAATCTTATAGATCCTTTCCAAATATCACGATGTTATTTCCCAAATCTTGCCACATGTATATTTGATTCTCTTTGCTTATTGAACAGAGACAATTCATACCCTTCACTTAGACATGTAATATAAGCTGATTTTGTTAAAAGGGGGCTAGACAGAAGCACATAATATTCGCAAAATGATTAGTGGGAAAATAAAAAAGAATTTGGAAATAAAAGGAGAGAGGAGGCCATCAAAGATGACTGGAAGTTGGAGGAAGTGTGGTGGCTTTCAGAAGCCGCCGGCTCCCACTGCAATTATTTTTTTCTGTCCAGTTGTGCCGGTGACCTCAAATTCCTGTCATCTTTGCTCCCAAGTAGGGTCTGCTGTCAGTACATGTAGGTACACCGCATCCCAATTAGTACATGAATTTGCCCCGATAAATAAATAAACCATGGCCATTTAACTTACTGCTGAGGCAGCCAGGGATAGCTTATGACACGAAGGAATAGAACAGATTGCGAAACTTCAATTCTAGTCCAAAAATACATAGGCTTTTTAAGAATACACACCACAGTTCATGAAAAAAGATTTGTCTTGAAAAAATACTCAGAATAGACATATTGTAATGCCAGAATAAACACCCGAGCTAGATTTGGCGCCGAAATCTCTCATTTCCACATATCATGTTTGGAGCTCCAAAAAATTCTAAAGAACTCCAAAAAAACTTCAAAAGTTCTCAACTTTCTTCAACTAAGATTCGCCGAGTGTAAGTTTTACATCAACTTTTAATTTTTTTACAACTTCTTCGAACTCCAAACACTAATCTAAAGCAACCAGGCTGCATCAACTACCATGTGACTAGCAAATTCCAGGCGTTCATCTACGTGAAGCGTGTCCTTGAGACCCACACATAAACACCTCACACAGATCAATGGCCAAAATTGCTTAGTCTCTAATAAACTTAGTATTATTCTTTTACTTTTCTTTTTTTTCATTGGAGCCTGGTTTTAGTAAGGTTCATGAACATTCAACCTCCTTAGAAGAATCAAAACAAAGCCAATATTTGAAAGTCACTCTCCTAAACAATCAAAAAGGTGGTATTTAAAATATGCCTAATTTTGCTGCTAATGTATCTTAACGTGTACCTGGTGGGGGATGCCAGGCTCGTTGACTCAAGTTGCAGACCACAAAAATGTTGCACTAATGCATCATGAAAGCAGCCATTGTCTCTGAAACTACTAATTATCACCACCCAATGCACAGTTCAAATAGCGTTACTCTTTAAGAAAGAGATAATAAGTTTCTTGACATTGACGCAGAAGGGTGCTTATCAGAATTGAACACTAGCGAAATTGCTGTTTTATTGCCTTTCAATGAAGATTTTAAATTGCAAGGTTTCTATTAATGGAGAGACGATATTGCTGGATAAGATGACAGCATGAATGAGGCAATCAGAAAAATAAATTAGAAGAAAAATTCCTGGCTCCAAAACCATTGTGACAAGTATTGTCACAGGGATACGGACAATCGATATCTTTGACAGATGCTCGATCAAAATACCAATCTCCAACAGCTTCTGCAATCCGCTGCCATCGTGAAAAATCTCATCTTCATTAGATAGTCCACCACTCATTTACTAACAAAAACTACGTATGTAAAAATGCAGAGACTGCATTATGTGGCTACAAAAAACAAAATTATACAAAATGAATATAAGATTATCAACAAATCATTTTCGACAACCTGGTCAAATCCTTGCATATTGGCCACTAAAATTTATATGAGAGTGAGTTTCTCTTCTGCCCCTAAGGATTTCTAGCATCGTGTTATGCTTACCTACAGTTGTGTCCTTGGATTACTTTCAGTAAATGAGGTATTATTCTATATGGGACAAAATCTTTAATTCTCAGCTACTTGTATTCTATGCAGTGTCTTAAAAAATCTAAAGGGGAAAAAATTCACACGCCATCAATCACGAAATGTTCAGTTAAACTTATGGGGCATAAACCTCAAATACCAATCCTAAGTTATTTGAATATAGCTAAGTTTTTATGTTTTAGGCGTGTTCTAAGTTTCAGCTTTAAGTAACTATCACCAAATCACTGAAATACTGTAGCCTGGTGGGGATTTTGTACACATCTCTCTCGAATTTCAAAGTGAGGTCTTGGAAATAACTGCCTCAGATCTGGTCAGCAAGTTCATGTTAATATGTATTCCATGATTCGGTTTCTTGTACAACTGCAGACCAGAATTGTCTGTCTTGATGAGTTTTGTGGTGCAAATCTGGCAGCACAGGACTCCTATCAGATTTTAGGGGCCAATGCATATATTGACATGTTTGTAAATAATTGCACTTCTTTGTGCATACAGCAGTAAATTTTCATTTTTCTTTATCCTTTCTTCATATGCTTATAATTTTTACTGAGCAAGACATGTTTGAGTTAATTGTGAGAAGTACTTAACAAACATTGAGGACAAAATTGGCATTTTATTAAAGTCTCATGCGCAAAATGAAAACAATCGACTGGGCGCGAAGGATGAATTGTTGACTTCAATTGAAGACACTAGAGAAAAATGGAAAGGCATGAATATGATGACTACAAATTCATAACTGTATCCAATTAATACCTTATTGCCCAAAACCGGAGAATGATTAGCATACCAAGCATCCTGTATCTCTGACTGGCAGTGAGTAAAGCACGAATTTATGAATAACCCACTTTGGTTGGACATAGAGAACTCTTTTATTGCATTCAACATATGATCCCTGAACCCTGCTCCAAAAAGGAGACAAAAATCATTAATCAAATAATTTAATTCTTCTAAAACAGTTTTAAAACCAATATGAAACCCAACACTTTCAGTAATTCTGTGAGATGGAATCACCCTGCAGAAACTGGATCTGTGATGGTGAGCAGAGTTTATAGTCCTTTTTGCAATCATTCCAATCGCCATGAGGATCAGCTGATGGGGGTGCTAAACTTGCCTGGACCTAATGTATCAAGTTTTCCATTCAAGCCACTTAAAAACCAACAGAGATTCACAAAGCAAGCCATTGCCAATTATTTTATTGCATTAGTGAATATACAGCTCAAGAAAATTAAGCATGTATAGAGAGATTAGATACTACCTGCCATAAATCATAGGCCGCATTGAGAAGAAATAGAGGGGCTTCAATGTTGGCAATTAAATTCTCAGGGAAGAAGCACTGTAAAGGAAGAAACATCACAGAAAGTCGAGGTGAGTTTGAGAATAATTGGATGAAAAAGAATTTGCTATTTTCTTATTCGGTTAACTCCTACATTATCCAAGATAAATTTGAGGGAGGCGACTTACGGAAGTTGGATCGAGATGTCTGGTACAAGTGCTTGGCAGATTCTTTTGCACCCCCTGTTGTAGTTAAAACATATTTCAGTTGAGCACAAATGCAGAGGATGTTAGACAACCATGCTAAAACAGAAATGTTAAGGAAACCAAACTACTACGTTACTTGAAAGGAAATGTGACGACTTATAAATTGACTCAGTCATCCAACAATTCTTTCAACATCCAAAAAATAAAAATGTATAGTATGATTCACATTTCAGAGAAAACCTGTTCAAAAAACCTGTTCAAAAACTATTCCAAACAACCTCTTGAATTTCTTATTTTCCTCCTTTTACTGTTGCCTACTTCATAAATTTGGTTATGGTTCATGTTGGAACTATGCCCTTAACCACGTCCTGTTTAATTAAAGATCTTTGTCAATATGAACTCCAAACTGGAAGTTACACATGAGGGAATGAGGAACGCAGTCCAGCGTAGAAATAATTTGCACCAAATTTCACTAGAGTTTGCATCCACCCAAACTATCTTATTTATGGAAGATCTCAACAGATGGTTGGCAGGAGAAGAGGCCATACTTTGATAGATAATGTGACAAGAATTAAACTATGCATTCCCTCTCTAGACTGCTAATTATAGGCAGCTCCCGCGTGTTTGAAACCTAGCATAGACAGTGTTGCGGAAAACGATATAAACAAAACAAATAAATGCCAAAATTTATGTGGTACAGTTGGAAAGCTAACGTCCACAGGCGAAGAACACCAGAGGGAATTCCATTAGTCAAAGATAGAATACAAAGGGTGTAACCCTAACACAAGTAAACGGCTAGCAATCTCTCTTTGTTTTCTTAACCTAATTCTAAAGATAAACCAACATAAACATATATAAAGTCAAATCATAGAGAGAAGATTAGATTGGGCTGGTCCAAAAAATTTCACCCTGAGCCTTGTTAATGGGATTCAGGCTTGGCCAGTGCATTAACAAAGGCTCATGAAAAATCCCAATTAGGCCACACAACTTTTGTCGAATCAGATAACAAAAAACAAACCGAAGCTGAAAAAACCAAATATGACTCCCTCAAACTAAACACTAAAGAACCTCCCTTACTGCCTTCTCCAAAAAGAGAAATCATCAAACACTATGCACACCAACTAAATCCAAGCAATGTTTGAACTTGTAAACTAGAACGCACTTAGTTAACATATTTGCTAGATTGTCTCTTGTGGGAATTTTCTTCACTGTAATGGCATCTCATGCCACAATATTCTATAGAAATGATATATGACATCAACGTGTTTGGTCCTCTCTTGATACATATGATTTTTGGTCAAATATATAGCACTTTGGTTATCACAAAATACAACAGTAACATCCCGTTAAAAACCCAAGCTGTTGACGAAACCTCTCAACCAAATAGTTTCCTTCACTGCCTCTATTGCAACCATAAAAACTCTGCCTTTGTGGTAAACAAAGCAACCATTGACTATAAAGTTGCCTTCCAACTAATGGCATAAACTAAAAGAGTAACAACATAACCTGTTAGAGATCTCTTTTATCCAAATCACCAGCATAATCTGAATCAGCATAACTAGTGACACATGAACTACTGCTACTACCTCTATCATAAACCAAACAACATTTGCAGTGCCTTTCAAATATTGAAGTATTCCATTTCACTGCCTGCCAATACATTCTACCCAGATTAGCCATGTAACAACTTATAACACTGACCAGGATGTGAAACGACTTAATGATTGCAGACCATGGCATACATAATGCTACCAACTGCACTAGAAGACACGTGACATGAACTCCTCCTCCTCCTCCTCACTTTGAGGTTACAAAGACATTGAGATTCTAAAGTGAGAAGCAAGAGGAGCTAAAACTGGTTTGCAACCCTGCATGCAAATCCCTTAACTACCTTCTCAATGTACTTCCTCTGAGACAATTGTAGTTTCCCATTCTCCCAATCTCTATAAATCTCCGTACCCAAGATTTTCTTTGTTGCACCCAAATCTTCCATTTCAAACTCTACACTCAACTATGTCTTTAGCAGATCAATCTCTAACATGCTCTTACCAACAAAGAACATGTCATCTACATAGAGCAACAAGTAGACAAAAGAACCACTTGATAACTTTCTATAGTTCGTACAATTGTCATAATTACTTATAGAGTAACCAAGTCCACGATAAAATTGTCAAACCATTTGTACCACTAGCTTGGAGATTGCTTCAAACCATCTAATGACTTCTTCACCCTACAAACATAGTCTTCCTTGCCATAGACAATGAATCCCTCTGGATGATGCATATAAATGACTTCCTCAATCTCACCATGTAAGGAAGTTGTCTTCACATCAAGTTGCTCAACCTCCAGATTAGATAAAGCAACCATGGCAAGCAACACACGAATAGAGTTGTGCTTCACAATTGGTGAAAAGACTTCATTGGAATCTACACTTTCCCTTTGATTGTAGCCCTTTGTGACTAAACGTGCTTTAAATCATGTATCTTCTACACCTGGAACACTTTGTTCTTCTTGAAAACCCACTTTGCACTCAACCGCCTTATCTCCCTTCAGTAATCTCACCAAATTCCATATCTGGTTCTTATGAAGAGACTCGATCTCCTCATTCATAGCTGTAACCCACTGAATGGATTCCTTACTCCTTACAGCTTCTGAATACATGGAAGATTCTTAAATACCAAACTCCTAATTCTAAGGATAAACCAACATATACATATATAAAGTGGAATCCCATAAAGAGGAATGGATCGGGTTGCCCCCAAAAATTTTGCCTTGAGGGTGCTACCACCAAACCCTGCGAGCTTTGTTAATAGACTTCGAATTTGGCCGGTACATTAAGTAAGGCTCATGAAAAATCCCAATTGGGTGGATAACAAAAAACAAACCAGGAAAATCCAAATATGAACCATGAACAATGGACACTTCAAAATAAGTGTCATATCCATACCCCACACGTAATGGGCAGACATACTCAATGAACACAAGGAAATATATATCGGACACACTGAACTAAATGTTGAACACATCACTATTTGATTATTCTTTCTTCAAACATATGGTTGAGGCAAGCCAAGGTTAAGTAGTTGTAATAACTAAAACCATAAATCTTTTATCTCATATTTTCTTATATTTTATATGTCAAATTATTCAATTAGTTTTTTGTAGGTGTTAAAATTAAATATAATCATATACATCACCATACTTGTATCGCAACCACATGCCATATCCATATCAACTCAGTTTGACATTAACAATTTTCAAAATCACATCTAAATTTCATTATGCATGTTACTGAATCACTAAAATTGGAACTTCAACACATTATCTAGTCTCTCAGTAACTCTACATGTTGGAGATGATACACAATGAAGATTATATGTAAAATGCAAAGACAAGAAATAAAACTGTTAAGTACCTGCATGTTAACCACACCACTGAAAAATTTTCTAAGGGCATGTCCACCAGATACATCAACCCTGCAATACCAAAAAGGTACAACATAAAAATATTAATACCGACAATGAAGCTTAGCAATACAGTCATCTTTTTATAGATTATCAGAGCTTTAGTAATTACGCATCCAAAAATAATCCAGCATCAGCCAGGCACTTCACTTTGGTAGTGCTGGGAAATAAATCTCTGAACTCATCACAGTGTAACATAGAAGCTAGACCCCCAGCAGAGCACCCTGACAAAAGAACCTGGAACACAATTGATTCATATTATCACAAGAAGAAACGAAATGGGGAAGAAAAATAAGTAATGTGAAAAAATTCAAAACCTGATTTGCATTGCTCATCCCCTTTGACATTAATTCTTCCATAGCAGCTAACCATATGCGCTGTCCTCTAAATTGCATTTTTGCAGCCTAGAAACAAAATCAATATTCTTTACAGAAGTGTGCACAAACAATTAATTCAAACTAAGGCTTGACCCAACACATGTAGATGCCTGCAGGGCTATAAAGGAATAAATTGAGCTAAGTGGTGGGGTCCCCCAAGCTTAATTATCTTACAACTGATTGCAGGTAAGCTTTTATGTAAGCCAAGCTCGATCTAAGCTAGAGAAGCTAGGTTTTTATATAACTTTGGACTTTTAGGTTGCCACTTGCTTAACAAACTAATTACAAGGCAAATTCAATGCATGAAGCTTGGTTACTTTGTTTAACAAGTTGATCTTGAGTGAGCCTCTATGAAGCCTACCAAAGGTGAAGCTTGAGTAGATTAGTTCACTTAGAACCCTAGATGCATGAGCAAAGGCATTCAACTAATTTATGTAACTGATGTGTTAACCTCTTGAAGTTAGGGGAATATCCATTCATAATACATGATATGACACCCAACATGCAATTATGGAAATAGTGAAGGGCTTTTGAGTTTTACTTTGTCAAACAATGGTGTCAAAATACCTATCTGCTCCCAAAAGACTAGATGTTTTGCGTTATTGCTAAGACACATGGATGGGGCAATACTTGATCTGTATCTAGTTGTCACACTATGATACGCAACACGAATTTCACTTTGTAGACGAAGTCAGAGACAGAAAACACTAATTAATGCTAATGGGAACAACGCAACAACGTGTAACCTTTAAGGCAACTTTTCTGGAGTGGGACAAAATTTTAGTCCAAATGACCAAGCTGCTTCAAGAAAAAGCACTACTATTTCTAATAAATCAACCGGAAAAGTTATCAAGTAAAATGCTCGAAATAAATAATAAAAATCAAGCACCTTTTGCAGGTGGTATTGAACTGTAATGCATGCCCATGAACATCTCAACTGTGCATAATGCCATGAACAGTGTTGCAAAACTATAGGACTAGATCGGAAGGCAAGCTGTACACAGGCATCTGTTAGACAGAACATTACTTTCTGCATTCTCCCATTCTCCTTAATTACAATTTATCTAAATAAACTGGCAAATTCGATGTGATTTTTGGTAGAGAATTATTTCCTACAAGCCCCATAAATATTTGCACCGTCTGGTAGCCAAAAGACGGGAACGTAATACCCTTGATAACTTATTAAGTACCATTAGCTAGTTCCTAAGGTCCCAAGTTCTGTGTTCATTCTACAATTCTACTTTTTCAAACAAAATAGAGCATTAATTTGGTCATGCAAGGAAAATAGGGAAATATCACGTACTCCAACCAACCTCATCTTCACCTTCCCCTGCAAAGGAGGCACCATCACAATAACGAACCTTTACTCTATTCCAGTTAAAAAAATCTGCAGACACACATACATTGTTAATGCACCTGTTTTTTTTTTTTGGGGGGGGGGGGGGTTAGGGGTGGACATGAATTAATATAAAATATTATGGTTTTGAGATTGAGAGAAACCTGGATTTTCTTCAAGCTTGTTGCTAAGTATACCAGTAAAGGGTATCTGCTTTTCCATGTAATTCGATGATCCATGCCGAGTCGTCTTGCGGAAAACACAAGATCTCCTGTTATTGCACCATCCTCCACCCTATCACAAGATGTCTCACAAAGTCGGGTTCTCAATCAAAATGAAGAAATATATATAGCAGGAGTTTCGAAGCAGGAAGACTACTGCCATGAATTTTCCATCCCATAAATTTTGAAGGCTAATTACACAGGAAAAAAATGACACTTTCCTTTAATTTGAGTGTCATCAACAGAGTACTAAACAGCATGTATCACATGCAGGATAATGGTAACAGTTTTCTAAAAGCATTTCTTAGATGCGGAGAAACAAACAAACAAAAATATTCTATGTAACCTAAAGGAGACACTAATTTTACAGACATCCAACTAACAGTCATAACAATAGCTCAAAATACTCGTGTCATCTCATTTCCATTAAACTCCAAATATTCCATGTTTTTCTTCCCTTTGCATCTATAGCATAGAACCTCTTTTAGAAATGTGACCACTGGCAACTGCAAGGAACAAGTTGCCTATGGAATGAAACATAACATAAATTAGCGTATCAATATCTCCTGCTTTAAGCACTATGAAAGAAAAAGTAAATTCATCCATCACAGCTTAGTACTCATGAAGTCCTTATTTATTATTTCAATCAATCCCACAAACCTCCAAGTTAACGACCCAACTGTTTGCACCTGACCCCGATCCACGATGCAGATGGTAAGCAGGCAATGTTCCATCCAAACATACTGTAAAAGTGAAATGAAAAAAAAAAAAAAAATACAAATGAGGGTGCAAAATAGTAGGCTGATTTAGTAAAAATGAATGGTGAGTATCAAAAGCATTCTGGAAGATCTTCACAAAGAAGAGATTTTAACAATTTGGATAGTCACAGAGTCGGAAAGCAATTAGTCTGATATTAACAAGTTTGATGGAGAGTGAAAAGGGAGAAAGCAAATATATGAGAATGCATCATCATCACCATCATCAACACCTAGAGAGAAAAGTAGAGTAAAAGGTGTGGAAAGCTGAAATTCAGATAAATCCAACAAGCATTATCAATTACAAGCAACGTAGCTGATTGATAGCACCATCTTAACTTAAACTAACTAACAATGTACGAAACAGCGTGCCATAAGACAAACTCCTCAGACATCAGACCACTAGCCCAATTACAGAAAAAAAACCAAACAAATGCGTGGGTTAACATGACAGTGAGAAACAAAGAAAATCAAGATTAATTTATATATATATATGTATGTATGTACGTACGTACGTACGTATACCTTTTTCTTTTTTTTTTCTCCCCAAGAAAGAAAACAGTAAACGGTAAGATTAAGTTCCACCATTAGACAGAAAATTAGGCATACTTAAGTTTAAGACACAACAAGTTAGAAGCAAATCTACGAAATAAAATAAAATCCTATAAATCTCTACAAACACGAATTACAAGACAACAAAATTTAAATTCTTCACTCACTGCATGAATTACGAGACATTTACTTTTATAATTTTATTTTATTTTATACACTTTTATACAACTCCAAACATACCCAATAATTAGCTAAACAACCTATTAAGGCTCCATTTGGAGTACTTTGAAATAAAATAAAATCTTACAAATTTCTATAAATACGAATTACGAGATAACAAAATTTAAATTCTTCACTCACAACACAAATTACGAGATATTTACTTTTATAATTTTATTTTATTTTATTTTATATATTTTTATACCACTTCAAACACACCCTAAGAATGCAAAAATGTATACATGAATAAAGAGAGACTATCCATATTTTTCCGAATTTTTCGGAAAAACTCCAAATTGTTCCGAAATTTTTTTTAAAAATTTCAAAAGCCTTCGCGATTCACTTTTATGCCAATTTTCATTTTTTTTTTTTTCGAAACCCCAAACGCCACCGACGGTCTATAATTGTATGGCATTTCCTAATACACTGTAACAAGAAGGAAAAAAAAATTATATATATTCATATGAGCGTATAAATAATACACACAGAGAAATATATATATAGAGAGAGAGAGAGAGAGAGAAAGAGAGAGTACCAGCGCCTTTGGCAGCAGCTCCTTCAATAAGAGTGAGGTCCACCATGAGAATACTCCCACCGGCGGCGGCAGAGGCTCCATATAAAGACTCCAATGGCTGCTTCGTTAGATTGAAATGCTCAAACCCATCAACACATTTCCCGACAAACCCAATAACGAACACAACCCATAAACCAATCACCATCTTCATGGCTCTCTCCACCTCTAAATCCCACCCAAATCTCACAGAACGCAGCTTATATATATATATATATATATGTTCACACCAAATCAGACCACCCCCACCAGATTATAACATGGATAACAGATGCACACAACCCAAATATGGAACCAAAGACACACAATGAACTACGAGTCAATGATTTGAAAAACCATATAGGGAAGTAACTAGAGAGAGAGAGACGGTGCTTTTTGCCGGGCTTTGTTGAGACTTTATACCGAGGCTCCGTTTGTGACGTCGCTATTCAATTTTTTTCGTTTTTTTAGAAGGATCAAAATTATTTTTTTATTTTAAATTTTTATTAAACCATAGGAGGAAAAAAATCTCCAATGAATAAAAAAAATTAAAATATAAATTATTAAAAATTAGTTTTTTCCAATATAAAATAATTGATCATTTACTAACTAGATATCAAAAAAAAATAAACATTTTTACCTTTTCACTTAACGTACATTTATACTTACCTCAAACTCATTTTTCAGTTCTTTTAAAACGAATCTAAATAGTTAAAACATATTGTATCCATCGTATTTTTTAATTTTTATTTAAAAAATAGAAACAAATTTATACATTAAATGTAAATTATTTTGAATCTTTTTATTCAAAATAAGAAAAATTTTAAAATATAAAAAATATAAAAAATCGAACAAAATGTATTTTTACCGTTCTTAATAACATAAATGTCAAAACAAAAAATATAGATATAAATTAAATGCGACTATAATTTTTTTGTTTTTTATTAATTGTTTACGCTCTACTTCACGGAGGTATAGGTGGAACAACAGTCGGTCGTCGTCATTTATGCTGTCTTATTTATCTACTCTCTCTTTAATATTGAAAAAATACGAAGCAGCTGCAAGGACTCCATGACAGCATGAGAGTCTACCGTTATGAGTGCGTTTGGGGTGTCAAAAAATTAGAAAAATGAGATAAAATATGATTTAAAAAAATTTTTTGTATTTGATGCACACTGTTCAAATCGTAGTTTTTGGAGATAAATAGTAAAATTTCATTCCAATGAATTCAAAATTTTAGACAGTCATGACTTCTTTACATTACAATCCGTCTAAACAGATTGTAGAAATCGTTTGGACGAAAGTTGGCCGCGCGATTCCGTCAGAACAGTTTCTATAATCCGTTGGAACGGTTTTAAAAACACCACAAAAAATAGTCAAAGTGAGTGTCATTTGGTAGCTTACGAGTCCATGGTGAGAATGGCGAAAAAATTTTTACTATTTAATTAATCGAATTCTAGTTATCGACTTTTTTTTGAAAGATATTGAATGTTTTTTGAATTTTAAGAAGGTAAGAATGTGTAAAATTTTATAGAGATTTTCAGAAATTTTTAGAGATTTTCAGAGATGTTCATCAAATTTTGGTGCACCAAATGCACCCTATGTTTAGTTTGTTAAAAATTAAAAAAAATTAAAAATTTTTATAAACTACTTATTTTTTATCTCATTACATGAATTACAAATCTATAATTTATGCCACTTTATCTCACTTTTATAACTTCAAACACTCCCTACGTGAGAAACGCGTAGGGCTAATATGCTGCGATGGGAGTGTCTGACGTTGATTTTATGAGTTGTGAAATTAAAAGCGAATAGGTTATAATAAAAATAATTTTAAAAATTTTTATTAAAAAATTATTTTTTTGGTAATTTTTAAAATTTATTTTATTATGAATTGTTTAATTATTTAATTTGAATTTAACGATTCGTAATGTTACGAAACTGGCCAAGTGAGGATACAGCGGTATGATTTCGTGTAATTGTTTTTGGGTCCGTGGGATTAACGGGTTCAGACCGAGTCAGTTGTCGTAATTTGCCGAGTCGTTTCAACATTTTGGACCGGTTGTTGGACTTGGGAGTTGGACGGGTTGTTTGACTTGGACGTTGGAAATGATTACCATTGATCGTTATTAAAGTGATTTTAGGCACTTGTTGAGGTGATGTTATTAAGAATCAACAAAAACATATTGAAAATGTTTGGAGTGAAAAAAATAGTAAAATTTAATAAAGTTAAGGGTTCGTTTGGTTAATTAAATTTTGGTCAAAAAGTATAATAAAAAAAAATTTGATATAAAGGTGATAATTATTAAATTTTAATTAGAAAAAAGTACAAAAAATAGTTAAAAATTAGTGAGTTTTGATAAATTTTGGTAAGCCAAATGGAGCTTAAGTTCGTACTTCATATACGGTGACGAAAAATAAATTTTTTTAAAAATTGTCAACATTTTTTAAAGTTCCAAATTGAATTAAAATATAATAATATCTTATACTTTCTTGTGCACAATTTTATAGATATCACTACTTATCATCGTGTTCTCATTAATCTTTAACGAGTGCTCCTATGACAATACCCTTTATTTTATTAAATTAAGTTACTTTTTAATAAATAATCATATATTATTAAAATAATTTATTTTATAAAAATTTAAAAATTTTACTATTAAACAATAATTTATGATAAAAAATGTTTATTTTATTAAATTAAAAAAATATTTTAATAAATCATAATTACTTATTAAAATGAACTATTTTATTCAAATATTATATCAAATTAAAATTATTTTTTTTATAAACCGTAAGTTATCATTAACTTATGCATTTTCTTGATATGCTTTATGAAAATTAGTTATTACTAAAATAAATACTTATTTATCATTAAAATAGTTTATTTTATAAAAATAATTTTATTAGAATTAAGTTAATTAATTTTAAATTAATGGTTTATTACTAAATTAAATAATAATTTGTTATTAAAATAAAAAATAATTTATTATTATAAAATATTTTAATGAAAGAATATTCGATATAGATTAGTTGTTATTCTCGAGCGAAATATATGTATGACGCGTTATACTTCTTATGACCTCAAAGTAATTATTTATCATTTAAATATAATTAAATATAATAAATTATTCCTATAAATATAATTAAATTGCACAGATGACATGTTGGGCTCGTTTGGCATACAAAAATTTACTGAAAATCTCTGAAAATCTTTATAAATCTCTGTTAACTTTATATCACATCAACTTTTTTCTCTCACTGCACACATTACGAACTCTCTCCAAACCACAATTTATCTCAATTTATCTCATTTTTTCTTACTCCAAACAAACCCGTTATACACATGTCAAAATCATAATAACCGTTGCATAAAATGAAATAGCTGAGATAGAGATAGACGCAAAATATGTATAGACTAATATGATCCCCCTAAAATAAAATAAAATAATGCCATGAATGTCATTATATACATATATATATATGCCTTGAATTTGTACACCATTCTAATTCTGGGCTTTGAGATTTATATATACCATATCGATTTATATATACCATATCTGTCTTATTTTCTTTACCTTTTAAAACATCTAATTAAATTTTTTTTTCTATGTATAAAGTGAGCTAGTAAATGCCCATCATTGGGTCCACCGTCCAAGGCATCAAATGACGAATCACGTGCAGGGCTATCTATTTCAAGTAGATGGACAATTATACCTAATTGAAATAGACTTGGTGGTGGTGCTATATATATATATATATATATATATATGTGCACGTATAAAATAATTTTTTTTAAGTATTAATAATAATTCTTTTTCACTTACCTAAAAAAATTATTTTTCTCAATTTTTTTTCTTTTTATTTTTTATCCAGTATTTTTTATTTATATAAATTAATTATAGGACAAAAAGTTAGAAAGAAAAATTGAAAGAAGTTAGACTTGCTAAAAATTTGTAATATTAAAAATTTACACGGCATTTTTAAAAAAAAAAAAAAAAAGAGAGAGGGGGAGAGACCAAAACTTATTTTTCCTTATAGACTAAATGCGCGAACATGCTATCAACTTATCACGTCATTTGTATAATTTAATTAGGGGTATAAAAGTAAAATAATGGGGTGGCTAAAATTTTAAAATTTATAAAATGACTTAAGTAGGTGTAATTTTTAAAAATTATTTAATTTAAAATTTAAATTTGATAAGAGATTGAAAAATATTATAAGATACTAAAAAATTTCATTAAAATTAAAGTTTCATTATTTTTTGAGTTCGCTAATACCATTAATGTTTATTTTATATAATAGTATAGATAATAGTGTTTTCAAATAGTAATATAATAATTATTTTTACTTAAAGTTTTATAGTTCATTTTGTTAAATATAAATGTCAATTATTTCATAGCAAAAATAATGACAAGATAAAATAAAATTAAAATGTATCAGAACAATAAATGACAATAATATAAAACATGAAAAAAATGAAATAAAATAAATGAGAATAATAGTAAATCACAACCCAAGAAAAAAGATGAAAATAAAATGAAATAAAATAAATAAAGTAATTACACAATAGAAAATATAAAAATAAAATAAACTAAATGAATTGTATTAATAGTTATATATAAATACAGAGTTGCTATACTAGTCTAATCGTGTAACATATTTCTTTTTTAAACTTATTTAGATTCTAACTCTTATGGTAACTAATTTTATTTTTTATCTTAAATGGCATAATTATTATACAATAATACTAAATCAAGTATTAAATAAACCTATAACGCGATTGTTGGGCTAACATATAATGAGATTCTTATTTAGTATCTAACTATAAAATCAATTAAAATAATATTTGATATAATGATTATATTTACTATATATTTGTTTAAAAGATAATAATTAATTAATAAAAATATCTTAATTTCAATAATATTTTATTTTATATTTTTTAGATATTAATATTTATTTATGTGTAAGTTATATTTTAGATAATATAGTATCACCACAAGAAGAAAAAATTTTTTTTAGCAATAATTTTTTCTGATCAAATACAAATTAATTTAATCACTAAATGGTGACTTTTTCCAATCAAAATTAAGATAAATAGTTAATAGCCACTAAAATATCACTTTTCCTAGCCAATTGGTCACAAAAAATTTAAATAAAAAATAATAATATAATTATTACTTTTGCGGACTAACTCGTCACTAAAAATTTATATTTACTTATTAAATTAAAATTGATTGTTAAATAATTTACTTTTCTATCAAATAAATTTAGTTGGTAAAAATAGATACTTTTCAAACCAGTTAATCGCGAAAAGTAATAAATATTTTATTATATTTAATACACAAAAATTTATATTTTATTTTATTTTTACGACTAATATTTATTTTTTCAGGATTGAATTTTGATCAACAAAAAGTTTAATATATATGTATCTATATATATATTAGAATATATGCATACATACATAAATAGTGATTTAGCCTAGTAGTTAAGATGGTATTTAGTTTACTTTTGTATTTTTTATTTTTTGTTTTTATTTTATGTGTTAAAAATATATCAAAAGAAAAATAAAAAATACTTTATTTTTCTTATTTTGAGTTTTTTCTTTTTTTTTTTTTGTTAAAATCTCTCAAAATGACCTTTTATCATTTTTTATTTTATGTATAAACTCATTTTTAGTTTTCGAAAATAAATTTTGAAAACACAAGTAACTAAATAAATTTTAAACTATTTTTTTTATTTTTAAAAATACAAAATGAAAAATAAATTTAAAATAAAAAATAAAAAAACAAACTAAATGACTCTAATTATTTAAACATCGAGTCCCAAAGAAGTAAATTTTAATTTTTAATATTATTTTTTTAACAAGAGTTTTTGTTGGTTAATTGGTGGTTCTTTTATATTTTATTAATGATACTTTGAGAGGTATACCACACGCATACGCTGTCACGCCGCCAATGATAGTTTGACAGGTTGTAGTGTACCACACGAATTCGCCGTTTGAAATATGTGCCATTGTGAATTGATAGGCGGAAAGCTCACAAACAGTGTCTGTAAAGTGTGGATCCCAGAACGGAAGGTTGATGTAAATGGCGCCGTATTAGGTTATGATATTGGGTTTGTTTGGAACAATAAAAAGTGATATAAATTAAGATAAATTGAGATAAATTAAAAATTTGTAATACATGCAGTGAAAGAAAAAAATTGATATGATATAAAATTAATAAAAATTTATAAAAATTTTTAATATTTTTTTTATTGTCAAACGTAACCATTGAGGTGTAGCCCCAAAAAAGGAGGTGTAGCCCCAAAAAATAGCAATATGAGTTGGAAAAAATATTCCCTGCATTTACTTAGTACAAATTTTGATTGTCCTATTTAATACTTCTCCTCAAAAAATATATATGGATTATTTTCTCAATTAATGCAAGTAATAAAACCATCTAATTTAACAAAAAGGATATAAAAATTATACATGATCAGTATCAAGAGAAATATAGCATGAATATTAAGATTTTGTAAATTATATTATTACTATATAGATACAATATTTAATGTTGTCACATTTACAGTATAGTAATCTAAGTAATTCAAATCTTTTAATAAATAATAAAAAAGTATTTTATGGTATGTAAAACAGAATTTCCTAAGAAAAACAAACTAGGAGTTTAAGGAAATCAAATATAAAAATTTTAATTATTCTACAAGATTAGTCCTTTTAAACAAATAATTTCTAAATTTCTTAATAAAAATAATTAAATGATAATTTTAGAAATATGTAATATGATTAGAGTAATTAACAAAGAAATTAGCAAGTAAAATATTTCACTATTCAAATTCAAGTTATTTTTAATATTATTATGGCTAGAATTATGAAAAAATAAAATGAGTTGAGAGTTTTATGCTTCATATTAAAAAAATTCAAGTTAATTTTAGAGCAAGGGGAATCAAAATCTTTCAAATCAATTTGGAGAGGAGGAGGATAGGGATTTGATTTAGTTTTGTGTATTGATTATATTTACATAATAAATAAAAAACAACCGTAATTGCGGTCGAAGAAGATATTCGTATTCAAAATTTGGAGCCTCATTATTGATCTCTTATTTTCATGTTTTTCTTTGAATTTGAGGTGGGGTAGAACATCTCTTATTGTTTATATGTTGTTATTTTTTTTTTTTATTTAGCATTTTATGCATGAGTTTGAAATTTGAGGACATTAATGTACATAATATAGCATGTGTATCTCAAGATGAGTTTTGATTGATTTGATGAGGATATGGTTATACATGGTAGAAATGATGCTTTTAGGCTTCTTTCATACTTATTCGAGTATATTTCCACAATTTGAGAATTGTATGCTTGATTTTAGAGAATTTTGGGTCGATTTTGGAAAAAATTTTGAACTCAAAATCTAGTTTTTTTTTTTTCCCTCAATAGTCTAGAAGGTTGAATTAAATTTGGGTTTAATATTGTATTGGAATTTAATGTTAAGCATTTTATACTTTAATTGAAAATTAAAGGATAATAATATGTGAGGTTGTATATATAGGTAGATTATAGTTCACTTAGTGGTGAAAAGGTAGTGCAAATTTGACGATGATGAAAAATTAGGTAGATAAATAAATAAGAGACTAAGCATTTATCTCAAGGTTAATAGAAAAAAAATTACTTTTTTTGTCTTTATGTTGATCATACACTACTTGCAAGCAATGATTTGAGTATTTTATATAAAATTATATTGTTATCTAATAATTTTGACATAAAAAAATTAGAAAAGGTCTTGTTTGTTTTAGGCATTGAAATCATTTAAGATAGATCTCGTGGTACTTGAGAGGTTTATGTGTAAAATTGTAAATTTAGTGTTCTTATTACCAAGGGTCATAAATTTAGTAAAAGGTAGAGCTTTAAAAATGATGTTAAAGTGAAATCCATGCAAAACATGTTAGTACAATTGGTAGTTCATATATATACAGGTGTGTATCCAATCGAATACAACTTTTGTCGTAACTGTTCTTGGGAGTATCTCTTGAATCCTCAAATGAATCATTTGATAGCGGTAAAGAAAATTATGAGATATTTTCAAAAACAAAAGATTACATACTTGTTTATAAAAACGTTGATGATATTGAAATTATTAATTATTTAGATTCAAATTTTACCAAATGTGTGAATAACATAAAATCTACTTTAAAATATATATTTATGTTAGTCAAAGGAGGAATTATGGGTGCTCTTATATTCATAGACATAATACTTTTTTCCATGCTTATAAGTTGGAAAAGTTAAAAAATGATATATTTTAATAAAAAATTAAAAAAAAATTGGTCAAATCTGACGATTGCCAAACGGTCCCGTGATTAGATTTGCCGTAAATTTATATTATTGAGCCTTTTTAACTTTTTGAGTTTTGATTACTAGCAAAAGGACTTTAAAATCGTTGTGATCGTTTACTTCCGCGGGTGGGCTTTGGAAATTGGGTACTTCGGCTGCCGACAACGCGTGAAGAAAGAGACAAGAACCATAGTTTTTTTTCTTTCTTTCTTTTCTTTTCTTTTTTTTTTTTTGGTGATCTCATCAAATTTGAAGCAAACAAAAAGTTGTAGTGAACGAAAATGAACAAAAGCTTTCCTTCTCATCAAAAATCTTTTGAGCTGTACCCTCCATTTTGCAAATTGAAGAATCCCAAAAAGCTTCCTTCAAGTCAAACTAAATGATGGGTTTCTAGTTCAACTCCACGCACAATCTTCACCTCCTATGATTTCGTATAGTTTTTTTTTTTTTTAATGAGTTTGGAGTCACAAAAAAATGTCATTTTTTTTCAAAATTTATAATATGAAATTAATGAAAATTCTAAAAGATTGATTAAAATTAAGAAAATTTGATAGAAGTTAGTTTTTTTTGTAAGGGACCTGCTCGTGAGAGACTCTGTCTGTGAGAAAGTGAATCGGGAGGTGAAGCAGAGAAGTAATGTCTCCCATCGCACATCGCTTGGGTCGTGGAAGGAAGTGGCATATATGTAATATTTGATATCAATATAGGACAACGTATTTTAAAGCTGTGAGGGCATGGGTTCAGTAAGAATTCCAGGGTTAAGCGTGCTCCAGTGGGAGCAGTACTAGGATGGGTGACCTCCTGGGAAGTGGCTTACCAAGCCCAAAGCGGACAATATTGTACTATATGGATGCAGGTCGTTACAAATGGTTACAAATGATATCAAAGTCAATACCCAGCCAGAAGTGTGGGATCACGCGTGGGCCCCACGTGTTGGGGACCTGCCTGTGAGGGATTCTGCCTGCGGGAGAGTGAAACAGGAGGCCTTGCGGGGACGCGTGCCCTGTAAGGGGGGAGGATTGTGAGGGACCTGCCCGTGAGGGACTCTGCTTGCGGGAGAGTGAAACGGGAGGTGAAGCAGAGAAGCAATGCCTCTCATCCCACATCGCTTGGGTCGTGAAAAGAAGTGGCATATATGTAATATTCGATATCAATCTAGTACAACGCGTTTTAAAGCCGTGAGGGCACTAGGTTCAGTGGAAACTCTAGGGTTAAGCGTGTTCCAGTGGGAGCAATACTAGGACGAGTGACCTCCTGGGACGTAATTCACCAAACTCAAAGCGGACAATATTGTACTATATGGATGCGGGTCGTTACATTTTTAGTATTTTTAGAACTCCAAATGCCACCTTAATATAAATGATAATAAAATAAGTGTTTAGTTAATTATTACAAATTTGCAGCATATGAATCCATGTAGCAATGTTCTAGGGGTTGCGGTGAAAAATTTACTGTAGCGGTTGAAGTGCGAAGATCAATAAATGTGATTTCATTAACATTTATTAAAATCACATTTATTAATTCAGACAAATAACAATTATTAATTTAATTAATAATATTTATTAATTTAGTAAATTTATTTTGATGAAATTACAATAATTAATCTTTACACTTCAACCCTTACAGTAGATTTTCCATTACAACCCCTAGAACTCCTACAATTGCCACATTAGTTCTCTTATAAGTTTTTTGAACATAAAATAAAAGACACATAGACATGTTTGTTTTAGGGTAATAAAAGATAAATTTTATTAGGATAATTCTGGCTATTTACTATATTAATTTGAAAGAAGAGATAACAATTATATTAGGCTAAATTGTTACATGGGAGTGGGTAATGGGAGTAATATGAAAATTAAATCTTTTTCTTAGTACCTTATAAAACATTCATTTACACCCTTATAAAATCTTAAAAAACGTTATCCTACAAATAGTTATCATAAATATTATAAAAATAATAATTTATTTGATCAAATTAAAATTAATTAATTATCAAATTATTTTATCAAAATAATATTTAATAAATATTAATTTATTACTAAAATGATTTATTTTATTTAATTTAAATATTTAACAAATAGTAATTTAATTATTAAAATAATTTGTTTTATCTAATTTTAATTTTTGATAAATAATAATTTATTATGAAAATGATTTATTTTATTTTGTTAAATTAATACTATTAAAATATTAATTTATGATTATAATTATTTATTTTCTCAAATTAAAATTATTTTTAATTAATAATAACCTACTAAAATGATTTATTTTATTAAAATATTTAATTAAATAAAAATTATTTCTCATGAATAATAATTCACCAGATTATGTATTGTATTGATATAATTTATTAAAATAAATAGTAATCTATGATAAAATTATTTTTTTTTTGATTAATATTTTTATTTAAAAGTATATTTTTAATAATATATATTTTATTAAAATTTATTATCGTTAAAATAAAAATTATTATAATGATTTATTTTAACATAATATTTTATTAAAATTAAATATTAACTTTTATTATTTGATCGGCTAAAAATTTTTTAAATTTTAAGTATAATATGATTATCGTCAGATAATATTACTGTCTCAATTCAATTACAAACATGGTAAACTTGTTACTCCATTATCTATTAATGGGGTAACAATTATCAATGTAATTTTTTATTCGCTAAAATTTTACCTTGCAATAAACATTTTTAGAGAAGGCTTGATAATCTCACGCACTATATTACAATATGATTTTAAGAATTGTATTAATCTTTAATTCGAATTGAACTCGGATGTGGGCTTAAAAGTGCTTAGATCGAAAGCTTCGATCTCACGTGTTGACCTGATAAAATAATAAATATTTTTTGTAATATTGATTTATTATATTTTAGACTAAAATAATGTCCTTTTTGTTCAATTGAATTGCTTATGAGCTGATTTCAAGAATAATTATTATTTTTTTAGGTCAAACTAAACCTGAGTCCATACAAATATTTAAAAGATTTAAACTCGAGCCCAATGTAATTACTCAAGTCAAGATTTAGTAAACCAAAACTCTATTTCATCCATCTCTAGCATTAAAAATTTTTTTTCATTATTAATTGTGGATAAAAAATGAATCACAATTAATATTCAATCTTTTAAGTGTTGAAAAATTAAACAAATTGAACATAAGAATTTAACGACGAAAACTCGTGAAAAAGAAGTAAAATTTTTGCCTATAAAATTTATTAATAATAATTTTTTTGTCAAAAAACCACTAATACCTATAAAATTCTTAGGTTGAAAATTTTTATATTATTATATTATATTATATTATATATGTGCATATATACTATATAAAGGTATAAATACTTCAAAATTATTTTTTCAATAAAATATCTTTATAAAAATCATAAATACCTAAGAATTCTAATAATTTAATACGTTGAAAACTTTTTTATTATATTATGTTATCATATTATATTATATATACATATAGTAGAGTTTGCAACATTGTTGCGTCATGCAGGATCTAACTTGCACTACGGTTGTGACATGTGCCACTTGATTATAACTATCTTACGCTGTAATAACCCAAAAATTTTAAAATTTTAATATATAAAAAAAATTTTAGAAAAGTTTACTATTGGTAATACTTATGTACATGTATATTACTTTGTACATATATATATATATATATATATATATATATATATATATATATATAATAGTAAAGAAACATGGGCACCAAACCGGAAAAAAAAAAAAAAAGAAAAAAAAAAAAAACTTGTTGAACTTACCTGGAAGTTTCCTTTGCTTTACTTGGTTACCAAGTATAACACACATATATATATGTGTTATACTTGGTGTGTGTGTGGGTAGGTGGGTGTGTGTGTGTTTTATGTATTGGGAGAAGAAAACCGAGAGAATGAGAGAGTTGGGAAGAAAAAAAAAAGAGAGAAAATGAGGATTTAAGTTCAGGAATAACAGAGTTTTGGTATTTTTGACGTTATGATCATCATGGTGGTGTCGGATTGTGGTAATTCGGCCTAAAATGGAAGATACAAAGGGACGAAGTTTTAAAGTTTTGGAATTTCTTCACTTTTTCTTTGGATCTGAGGTAGGGATTTAATGCAGTTTACTTACATATATGTGATATGAAAATATTTTGATAAATTTTTATGTGATCATTTCGTATAAATGTAATTAAATTTAGACTACATTATGTGAATTTTGTCCAAATCAAAATACTGAAAACCCATGGCCAAAACTAGGCTTACGGGACAAAAAGAAGGGGGTTATGGGAGAGAATATGCCAAAGCATATTCCATGAAAGTTTTCAAAATTCCTTTTAGCCCCAATAATTTCATATAATTATGATTTAACCCCAAAAGTTTAAAAATTTTCAGTTTGACCCCAAATTTATTGAAAAATTACGAATTGCCTCCCAAGTTTTGGGTAATTACATGGTGACCCCTAAAGTTTGGAATAAATACGAAGTGGCCCCAAGGTTTTTTTGGAAATTATAATTTTGCCCCTAAAGTTATGCAAAATTACAATTTTACCCTTGAAGTTGCAGTTTGACAATTTATAGTTATGTGCATGGAAAATGTGTAATTGAGAATGCTCAAATTTTGGAATGTTTGAGTGATTTATTTTATTAATAGAGAATGATTATGAAAGTGATGATGTGATGTTGTTGATTGATTCTAACGAGCTGTTTTATTAAAATGATAATAATGGAGATAAAGGAAATGTGAACGATGTTGTGATTGGCTGATTGCGGGGCTGTAGATACTGAAAAATAAGAAGGGTACAGAGATTACGCTTGGGTTGCAAAACCCTAAACCTGTGCAAGGATTGGTATTCATGCCAGTAGGTTAGTAGCCTACAACGATGATAATTATGGGGCTACTCGTGGCCGTCGGGTTTGGACCCGTAAACGACGATATTGTATAGTATCTACCCCATGACTGTGATGATTGTGATATGATGGCAAAGAGATGAATGAAAGATAACAATTGGATCATTTTTGAGATGTATATTGATATATGTTTTGATGTTGAGATACGCAATGATTTGGAGTTTATGAGTTATTGATATGAAATTATTGGTAATCCGATTGTTGTATGCATATCATATATGGTATTTATTATGCATCGTGGGCACATGTGGATTAGTGCTCACATCCCTACAGATTCTTTTGCAGGTCATGAACCCGTGAATTTGGTGGGCTATTATTAGAGTTACTTTTTCGTTGCTGTAATATTATTCAGAATTATAATATTGTTAATTTGGGGATTTATTTGATATGATTATAAAGGCTTTGAGGCCTAAATTTCTATTATATTTACAAGTGTAAATGGAGCACTGTTGTCCGGTTACGCTGAGGTTCAGTTGTTATTAATTACGTTTAGCGTAATCATAAAATTATTATTATATATTATGGATGTTTGCTCTAAGGTAGTGGTGTGACTCTAATTAGGGTAATGGATATTTTAGCACATGTCATGTATGATTCTTCCACTCACTTCCCAGGGTTTGAAACTCGGGGCGTTACATACGCCGCGTAGGATTTAAATTGTGTTACGGTTGTGACATGTGCATTGTTGTGACACGTGACACCTAATTATAGTTATCTTAAGGGTAAAGTACAAAAATCACTCCTATAGTTTATCCTCAATGTCATTTTAGTCCTGCATGTTTCAATTGTAACAGTCAAATCCCTACACTTTTGGTCAAGCAGCAATTTAGTACTTCTATTATTTGACCGTTAAATACAACCGTTAGACTAAGGATAAAAAAGTAATTTTTTCTACAATTTACCCTTAGTATCACTTTAATCCCTTACATTTCAATTGTAATAGTCAAATCCCTACACTTTTGGTATACATTTGAAATATATTTTATCAGGTCATATAATATATTATAATTTGAAATATATTTTATTAAATTATTTTTAGTAAATAATAAAATTAAAATATATTTAATATGTTTTTTGTTGAATTAAATTATTTTTAATAAATAATATAATAAAATTAATACTTAATTTAGTTTAATTAATATGAAATATATTTATTTCCTCAGACAAGGCAGTGCCACAACTAATGAGAAGCAAGAAAGTCAAGGTAATGAAGAGACTGGAGGCCAAGCTAAGGTGAAAGAACATGCCAGAGACAGTAAACAGGCCAAGGAGACTGTAGAAGGAGTTGCTAGTCAGGTTGAAAATGTTGATGGTACTCTAAAGAACACCAACGCAAAGAATGTTGATGGCATTGTTCAGATTGTCAATGGCTCTGCCACTACTTGAATATTCCTTCCTTGCTCATTTTTCATTTTTTAAATATTGATGTCAATCAATGTAACCTTTTAAAATCATGTTTGAATCAAACATGCACTTTCTTTGGATTAAGTTTATGTTCTATTTTAATCTTTGCCTTGTATTTCTTATAGATATATTTACTTTCCATTTGCTACTTTATTCTACTGTGTACATCAAATGATGTTTTTATTACTTCTGGATGTTGTCAGTGCAAGCCTTTATTTTGCTCAACCTCATGAGCCAAATAGAATCTTTGCTTTGTTCGGTCACATAAATCGAATATGATATCTTCACCATTCTTGGCATTGGCCTCGTGAGCCATCTTCACTTTGCTCGGTCACGTGAGCTGAGTAAGATCTTCATTTTGCTCGGTCATGTG
This sequence comes from Vitellaria paradoxa, assembly GCA_019916065.1. Taxonomy (NCBI): domain Eukaryota; kingdom Viridiplantae; phylum Streptophyta; class Magnoliopsida; order Ericales; family Sapotaceae; genus Vitellaria; species Vitellaria paradoxa. Next base: position 22,074,662 of record CM034238.1, read on the forward strand.
AATCAAGTAGGATCTCTTCGCCATTTTCGGCGTTGACCTCATGAGCCATCTTCACTCTACTTGGTCACGTGAGCTGAGAAGGAACTTCGCTCTACTCGATCACGTGAATCGAGTAGGATTTGTTTGCCATTTTTGGCATTGGGCTCGTGAGCTATCTCTAGCTGAGGAGGATCTTCGCTCTACTTAGTCACGTGAACCGAGTAGGATATCTTTGCTATTCTCGGCATTGGCTTTGTGAGCCATCTTCACTCTGCTTAGCCACATGAGTTGAGTAGGATCTTCACTCTGCTCGATCACGTGAATTGAGTAGGATCTCTTCATCATCTTCGACATTGGCTTTGTGAGCAATCTAACCTTGTCTCTCCTGCAATCATTACACAACATCTAAGCATGTAGAAAAGATAAATTTCATTGATTAATCTTTTGAAACAATTACAATCCTTCTAACTTATACATAATATTTCCTTAAATGCTCTGCATGCCATGGATGTGGTAGCTCCTTACCGCCAAAGATTCTGAATCTGTAAGTTCTTTTCTAAGTGAATCCCAATACTTTGTATGACCCTTCCCAGTTTGGCCTAAGCTTGCCTTTCTGAGTATTTCTTGTCGATTAATTCACCCATTTTAGCACTAGATCTTCTGGTTCAAAATCTCTCAAGCGGACCCTGGAACTATGATACTAGCACATTCTCTACTAATAAGATGCTATCTTGATTAGAGCTGTAATTTTTTCTCTTCTAGTAAGTCAATTTCTTCAGCTATCATTTCATTACTTTCTTTCGGATTAAAATTTTACACTCTCAGATTGGGAAACCCAATTTCAACTGGAATTATTACCTCCATGCCAAACGTGTGAGAGAATGAAGTCTGGCTAGTTATAACCCTTTCGATCATTAATGTTTGGGGGCTCTTCTACCTATAGACCTTTAGCTTTATCCAATTTTGTCTTGATGATTTCGAGGAAAGACTGATTAGTAACATCTACTTGACCATTGACTTGGGGATGCTCAGAGGATGAGTAATGGTGACTGATGCCTAGTTCTTTGCACAATCCGTTGAACTACCTCTCTTAAACTACTTGCCATTATCAGTGATTACCATCTTGGGGATTTCGAACTGGCAGACTATGTTTTGTCACATAAGTTTTCTCATAGTCTACTCAGTTATGGTCAGTAAGACTTCTGCTTCTACCCTTTTGGTGAAATAATTGATCGCTATTACTACAACTTTCTCTACCCTTTCCCCAAAGGTAATGGCTTAACTATGTCAATTCTCCACTGAGCAAAGGGCCACAGGCTTTGGATCAGTATTAACTCCTGAGTTGGTTGCCTCGGGATACTAGTGAATCTCTAGTATTTGTCACACCTCTTCACAAACTCCTGAGCGTCATTCTCTACGGTAGGCCGATAATATCTAACTCTCAGTTTTTTTTAGCTAAAGCCTTTGCTCCTGAGTGATTACCACAGACTCTCTCATGAATCTCTCTTATGACATAATTGGCCTCCCTAACACACCTGAGCAATAAAGAAGCATGCCTTCTTCTGTACAGAGTCCCGTCAATCAAAAGGTACTTGCTCACACGATATTAGACTCTTCTAGTCTCGTTATTTTCATTCGACAGGATCCCATTTTCAAGAATTCTCTGATCGGTCTCCTCATTCTGCTTTGCTTCGATCCGGTTGACCTCTAGTGTTCGGATGCTTAGGGAATCTAATACCTCAATTGGAACCTCTGAGTTTGCCTCTCTCGAGGATGCAATTCTAGCCAGTCGGCCTGCCTCTTCATTCTGCATTCTGGGGACTCTCTGCAATTAGAATTTTTAAAAATTTTCTAATTAAGCTCTTGGCTACCTAACAATATTTGGCCATATTCTCTTTTCTTTCTTCATAATCCCTTTGTACTTCCTCCATCGCCAACTGTGAATCACTATGAACTGTTATATATTTTATCCCCATTCGCCGGCCTATCTGAAAACCAGCAATCAGTGCCTCGTACTTTGCTTCGTTATTTGAGGGTAGAAATCTGAAATAGAAAGCATATTGTAACTCATGGCCATTGGAAGAGACAAAGATTATACCTGCATTGCTTAAGGTTTAGATAGACGAGCCATTAACATTGAGTATCTATGTTTGCTCGGTATTTTCCTTATCAGGTGGGCTATTGGGGAGGGTGGTAAATTTGATTACGAAATTTGTAGTAGCTTAGCCTTTAATTGTAGCTCGTGGTTAGTACTGAATGTTGAACTGGCTTAGCTCGACTGACCACTTTACTAGTCTTCTTGAAATCTCCAACTTATATAGTATATTCTTCAAAGGTTGATCGGTTAGTTTTGTGTGTGCTTGAAAGTATGCTTTGAGATGTTAAGTCACTGTAACTAAAACAAGTGCCATCAATTTCATCTTGGGATATCTCTTTTGCTCATCGAATGGTCTTGCTTATGTAATAAACCAGCTTTTGTACCCCTTCTTCTTCTCAAACTAGTGAGGAGCTCACTACCGCAACTGAAACTAAAAAATATAAGTATAACTCTTCCCTTGAGATAGTCTGATTAAGCAACAAGACTGAGCCCAGCTACTATTTCAACTGTTGAAACACTATATCACACTCATTTGTCCATTCAAATGCTTTTCTCAAAACTTTAAAGAAATGATAGCACTTGTTTGTTGAACAGGTGATAAATCTATTCAATGCTGCTATTCATACTACTAACTTTGGAACTTCCTTCATTGTTCTCAGGGGCTGCATATCCATGATCGCTTAGACCTTTTCTAGATTGGTCTCAATTCCTCGACTGGACACCATAAAGCCAAGAAACTTAATAGAAGCAACTACAAATGCACACTTAGCTGGATTTAATTTCATTTGATTCCTCCGAATATATCAAAAGTTTTTTGAAGCTCCGCAATATGTGAGTCAGCCCTCTTACTCTTAATGAGCATATCATCTGCATATACCTCCACATTTTTCATGATTTGAGGTTTTAACATTCTATTCATTAATCTTTAGTACGTCGCTCCAGCATTTTTTAAACTAAATGGCATGACATTATAACAATATAGACTACAGTCTGTGATAAATGCTGTGTGCTCCTAATCATACTCTGCCATTTTAATTTAGGGTACGTTTGGAATGATAAAAAGTGAGATAAAATAAGATAAAGTGAGATAATTATAGGTTCGTAATTTGTGCAGTGAGATAAAAAGTAAAATAACTTTTAAAGATCTTCAGAGTTTTTTAATGATTTTTAGCAAAACAAAAGTATCCTTGGTTGTATCCTGAAAAATATCCATAGATGATAATAGCTTATGTCCCGTTTTAAAGTCTACCAGCAAATCGATTAAGGGTAGGGAAAAACTGTCTTTCAAGCACGTCTTGTTAAGATCAGTGAAATTCACACACATTTGCCATTTTCTATTAGACTTTTTCACCATGACCACATTCAACAGTCAGGTAGAGTAGTTAACTTCTCGAACAAACTTTTATTTTAAAATTTTGTCGACCTTTTGTTCTATTGCCTCATCCGCTTGGAAGCAAAGACCCTTCTCTTCTGCTTGACTGATCTGGCCCCCCGGGAAGATTTTTAAGTGATGAGCTACCACTTTAGTATCGATGCTTGCCATGTCTTCGTGGGACCAAACAATGACATTCGCATTTTTCAGTAAGAATTTCTTTAGTTCATCTTTTAGTGGCTTAGGAGTTTCTGAGCTTATCTTAATAGTTCATTTTTACTCTGGAGCGCCAATCATAGCATCCTCCAATTCGTCTATTAGCTCTCCATTCTTCAGCTTCTCATCATCCCTAACCTCCAATTCTTTTACGACTAATGTTTCTTGACTTACTTCCCCTTTTAATAAAGACATATAACATTCTCTTGTAGCTTTTGGGTTGTCTTTGACACATCCTATACCATTTTTAGTCAGAAACTTAACCCTCAAATGATAGGTGGATGTCATTGCCCGAAATTAATTCAATGAATTTCTTTCCAAAATAGCATTGTATGTCCAAAGATAGTCTACTACCAAGAAGTTAACCATTTTAGTTGCTTGGTGTGGTTCTTTTCCCAAAGTAACCGGCAACATTATAGAATCGAGTAGAGTTACTCAGTTTCCTATGAAGCCGACCAATGGCGACAAGACTGGCTATAGTCTATCTTCATTTTTAAATGCCCCCAATATAAAATATTTGCTAAACTTCCACTATCCACTAAAACTCTCCAAATTTTAAAATTCACAATTACTAATGAAATGACAAGTGGGTCATTATGCGGTTGAAATACCTCAACCACCTCCTCCTAGGTGAAGGTGATTAATTGTTGCTCTTTTCTAGGTTTCTTACTCGGTCGATCAGTTATTAGAAATTCTTTAACTCTGCTTGCCTCTTGAGTGTACTTCTTCTTTCTAGTCGAGGATTCTTCTTTTATCGTAAAACCTCCTGAGATTACCCTTGTCTCTCCAACCGACTGTTAGTTTCGTTATGCTTGGCTAGGGCTTACTCTCCTAGGACTTCTTTGGTCGGGACTTTTTTGCTTGGGCTGCCTGTTGTTTCGGCCGGCCACAAACTTGCCAAGCCTTCCTTTTTGGATTAGTTCCTCAACCTACCTCTTTAGATCGAAATAGTCGTCTATGTCATGTCCGCGGTTCCTATGGAACTTGCAGTACTTCATTGAGGATCTTTTATCAGTAGGTGTTTTCAACTTCGTTGGCTACCTCCAGGCTGGATCATTTTGAATCTCATAGAACACATTCTCCAATCTAGTATTGAAAGGAGTAAAGTTACGATCAATGTTAACAAACTGTCTTCTACTATGTTTTAGTTGGCGTTTAGATCTATGGTTTTTTGAGCTTCTTGTGTCCTGAGCATCCCTGGATTCATTCAGCCTCTTTTTGTCTTGTTTGAAACTGCCCACTCCATCACTTTCTTGTTTTGCCCTCAAACTATCCTCCATGTTGTTGTGCTTCTAAGCTCAAATAATTTGCTTAACCATATCAATAGGAGGTTTCTTCAATAGCGAAGCCATAAATTTGGGCATTCTTAAACTGCTTATAAACGTGGTGACTGCCAGTTTATCGTTACACTCATTTACCTCTAATATTTTTTATTGAATCTGCCCATATAATCCCTAAGCACCTCATCTTTGCCTTGTTTGATCATCAAAAGATGACTAGCTGCCCTCCTCTGCCTCTGCCCCTCAATGACAAGTCCAACAAAAGGTTTACTCAACTAAGCAAAGCTAGCAATAGTGAAGCTTTGTTTTATTGAATCACATATTGGCTAGGCCCTTAAGTGTTGCCGGAAACACTCGGCACATGATCTCATTGGGATAAGCTTAAATGTGCATCAATGTTTTATTTATCTCTAAATGATCAAAAGAATCCTTTGACCGCCATCAAAGGAATTTAATGTAGGCATCTTGAACTTCAAGGGCAATGGACAGGCCATCACAGCCTGAGAAAATGGGGAATCAATCTTACCGATCATATCATCCACTATATACTGTACTTTGACAGCTGCGAGAACTCATTGCATTTGTTCTTGCATGGCCCTTATTGGTTCTTCCCAAGGGTTGACACTGGCATCTTTCACGCTAGCAGCTTCTATTCGTGACATCTATGGACAGCCGCCTATCGCACCATTAGCACTTGCGGTCTTGTTCTTTAGACGAGATTCCTCTGGTTGTCTATTAGGGACTTCATTTTCTCCTACAACACCACCCCCATTAAGGCTATTTACTTCTCCTAGTCTCGACCATTAACTTCAACATCTTCCTCGCCATTTCCACCATTTACAAAGGATCTACCAATGGGGGAGCATCCATGAGAATAACATTCACCCATTGAAGCAGTGCTTGATTCTGAGCCATTACCGTTTGCATAGCTATTATCATTTCAGTCATCTGCCTTTCTATTGTGGTGATTATTTCGCTATTCTAGTTTCCATCTCCTCTGTTAGTTGTAACTTTGGTTGAGTGTTTTTACAGATCTAGTTTGGACCATAAAAAGTTATAAGAAAATCAATTTGCACGGATTGCACCAACTGATGAATCAGTAAATTGTCTCCTCTAGATGGTCCAATCCGCAGCCTGGAATGCAGCTAAAAACACCGGTGTGGTACCCACTAAAGAGTCTCCAATAATTAAGTTAGCTTGAGAGAAAATATTTTTACAGAATTTCAGTAAGGTAAAAAATATTGTATTTGAATATTTGTGAGATGATAGTATATATGGGCATATGGAACCTTATATAGAATAGATGTACATTAGTCATACAGGAAGGGGAGTATGTGGGTATTATAAGTAGGTGGCCCGTACTTCCTACCAGTCTTGTTTATTTTGGTCCAAAAGCTATATATATAATTAATATTGTTTGGCAGCAAAGTTTTCCGCAGGAATAGTTTTCCACACCAACTAGAAATTCGCCCGTCGACCTACCGAACACAGATAAAAGAAAGGTTATGGCCAGAGTAGAGGTCCCTAGCTAGAAAACCCTCCGATGCTTAAGTCAGTAGGAGCTTTTGTGAACCTTAAGGAAGAAAGTCAGAATGTTCTCAATTAATGATAGTGAGCGTACCTGAGCTATGGAACTTCATCTGGACTTTATAGTACCGTAAAAAAAATAATATAATATAATATAAAACCATTGCCCGAAAATTCCGTTGTAATAATTCCTTTTGTTGTTTTTTATCACTCTTCTTTAAATGTCTTTCACTTCTCATTTAATACTATTGCTTTCATTAAATGCGCGTGGGCGCTACAATACAGCTGTATAGCTATTCCACAACTTTAGAATTGTCCATTTGTCACATCTGTCTGCCATTTGTAACTAAATGAACCAATTCAGTTAACCCCTAGTCAATAAATCTGGTTTATTTAATACTATCAAGCATTTATGGCTATGGACATATTTACAATATTGAGGGACCCACATTCAGTGAATGTACTAACATCAGACCAACGCCAATCATGTTTCAAGCAAGGTTGGCTAAACGCCACGTGTCCTAAGAAAAAGTGATCGGCGCAACTCCAGGTATCCCAATTCTCTCTGTCCCAACATTATGCCCCCACTCTGGTTGGGATAATTTATTTTCCCAAGCAGAGTAATCAATCTTCGAAACAAAACGAAACTTACCTGATAGGCTTATGGTGTTCATTTGTGTGTCTCGTCATGGTTCTTTTCTCCACGTGCCCTTTTGCGATTGGAGGCTTTTTCATTTTCCCTCTCCACACGCGGTATGTCTCTTTGTCTCTTCGCCTTTCACGCCGCCCACGCAAAACCCTAAACCTACAGCACCGCACCTCATAATTACTAATTTGAAATTTCACACATGCCTAAACACTATTTTGCCGCCTATTCGTCGTTATAGCTCCCTATACACACATATACGTACGTATCGCCTCTTTCGTTCATCTCTTTACGAAACTAACTTCCCAAAGCTTTCCCAAACCCCTTCTGCATCCGTTTGTCTCCTCTGCTGAGAGTTCCTTCATTCTTCCCACTCCGATGAGTATTTTGCTTTCACCTCTCTCGTTTCCCTCTCTTTATTGAGCAAAATCATGGGTAGGTTAGCAAACAAACTAAGGTTTGAGAAAAAAGTTAGGGCTTTTAAGCAAAGGTACAATATTCCCCCTAAATGTAGGTATTAGACCCTCACGCGAGGAGGATCACGAACCAGGGGAGTTCTCCATTATCGCCATTATCGAAGATGGTCTTAGGTTTCCACTCTACCCATTTTTGTGCTCTGTTTTGAGCATTCTTGACCGCTTCTCCCCGATGTGTCAGTCACAATTTTTATAGAATAGTAAATGGGGTTATAGAGATTAATAGGCATTACGAATTCCATCTTCCTGAATGGGATCTTTTATACTACTACAATGTTCAGAAGGTTAGGAGGGACGAGAATAAATGGTACCTGAAGTCCCGATCAGAAAAGGCCTTAGTCCTATATGCTCCAGGATAACAGAAAGTGGGAAGATGATACCTGTGTGGTTTCAGGGCATTGGACGCACAATCCCGACGGAGACGCGTTCCCTCCGGTGCCTCTAGTATCCCTGGGTCCAGGTCGGCAGACTTCAGACTACTATTTATCCATCTCTAATTACATTCTCCAAATGCCGAATATGACTAATCCTCCATTTGCCTTATGCAGGTATCCAGGTTAAAAAGTCTTGGGCGAGCGGCATTCGTGCGGACAAAACACATGTTGACGAGGTGTTGAAATTCTTAGGAGGACCTGACTTGTGCCCATTTGCTAGGGCCCTTCCCATTCTATTCAATTACATGCCGCGCTACAAATCCTTTATCTTTCCTCCTCAAGGTTTCGCTATTGGGGAAGCAATTCGTCGTCTAGATTGTTGGTACCGTGCAACCACTAAGCAAAAGTAAGAATTTTACGTGAAAAAGCACAGAGATTGGATGCCTCCGTCACCATTTGCCATCCCTCTTGTTGCCCTAGCACTTATTCAACAAATCCCAGGAGTAGCTGAGCAAGTCGAGCATCTTCGTCTCAGGAGGAGGTTTGTGATTGAAGAGGATGAAGAAAAAAAAGTGGTGGTAGAGCAAGAATGAGAATAGGAAGAAGAAGAAGGGCCATCTGGATATTCTCCAATCAAAGCTGATGAAGTAATGACGCCCAAAAAGGACTTCAGGAAGTTAGTAGAAGAAAGGGGCCAAGCAAGCAAAAGTTGAAACCTGCTAAAAAGAAGGCAAATGAGAGAAGGGCTGCGCAGAAAAAGAAAGCCTAAGAAAAGTCAAGTAGAAGAAGTTGCCAAAGTAGAACATTTCTGTAAAATAAAGAAAGAAAAAGTAGAACAAATTAAGACTTCTGAGCTGCCTAGCGCCGATCCTTACGCCCAAGAGAAATAAAGGGTGGAAAAAGACGATGATTTATTATTACTCAAGGCTCCACCCCTAGCCAAAATGCCCCTACTTCATCAAGAAGATGTTGCTGGTGTCAAACAACAACCCTTACCAACGCCGACTGACAAACCTTCAACCTCCATCCCTACAGACCAAGTCCTTCTCCAAACCGTGTACCCTAGAAATCCGATTAGGGACTCCCCTCCATTTGTCCCCTGGATCCTCATTGCAAGTCTAGAACATCCGAAAGGACGTCCTTTCACCATTAAGGACACAGCTTTCAATCACCCAGAAGAATACCTTAAAGGGATTGTGCCTCTTCGTGACCTCCAAGAGACGAGGAGAAACATAATGGAAGCGCTTCACTCAACAATGATGAAGAGCTTGCTCACAGTAGGTTGCTTCTATAATAATTCGTACTCTTCAACTTCTTTTAATTTATATCTTACACTCTCATTTTTTTACTTATCATTTTTTCATTTTTTTTAGTCAACTTTTTATACCATAGAGCTTATCACCAAAAGCCAGGGGCTGCACTCCAAAGCGGATCTCGACGAAACATACATCAAGGGCTTGAGAGAAAGAGTCGAAGACCTTGAGGATGAGAAGAAGGAGCTGGCGGACGAGAAAAAACATCTTAGGAAAGAAAAGAAAAGCCTCGAACATGCAGTTGCCAATGTATCTGCTCAGGCTGAGGCTATCACAGTCTGCGCAGCGAACTTGGACAAGCTCCTTAAGAAAAAGATGAAGACCAGCTGCAGAAGATTGGGCAGCTCGCAACTGCGGAATCAGAACTTTTGTTCTCCAAAGCCGAGCGTAAAAACCTTGCTAACGAATTTGAAAAGGTGAAAGCCAAGCAAGCTAGCCTGAAATGAGAGATTGAAAGACCAAAAGTCAAACTCAAAACCAAATCCTCCTTGCTCGACAAAAGAGAAAACGCTCTGCAGACTCTAGAGGAAAAGACAGCAATAGATTTAATGGCCCAGGAAAGCGATTGCATCGACCAAATATAGGATGCTAGGAATGACTATTTCCTGGAAGGTTGGGAAGTTGCAATGGCAAAACTTAACGTAGATCATACCAACCCAGCCTACCTAAAGGCTCTATTCCCCAATCCTCATAGGCCTATCCCCAAGTTCAGTTTCGAGCACCCTCTGCTGACTACCTCACTCCAGACTTTAGATAAAAATGTTGAAGAGGGAGAACTTGAAGTTGAAAGCTCTCCAAAAGATGCAGCCTCTGGTGCCCTAGAAGACTCTACTCGAGACTCCCACAACGAAATTAATCTTGTGTTGGAGAGAGATCCTACTAAAGAGGGAGAGAAGTGAGGCTCTTGTTTTCCATTCTTATTTTGTAACCTCTCATCTTTTGTAAAATATCCTACTTCGGATGAATAGAGAGTAACTTTTGTATTTTTGCTTTATGTATTTTTCCCCCTCGTTTGTTCAGGATTGATGAAAAACTAATTGATGATTACTTCACTTTTTTTGCACAAGAAGTCCTTGAAGATGTCGCAGAGGAGTATTTCAAAGTCTTTGCTGATGAAATATCAAAATCATACACTGACAAATTCTAAGCGTTACGAATTGTCTTAAGTGCAACTTCTTTGAAATGCAACAACTTTTTGTGATTGGACTTATCTGAATAATAGAATTCTTATGTGCTTTACTGCTAGGTGGGGACTTATGGCAATCATGCAGACACACTAAGTTCCTTTTTCCAAGTCAAACCTCATTAACGTTAGCAGTCGTAGGAATCCCCTCAAGTTTTTAACAAAAACGTAGGGGTGTGGCAATCATTTTTCGAACTAACACTTGGCAAAAAATAGAGAGAGGCAAGCTTTTATGAGCCAATGCTCGGCAGAGCCCAGCGTGGTGAACTTTTACGAACCAACGCTTGGCAGAGCCCAGCGTGGCAAACGTTTAAGGACCAACACTTGGTAAAAACCAAAGCAAAGTAAACTTTTATGAACCAACGCTCGGTGGAGCCTAGCGTGGCAATCCTTTATGAACCAACGCTCGGTAAAAACCAAAGTGGGGCAACCTTTATGAACCAACGCTCGGTGGAGCCCAGCGTAGAAATCCTTTATGAACCAATGCTCGGCAGAAGCCTAGCGTGGCAATCTTTCATGAACCAACGCTGGGCAGACCCAGCGTGGCAATCCTTTATGAACCAATGTTCGGCGAAGCCCAGCGTGGCAGTCCTTTATGAACCAATACTTGGTAAAAACCAAAGTGAGGCATACCTTTATGAGCTAATGCTTGGTGCAGCCCAACGTGGAAATCCTTTATGAACCAATGCTCGGCGGAAGCCCAGCGTGGCAATCCTTTATGAACCAATGCTCAGCGGCGCCCAACGTGGTAATCTTTTATGAACCAACGCTCGGCGGAGCCCTGCGCGGAGCCCTGTGTGGTAGTCCTTTATGAACCAACACTTGGTAAAAACCGAAGTGAGGCAAACCTTTTATGAACCAACGCTTGGTGGAGCCTAGCATGGCAATCTTTTGACTTATGTTACTTTACTTTCTATATATGCATAGTTCATTTTCAGACAAGATTCACAAAGTAGTACTTAGTATAGAACTCTTACACATAGAATAATTTTAAATGGGTAATATTCCAAGGTCTTTTGATTGGCCTTTCCTCCTAATTAGACAGTCTGTAAGCCCTATTCCCAAGTACTTCAATGATGTGGAATGGCCCTTTCCAGTTGGCACCGAGCTTTCCCTCCATCGGGTCTTTTTTAGTCCCCATCAGCTTCCTGAGTACGTAGTCTCCAACTTTTAGATCCCTTGGCCTAACTTTTTTGTTGAATTTCCGGCTGACTTCGCATTGGTAATTAGTTATTCTCAGCGCTGCAAGCTTCTTTTTTCTTCTAGCAAGTCAAGGGCTATTGCCATAACTTTGTCATTTTCTCCCTGTTCAAAGGCTTGGGTTCTAATGGTGGGGAACCTAATTTCCAGTGGAATAACTACTTCCATCCCGTAAGCTAATAGGAAGGAGGATTCCCTAGTTGATCTTCTAGGGGTCGTATGATATGTCCAAAGTACCGAAGGAAGCTCGTTGACCCACTTTCCTTTTACTGCTTCTAATTTTTCTTTATGCTACTCGGGATAATTTTGTTCGAAGCCTCAGCTTGCCCGTTACTTTGGGGGTAAGCTGGGGTCGAATAAATATTCTTAATCCCATATCTCGAGCAGTATTCCCGAAATAAAGTACTATCAAATTGTGTTCCCTTATCAGAGATAAGTATCCTTGGGATGCCATATCTCGTAATGATACTCTTCCATATGAATTGAATAGTATCCGCATCTTTGATGTAAGCCAATGGCTCAGCTTCCACCCACTTTGTAAAATAGTAAGTGCCGACCATTAGCCATATTCTATTCCCAGCTATAGTCAGTAATGGTCCTATAATGTCGAGCCCTTTATTGGGCGAATGGCCAAGGGCTGGTGAACGGGCTAAGTTCTCGTGTAGGCTGATCAGGTATTGGAGCAAACTTTTGGCACTTCTTGCACTTACGGACATAGGCTTGAGCATCCTTTCCCATTCTTGGCCACCAGTAACCTTGAGTAATGGCCATATGGGCCAAAGATCTGCCCCCAGTGTGTGCTCTATAGACTCTCTCATGTATTTCATACAAGAAGTCTTGAATTTTGTCTGGATGGACACAAATGAGGTAGGGGCCAGTGAAAGATTTCCTGTATAGTTTGTTATCAGGGGAGAGCTAGAATCTAGTGGCGTTAATTCTCAGCTTCCTTGCTTCCATTTTGTCTTCTAGGAGTGTTCTATCCTTTAGATAGGAAATGATTGAGTCCATCCAAGATGGAGCCAACTCAGTACACATCATCTCTGCCTCTTTAGATATGCTTGGTCTGTCAAGCATTTCCAGGAAAACCCTGTCTGTCAGCCTTACTCGGGGAGATGTAGACAACGTTGTGAGAGCGTCGGCATGAGAATTGTGATCCCTTCCAATCAACCCCACGTTCACCACATTGAAATCTTCCAGTTTTCTTCTAACCAGCTTTAAGTACTCCACCATCTTTTCATTTCTAACTGCATACTCCCCTTTTAATTGATTTTCCACCAATTGGGAATCAGTCTTTATTGAGACATTCTTGGCAAAAAAGCGCTAGGCGATATTGAGTCTAGCTAAAAGAGCTTCATATTTTGTCTCATTATTAGTTTCCTTAAAGCCTAACTTTATTGCGTATTCTACTGTCACCCCTTCTGGGGTTATGAAAACTACTCCTACTCCAGCCCCCATTTTGGACGAAGACCCATCAACTTCTAGCTACCAGGGCTGAGCGGTGCTCCCGTGGTCGGCAGCATTTTGAGTCTTGACTTCGACTTGCCGCACCTTCTGCATTTGTTCTGGGGATGGAATCGTAAACTCCGCTACAAAGTCTGCCAGGACCTGCACCTTAATTGCTGTCTTCGGCACAAATTTTATATCAAAAACTTCAAGAGAGATGACCTATTTAGCCATCCTCCCAGTGATATCCGCTCTCTTCAGTAAATGCCCAATCGGTTAATCTGTCACAACCTGAATAGTATGAGCGTGGAAATAGCGGGCCAGTTTCCTAGAGGCCATTACTAACGCCAAGGTCAGCTTTTCCAACGGGAGATACCGTATCTCTGCCCCCTGCAAAGTTTTGTTTGTGTAGTAGATGGGCTTTTGTTTTTCTTCGTCCTCTTTCAACAAAACTACATTGACTGCATATTTTGAAACTGCCAGGTACAATTGGAGCACGTCCCCTGGTTAGGGAGTTGACAAAACTGGGACATTCGCATGATATTATTTAAGCTTTTGCAGTGCCTGGTCTACCTCGATGTCCCAGATTACCTTGTTGGTCCCTTTCAAGAGCCTAAAGAACGGCTGGTACTTATTTGATGACTTGCTGATAAACTCGTTGAGAGTCGCGACCATTCCTATGAGTTTCTAAATCTCTTTTTTGTTGCGCGGGGGAGCGATTGACTGTATGGCCTTAATCTGGTCTGGGTCGGCCTCTTTTACTCGCCAAATGCCCTAAGAACTTCCCAGAACTTACCCCAAACGCGCATTTAGCAGTATTGAGTTTCAGCCTGTACTTGTCTAGGGTGGAGAAAACATGCTGTAAGTGTTGGAGATAAGTACCCGGCTCTTTGCTCTTAACTACCATGTCATTTATGTAAACCTCTACCACATTTCCGAGATCTTCTTTGAAAATCTTCGTCACCAATCGTTGGTAGGTAGCACCGGTATTCTTTAGCCCGAACGGCATGACCCTATACCAATAAATCCCTTGAGGGGTGATGAAAGATGTTTTCTCTTCATCGGGGCCATACATTAGGATTTGGTGATATCTCCTGTATGCATCCAAGAAAGACATCCTGGAACTTCCTGCTATGGAATCAACAAGTTGGTCGATCTTTGGCAAGGAGAATGGAACCTTCAGACACGCTTTATTTAGGTCTATATAATCCACGCAGACCTTCTATTTCCTATTTTTCTTCTATACAACAACTATGTTGGCCAACCACTTAGGGTATGAAACTTTCCCAATGGCCTCAGCCTCTAGCAACTTGCCGACCTCTTTAATGATCGCCTCGGCGTGTTGCAATGCCGATCTCCTCGCCTTCTATACTACAAGCTTTGCCCCCAGATTAATGTTCAATTTATGAGTTATAATCTCAAGGGAAATACCTGGCATTTCTTGCAGAGTCCAGGCGAAAGTACCAACATTTTTTAACAGCATTTCAGTTAACTCTAACTTCTCTCCAACACTTAGGTTAGACCCAATCAGAAAAAATCTATCATCCTCGATAGGGCCAATCTGAAACTTCTCCAAACCTTCCACAGCCTTTCTTTCGGGATCCCTAGTCGACATCGTCAATCTTCGGTGCATCTTCAAGTAATTCTGCTAATTGAACTTGCTTAGGGAGTGGTTTGGACTTAAGAGCTACGATAAAACACTTTTGCAACGTGCTCTGATTTCCCTTAATCTCAATCACCTCATCGCCGTAAGGAAACTTCAGCACCTGGTGATAGGTTAAGGGGACGGCCTTTAGAGCATGAATCTAATATCTTCTTATGATGGCATTATAGGAAGATGGAGAGTCGACCACTATAAATTCCACCTCATGTTGCACGGGACCAACTTTGACTAGTATGATAACCATTCCCAAAGGCCAAACGAGGGGAAGAATTGAATCCAATCAACGAACTCTTTGCTAGTTCCAAGTCATCTTCAATTAAGCCAAGTTTCTTAAATAAGCTAAGAAACATGACTTCAGTTGAGCTTCCAGTATCGACTAAAACCCTTTTTACCTCCGACTCAAACATCCTTAGAGAAATCATGAGGGCTTCATTATGCAGCTACTGGATCCCATGGTGTTTATCCTTGTAGAATGTTATTTCCCGGGAAGTCTTTTTCTGTGGACGCTTAATAGATGAACCAATTACTTTCAGAACCTTCTCAAACTGGGTCCCTTATTGTTCGTCTGCTTGAGAACACGGGATCACGCTTCGGGGGCGTTGTTCCATGTGAATAATATGGATGATTGTAGGACTCGAGACTTCTCTTCTTGCCCTCGTCCTTGGAGGTGGTCGAGCTTCTTCTGCATCAATTCTTCCTTCGGCATCGTTTCTGTGCTTCCATTGCCCCTTTTGTTGAGCATCACCATCACCAGTTCTAGTTTCGTCGATGTACTTCTTCAAGTGACCTGGCCGTACCAAGTCCTCCAACTGTTGCTGGAGAGAGCGGCAGTACCCAGTGCGGTGCCCCCTATCTTGGTGATAGGCACAGTAATCCTTATATTTATCTTTTCGTGGGGAAATCGGGCAGCTTTTTCAGCAAGTGAAAATATGGCTTATCCCGAATTTGGGACAAAATTTGGAAGATAGGCTCTTTGAATACCGTATTAATAGCCTCAAAAACAAATTTCTCCTCCCCGGCACGCCTGGGGGTTTTGCCCCCGCTATGGTTCTTCCTCGATGCCAGTGGCTACCCATCTTTCTACTCTACAGGCCTCATCTCATCTTCTACTCTAGCATACTTTTCTATTCTACACATAAGATTAGACATATTGGCCACTGGTCTCTTGGTCAAGGACAACCAAATCCTATCTTCTTTTCGCAGTCCCAGTTTAAATGAGGTTATCGCCAACTGTTTAGAGCATCCCTCTACTTCATTATAAAGTTCCATATATCTTCGCAAGTAATCTCTCAAACTCTCACCAGCCTTCCTCTTCATCGTGAAGAGAACGTCAGGTGTCCTTGGCTGTTTAGTGTTAGCCAAAAATCACGTGACAAATTCCTCAGCAAGTTGTTGCCAACTCTCAATACTTTCTGGTGGCAGCTTATGGAACCATTGAAGGGCTGTATCCCCAAGGCTCGAAGGAAATACCCTACACATAAGGTTGTTATTCCAATTCCAAAGAATCATGGCCTGCATATAATAGCGGTAATGCGCCAAAGGATATGACTTCCCATCATAAAGGTTGAGCCTGGGGGTTTGGAACTTCTCCGAGGGTTCTACCTCGCAAATTTCCTTGATAAATGGGGAAGCTGAAATTCGTTCGAGGGCCCTCCTAGCCATCATACGAGTGCTTTGATCAGGGGCTTCCCCCACCCCAAAATAATCCCCCTGCATCGCTCCAGCATTCTCAAGCTTCCTTGGTTATCTAGAAACCTTATCTTTTCTAGAGGGGTATCTATCTTTTCTTAGGCATTTTCCATGGTCCAATTGCTCCCTTCGATGAAACTTGAGTGACTTTTCTCCCTGCTACAGTAATGTTTCCACGCAACAGACTTGAGTATCATGTTCCTCCGCAAGTTTGGAAATCAGGACCTCCCTCAGAAGAGAGGCGACCCGTCGCCTGGATCAAGAATGCACTTCATTAGGTTCCTCCAATTCCTTACCTTCTGCTTCCCCCGAATCATCATATACAATGTCGTAACTTTCCTTCGGATCGAAATCTGACCCATTAAGGTTGTCATCCCTTTTTGCTGCTGGCTTTCCTTTCTGCTTACTTAACTCCAAGAGTATCTCTTCCAATTTAGCCTGCTTTTCACTTGCCTTTCGGAGTAAGTCTTGTCATCACTTTTTTGCATTCGGATTGCTTTGCTTTCTTCTTCTACTAGTCTCCAATCCTAAGGTACGTATTACTAGTGTGCTGCCTTTTGTTTTAGCTAGTGTAACTTCTCCTCCCTCACGGGGAAAAGGTGGAGGAGTCATGTTTTTTGCTGAAGTCATCATCAAGCCAATTAGAGAAAGTTCAAGAATTCCAAAAGTAAAGGTACGTGGAGAATAAGAACTGCTCCACGGTGGGTGTCAAATGTTCGGCAACAAAGTTTTCCATAGGAAAAGCTTGCTACACCAACTAGAAATTCGCCCGTTGACTTGCCGAACACAGATAAAAGAAAGGTTATGGCCAGAGTGGAGGTCCCCCACCAGAAAACCCTCCGATGCTTAAGTCAGCAGGAGTTTTTGTGAACCTTAAGGGAGAAACACAGAATGTTCTCAATTAGTGATAGTGAGCGTACCTGAGCTATAGAATTTCATCTGGACTTTATAGTATTGTAAAAAATAAAAAAAAAATATAATATAAAATAAAACAATTGCCCGAAAATTCCGTTGTAATAATTTCTTTTGTTGTTTTTTATCACTCTTCTTTAAATGTCTTTACTTCTCATTTAATACTATTGTTTTCATTAAATGCGTGTGGGCACTACAATACGGCTGTATAGCTGAAATACAACTTTAGAACTGTCCACTTGTCACATCTATCTGCCATTTGTAATTAAACGAACCAATTCAGTTAATCCCTAGTCAATAAATCTGGTTCATTTAATACTATCAAGCATTTATGACTACGGACATATTTACAATGTTGAGGGACCCACAGTTAGTGAATGTACTAACATCATACCAACGCCGATCATGTTTCAAGCAGGGTCAGGCTAAACGCCACGTGTCCTAAGAAAAAGTGATCGGTATATATATAGCACAAAAAGATAGCCCTCACTTGCACTTTTATACATTTGGAAATAAATTCCATTTGAAGTTTTTGATATGATGACATCAATGCTTGTCAAGATAACCTACTTGACACAATTCTCACTATATATTTTCCATTTGGAACCCACTTAATAATTAATTAATACCACTTCAATCATGTTTCGATGCCCTGCGTTTTATCTGGTCCTAGGGTTTGTTCGTTTCCCAGTAGAGTATATAATAGGAAAAAAAATAATTAAATTATTTGTGAAAGGTTGTGACTTGTTAGCCATACTGTTTTGCTTATATAAGGCTTAATATTGGAAAAAAAAATTAAATCACAATTATCTCTCTTTAATATTTGAGTAATTATACTTAGCACCTACAACATTTAAAAGTTACTCGTTTCTCTTATTTTAAAATGTTATTAACATTGACCCATTTATAATAAAATCAGTCATTAGAACTTAATATAAAATGTCAAACTAACTAATATTTTAGGTTTTTATTTTATTTTATCTGTCCTTATCTCCTATTTCGTTAGTTTTCTTTAGGAAAATTGTCAAAATTTTTTGTTTTACTTATTTTTGAGATTTTTGTAAAAAAAAAAAAAAAACGAAAATGTGAGAGTGAGGAGTAAAATAGAAAAAATTCCCAAAATGTTAGTTATTTTAAAATTTTTTATTTAGTTTTAACAGTTAATTTTATCAGAAGGATGTCAATATTAATAACATTTTGAAATAAGATAAGTAAGTGTAACTTTTAAATATTGTGAATACTAAGTGTAATTACCTAAATGTTAAGGTAAGGTAGATGTAATCTATCCAAAAATAATTGTTTTTTTTTTTGGGTTTCTTAAATTAAACCTTATATAGGGATTAAACGAACTATTAAAAAGTTATTATTATTATTATTATTATTATTATTGTTTGTGGTTGAGAAAGGAAAAAAAAAAGTTAACTTTTTAATAACTAGCTTTTTTTTAATTTTATATTTTTGCCCTCTATGATTTAAAAAAAAAAAGTTTAAGATGTAACAAAGTAAATTTAGTTACGTCCAAACCACCCCCCCAAAAAAAAAAAAAACTGAGTAGCCATAAACTCCCAAACGAGGCCTAATGGTAAACAATTTAAGGTTAAAAAAAAAAAAAGAAAAAAGAAAGAAAGAAAGAAATGAGTTATTGAATTGAAAATGTCAAATTTCAAATAGATGAACTTTTCAACCGCAAATGCAGTTTGCTTTTGCACCCGGTTCAAATTAAGATTTAATAAAATTTCTTGTATTTTTGTATGATTAATTGCAGAAATAAATTTCATTATAGTTAAATGAAAATGCATTAAGGCTTCCTATCAAAATTGAACAATTTTCAAGAGGGGGCAATTTGTGTAAGTACCAAAAAAGTAAGGGGAGACCAGAGATCATGATTGGTTATATAATATCATCATTTACACTAAACTCATCAAATTGTTATTCTAATTATTGTATTCATCAATGAAGAATTTAAATTTGCAGTGTTTACGAGCTGATCATCGGAATCTTTCCTTGGCTTGTGAACAAGTAGAGAGAAAGCACCAGCCTTGCGAGGTGGACCAATTTTTCCCAGGAATTCGAGTCTCCTAAGAACTTCTTAAATGACACAAAGTGTACTTGGATGTAAAGGTGAAAACAAACCAAGCTGCTCGTGAGCTACTCGAAAAAAGCTCGATTTGAGCTCGATTCATGAATTAAACGAGCTTGAACCAAACTTAGTTTTTGGTTCATTTTGGATTCAAGCTCGAGCTCGAGCCTAGAGAAACTCGATTCGAAAGCTCGCGAACAGACTCAGTTAGAATAATATATATATTTTTAATAATATTTTTATTATATTTTTTTAAATATATTATATTTTAAATCAAAACGACGTCATTTTGTTTTAATCGAGTTATTCGCAAGTCGAATCGAGCCTAAATTTTTTTCTATCGAGCCGAGTTCGATCTTATATAAAGCTCGAATTGAGCTCAGTATAAAAAGTTCGAGCCAAGCCGAGCTTGAGCATGTTAAAGCTCAGCTCGGCTGGGCTAGGCTCGATTCTACCCCTACTTGGAAGGTTGAGTTATTTTTATTAAGTAATTTTAGTCTCCCTAAAACTTGTTAAACAACACGAAGTGTACTTAAAATATTGACCAATGATTTTTATTCATGACGTTAACTTATAAATAACTTCACAAAACAATTTGGTTACAACCAACACGTCTAATAAGAAGGGTAATCCTAACAAACAAATAACCATCTTTTTTCTTCGGGATAATATGCCTACCCCATGACAATTGAAATTTAAATACTACTTGACTAATTTCAACTCATCACATAATGGTTAATGAGTTTGTTATTGAATTTAAACTTAACCAAAACTAAGAAGACTTCAAATCACGATCATATCATCATCATCATCATCAATCAATAAAAGATTAGAATGAGGCAAATTGTGAAAATAAATTAGATGAAAATTGAGGCGGTTCACAAGTCTTGGGGTAGGGATAGTCGATGGCCCGGACAGCTGCTCGATCAAAATACCAGTCTCCAACAGCTACTGCAAGAGGCTGCCATGGTGAAAAATCTCATCTTAATTAGATAGTTCAAAGTTTATTTGCTAACCCAAATGACAATGTAAAAGATAAAATCGAAATTCTATTATAAGCAATTTCTTAAAAGATTAAAATGGGGAAAAAAAATAAATTTTCTCGATTATAATGAAAGAAAAATACTATTTTATTAATTACCCCAAAAAAAATTACTATTTTATCAAAAAATTTAATTAGAATGGTGTGACAAATCTATTATTTTAGTCGATGTTAAATAAGATTATTTTAAATAATTTACTTTTGTATAAACTACTTCTATCGGTGTGGTCAATAACTTGCAAAATCATCAACTATATTCAATAAAAATACCTTATTGCAGATAAGAGGAGCATCAGTAGCAAACCACATATCCCCCCTCTCTCCTAAGCAGTGAGAAAAGCATGAACTTAAGTATAACCCATTTCGCTTGTACTTAGAGAATCCTTTTATGGCATCCAGCATTTGATTCCTGAATCCTGCTCCAAAGAGGAGAGAACATCCTTGATCAATCAATTCCACATGGACTAAGGATTTGTTAAGGGTAAAAAACAGGTCCAAGTGAGATCAAATTACTTGTATATACTTAGTTTTTACAATTAATTTTTTTGACATATACCTATTCATTTTTTCCCCCTTATTTGAAATCTTTTATTTAATTCTACTTCCTTGACTTTGCCTACGCTTTTTCTTCTCTCCCCCCAAAAATCCCACATCCAAATACACAATTGTAAGCTTCCGTTATACATTAAAAAAAAAAAAAAAAAAAAAAACACCTTGCAGAAACTGGATCTGTGATGCTGAGCAAAATATATAGTTCATTCTGCAATTACTCCAGTTGCCATGAGGATCGGCCGATGGAGGCGTTAAACTTTCCTGGATCTGAATTCACAAAGCAACCCATTGCCAATTGTTCGTGTAAGAATATTCTTAACAGTTATATTGCATTAGTAAATTTTAAGAAAACAAGATACTCACCTGCCACGTATCATAGGCTGAATTGGCGATAAATAGAGGGGTCCTAATACCGGAAATTAAGTTTGCAGGGAAGAAGCACTGCACAGGAAGAATGATCACAGAAAGTAGAGATGAGTTTCAGAATTAATAATGCGGTGAAGCAGATTTTTTTTTTTAACTTTTCTTATATATATACATTTTCCGAGATAAATTTAAGGGAAGGGACTCACCGAAGTCGGATCGTGATGTTGGGTACAATATCTTGGCAGATTATTTCGTACCCTCTTGTTTGTAGTCAAAACATAGTTATTCCATTGAGCGCAAAATGCAAAAGTTGTCAGTCAGATGACCATAGTAGCTAGAAGAGAAATATTGATGTTAAGGAAACCAAACTAATAAGTTATTCTGTTATGAACCCAAATTAATTAATTAGGATATCAAATCAGTTAGTTAGGGTTTCAAATAAGTTCGTTAGGATATTGTTAGTTGGTTGGTTTACTTGTTGTAATCAAATCTATAAATAAGGGAGTATTGTAAGTAAGAGGGAATATGGAAAAAATTTTCAATTTGAAATTAATTTTTCATTTGGGAGAGTTTTGGGTTACTCTCAAATTTAATCCAAACCCTTCTATTTTCTCACATTTCCCTTCAGTTTCTCACCAACCAAACAGTCAGAAATGGGTTCATTACATATTCAGAGACAACATTGTGATGACTTATGTGTCCAAAAACAATTCTAAACAACCTTTTGACTCCCCCCTCCTTCTTTACCGTTGTCTGCCTCATAAATTTAGTGATCCATGTCAACAAAAACTCCAAACGGGATGTTGTATACATCAGGGAATGATGTGCACACTTGTACCAAATTTTATAGTATCCAACTTAAAATCAGTTGACAACTAGTGAAGAAACTCATTAGGATCTTAAGAGGCACTATTTTACCAATGCGGGATAAATCTCAACATGTTCCCTCTTGTTGAGAGGCAGATTGGTGCATTGAGTACAAATAAATGCACAAACGAGAGATTGAGAAGCAAAAGGGGAAGAGTGCTCCCAAACCTAAATTTGATTCCATGTTAAAGCCTCCAACTCAAAAGAAATCGATTGATTCATCTCATTAGGATCTTATAACAGTTTAGGATGCACTATTTTATTAATGCGTGATAAATCCAGACATTAATGCGCGATCTTCCAGGATGCACTATTTTATTAAATTGATGAGCCATACGATGAAATTATGGGAGGGAGTTATTGAGAGAAGACTAAGAAAGACAACAAATGTTTCAGAGAACCAATTTGGTTTCATGCCTGGAAGATCAACTATGGAGGCTATCTTTCTCTTGAGGAGGTTAATGGAACAATATAGAGAAGGTCAAAAAGATTTACATATGGTGTTCATCGATTTAGAGAAGGCATATGATCGGGTTCCTAGGGAGATTTTATAGTATAGTATTGGAAAAGAAAGGAGCGTGTGTCGCATATATTGAGGCGATAAAGGACATGTATGATAGAGCCATGACATCTATACGGACGACTGGTGGAGAGACTAATGAGTTCCCTATCACGATTGGTTTACATCAAGGCTCAGCGTTAAGCCTGTACTTGTTTGCTTTAGTTATGGATGAGATTACAAGACATATTCAGGATGAGGTGCCGTGGTGTATGCTATTTGCAGATGATATTGTTTTAGTAGATGAGACGAGAGAAGGAGTGAATGCTAAGCTAGAATTGTGGCGGGATACGTTAGAGACAAAAGGGTTTAGGCTAAGCCGATGCAAGACGGAATATATGGAATGTAAGTTTAGTCAAAATAGAGTAACGGGTAGTACAGAAATAAGTTTAGGCACACAAAAGATTGTAGAGAAAGATAAATTTAAGTACCTTGGATCTATGGTGCAACAAGATGGAGGGATTGATATTGATGTAAGTCACAGGATTCAAGCTGGGTGGACCAAATGGAGGAGTGCTTTGGGGGTTTTGTGCGACCGAAAAATCCTCCTCAAGGTGAAAGGAAAGTATTATAAGGTAGCGGTTAGACCAGCGCTGCTATATGGATCAGAGTGTTGGGCAGTAAAGCATAATCATGGTCAGAAGATGGCAGTTGCGGATATGAGGATGCTAAGGTGGATGTGCGGGATTACAAAGAAAGATAGGATTAGGAACGAGGAGATTAGGGGCAAAGTAGGAATAGCACCGATTGAAGATAAAATAAGAGAAAACCGATTAAGATGGTTTGGCCATGTTAGAAGGTGTCCAGCAGAGGCACCTGTTAGAAGGTGTGAAAGTATGGAGATTGCCAGGAGTAGGATACGTAGAGGAAGACCCAAGAGAAGCTGGAAAGAAACCATTAAACATGACCTGACCTACCTAGATTTATCGGAGGACACTGCCCCTAAACAGATCTAATTGGCGTCGACAAATCCATATAGCCGACCCCACCTAGTGGGAAAAGGCTTGGTTTGGTTTGGTGATAAATCCAGACACACAACAACTACCTCATTTTATGAAATGGCAAAACAACTGGTTGCCAGGAGTAGGGGTAATATTGTAGAAAATTGACTAATAAATGTTTCAACTTTAGCATTCCCTCACTAGATTGCTAACTAAATGTAGCTTATGCATGTATGAAACTAACAGTTGAATAAAAAAAAAAAATTCTCTAGACCTAATGATACAAGGAAGATTATATTGAACATGAAAAGACAAGAAATAAAAAATGTCAAGTACCTGTAGGTTAACCACACCATTGAACATATTTCTAAGGTAACGTTCCCCAGATACTTCTACCCTGCATTATCAAAAAAATAAAATAAAATAAACCACAAAAGTATTAAATACTTAATAACAAACCTTATGAAACAATCACAGAATGTAATTACGCATCCAAGAATAATCCAGCATCACTCAGGCACTTCACTTTAGTATTTCTGGGAAATAAGTATCCGAACTGGTCACAATGTAATATAGAAGCAAGACCCCCAGCAGAGCACCCTGACAAAAGAGCCTAGAAAAGGAAAACATAATGGATTCGTATTATCAAAGGAAGAAACAAAATGGGGAAGCAAAATCTATAATAAGACAAAAGTAAAACCTGATTTGCATTGTGCATCCCCTTTAACATTAATTCTTCCATGGCAGCTAACCATATGCGCTGTCCTCTGAATTGCAGTTGTGCTTCCTGGGAAAACAAAATCATATGTTTAACGGCAGTGTGCATGAATCATTGATTAAAACCAAGGCTTTGACTCCACACATGCGGATGCCTATATGGCCATCAAAAATGGAAGGTCACTAGCTTATCAAACTAATTACATGTGAACTTTAGTGCAAGAACCTTGCCGCCTTCGTTTAGCAAGTTAATCTTGAGTGAGCCTCCACAAAGCCTACCACAAGCATTGGTTGAGTATTTTAGTTCATTTTACAGTCCTGATGCATGACACAAGCTATTTAACCAATTTATATAATTAATTGATGAATTAACCTCTTGAATCAGCCCCTATGATTATTTCTGGAGTCAACTAACCTCTCTACTTGTAGAGAGTAGACTACCTACAACTGACCCTCCCAAACCTCGTGATGCGAGAGTCTCGTGCACTAGGTTACTCTTTTTGAGTTAACCTCTTGCGATTTAGTGGAGTAGCTGTTCATAAAATATAAAATAAACTGGCAATATCCAATGTGATTTTTGGTGGAGAATTATTTCCTCCAAACACCCATAAAATTATGCACCATGAGGTAGCCAAAAGACAGAGGAAAAGTAATGCCCAATTTCTATCCTTTCCCATTCTATATATATATATATATATAGGTAGAAAAATAGAACATTAACATTGGTCATGCAAGCAAAATAAGAAAAATATAATATATTCCCACCAACCTTATCTTCACCTTCCCCTGCAAAGGAGGCACCGTCACAATAACGAACCTTTACTCTATTCCAATTATAAAAATCTGTAGATTAAACTAGAGGATGAGTAAGTATGGTACTGCTACACACAAGGTGAATGCACCTTTTTTAGGAAGGTGGAGAATATGGATTGATAATTTAATATTATGTAGTATGAGATTGAGAAAAACCTGGATTTTCATCGGCCTTGTTGCTAAGTATTCCCAGTAAACCGTATCTCCTTTTGCATATAAGTTGATGATCCAAGCGCAGTCATTTTACGGGCAACACAAGATTTTGTGGTATTGCACCATGCTCCACCCTATCACGAGTAATTGCCATCCCATAAATTTTGAATACTAATACGTTGGAAAAGAAAGACGACACTTCCCTTTAATAACTAAATAGCTTGCCATCAATAGAGTACTAAACTACTTAGCAATTTTCTAGAACCGTTTATTAGATGTAAAGAGGCAAACAAATAAGAATATTTTATGTAACCTAAAGAGATGCTAATTTTCCAGATAAGTCCAACTAAGAGTCAAGACATTACCCTCCAAAATATCATCTCTCTCCATGTTTTTAAACACCAAAATGTTATATGGTTTTCATCCCTTTTGCCTCTATGGCATAGAATTTCTTTTAGAAATGTGATCTTCGGTGCCAAGTTAGACTTACAGTAGAATGAGCAGGAGGACATTTAGGATACAGATCGAGAATAAATTTTAATTGTTCTCATACTGTAAAACACAAAGAAAGCATAGCTAGGGAGGCAGTTAAATTTTGAATTCATGCAACTAAAAATGTAGGAAAGTAATCATGTATTTACAACCAAATTATTTCTAAGCTATCTCACAAACCTCCAAGTGAACAAGCCAACTGTTTGCTCCGGACCCATGTCCGTGGTCCAAATGGTAACCGGGCACTGATCCATCCAGACATACTGTAAATGTGAAACACCAAAGAAAGGGTAAATGAGGGATCAAAATGGTAGGCAGATTCCATAATAATGAGTAGTGATTATCAAGAGCATTCAGAAAAATCTACAAGAGGAAGAGTTGTAATATTTTGGTTTGAAAGTTACATGTTTTGACATAAAAAAGAAATTAGATAGACTCGCGAAGTAGTGATAATTAGGCTGATTTTACAAGTTTGAAGGAGGAGGCATAGAGTAATTAAGCTATTAATAGAAGTATACAAGACACATCAACTATAGAAAAGTAAAGATGTGAAAAGCTAAACAAATCCAACAATTACTATGAACGACAAGCAATTAGAAATGGAAATGGAGAGCAGGATATGGGGTGCAATTAGTTAACCGTGATTGATAGCACCAAGTTAACTAATTAACTAACAATATAGCATGCCATAAAACAATAGCTCTTCAATCACACCACTAGTCCAATTACAAAGAACCAAACAAAGAAGTGAATTAACATGACAGTGAGAAACAAAGAAAACCAAGATGAATTTAAAAAAACAGAAAAAAAAAAAAAAAAACAAAACAGAACAAAATTGGGAAAAAAAAAAGTAAGATTAAGATGTGCAGATAGATAAAAAGAAAATGGGGCATACATAAAGTTTAAGCAGAAAAGCAAATCTATAAGGGACCAATTATCAAGCAAGCAAAAAGATAATTAATTAAATAAATAAGAAGCTATTGGTGGGTTCCCACAACTTTGTGGAAGTAATTGGTGGTTAATTTATAAGTAGTGTGAGGGAAAGGTTCACCTCATAAGTTATAGGTTGAGAGAGGATAAAGACCACTCAACACTGATAGCACTTTACTATCAATTCCAGTCCACCAAAAAAACCGGATTGTCACTAATTATTGGGCTATTCTCATATGGGTTGTGAAAGGAGGTGTAGGTCACTTTATAAGTGTGAAGGATCACTGGCTTCTCTCCTGAACTAGTTTTAATTTTTGGTCTTGATAGGGAAAGACCACCCAACATAAGCATTTATAGCAAAAAAAAAAAAAAAAAAAGAGAGGCGCATATAATTCACTTAACATCAAATGAGAAAATATAAATGTGTGTGCTGTATAGCATTCACATGTGCATATGCATAATATATATATATATATATTGAGGGAGAGAGGGGGAGTACCAGCGCCTTTGGCAGCAGCTCCTTCAATAAGAGTGAGACCCACCATGAGAACACTAGAAGTAACACCGGCACTGGGGCGAGGCAAAGGTTCAAATGGCAGCTCCGTTGGACCAAAATGGTAAAATCCATCTACACTTTTGGCAGCAAAACCAATAATGAACACAACCCATAAACCGATTACCTTCCTCATGGCTCTTTCCACCTCTGAATCCCACCCAACTCTCACAATACTAAGCTTATATCTATATATATATATATATATACCTACCAAACCAACCACCACTAACAGACTAGAACTTAAAAAACATATGGAAACAACTTTAAGAACTAAACTAACGAATTAAGTCATATATTTGGAGAATCGAGAGAGAGAGAGAGAGAGCTCTAGACAGGGGAGAGGGGAAGACGGTGCTTTTGCCTGGTTTTTGTTGAGAACTTGTAGATGAGCAGATCACACGTGTCATTGTGAATAGCTGTGATTGACCTTGCGTGCACGGGTACTGCAACTAAGGGTTGCTTTAGTTACGGAAAATTTGATTTTTAATTTTTTATATTTTTTTATTTTATGTGATTTTTGATTAAAATTTATTTTGTTAGATGCTATACTTTTTAGGCTTGTCTACAACATTCATAAAAAAAATAATAATAATAAAAAATAAAAAAATTTATGCTCCTTTAAGTAAAATCTACTCGTTTAGGGAAAAAGTAATAAAAAAATTAAATTTTTATTTATTTTTTATCTTTTACCTACACAAAGATAAATTTTTTATTTTTTTCTTACAAATGTAATTAATACACTTAAAAGTTAGGCATTAAAAAAATTAGATTTTAGGAAACAAAAATCATATAAAACAAACAAAAAATAAATAAAAAAAGCAAAATACTTCTTTCTAACCAAACTAAGTCTTAATTTTTCAACTTAACAAACGGTGCAACTTATCTTGTTATGTTATATCAAATTATATATTGTCTCAAATTTTAAATTATTAATACTTCTTATTAATTTTGAAATTTAAAAATCCCATTAAAAGTTGATTTAGTTGATTTAATTTGTATTATTAATGATGTGTCATATCCAACGTAAAATTTGACACAATAGAGTTAAGATTTGCTCATCACATAAATTGATGACATGCTAAGGTCCCTGTTTGGCCGACCAAAAATATTAAAAATCACCAAACTTTAACTACTTTTTATATTTTCTTTCAATAAAATTTTAACACATATCATCTTTATGTCACATTTTTGTATTTTTATTATACCAAACTAAACCAAACCAAACCAAGCCTTTTACTATACTTTTTCCTTAATTTTTTTTCAACCAAACAACCCCTAAGTTACACCTAAATTAATTTTTAGCAAAATGTTTAAATTTTAAATTTGGTTACCACGTAAGTTGGAATAGACTATACTAGGCATATTGAAAATGTGACGGCACTCTCACTGACATTAACATTGCCCATCAAAAATATTTCGGAACGCAGCGGTGGGCGTTGGCTTGTCAAATTACTTACCTTCCCCATTTAGCTAATTTTTTTTATTCATTTATTCCTTATTTTTTTGGAGATGAAAACCCGTGACGTGCACAAAGTCCCCCAAAACATCAACCCAATCTTTTGGACAAGGTTAGTCCGCTTCGATTTTTTTGGTATGAAAATTACTAATTTGGTGTTTATATCCAAAAATTTTAAATTATATGAAAAGCACGTAATACCTACACCAGGATATTGTTTTAGTTATCGAGAAGAGTTAAAAAGAATAATATGAATTGTACGTACAAGTTCTAAAAAAACTTGATCTTGAGTGATAATTCAACTGATAAAATTTTATATTTGTTCTTTAGGGTCACTAATTTAAATTTTCTCAGAACTATTAGAATCTTTTCTAGTCGTTAACTTCAGATTTCAGGGATTAATTGAGTTGTGCGTAAATTAACTCAAATTAGTTCAGAGATTAGAAGAGCTCGATAGTTATGAAATTTAAACAGATTATAAAGGCAATTTATTGGATTTTTTTGAAAGAGAATTTTAAATAAAATTCAGAGGAGGAAAATAAAACAATTACCACCATGTTTTTTTTTTTGGTAAGTAATTACCACCATGTTAACAGAAGTGAAGTAAAGGAGCCAAAATAACAACTTCAAATTGTCTATAAGAACGGCTTGATATCAAGGGAAATGATGTTCACACAGACTCCCAAGTGCTTCGGCATCTTTACTTTCTTCTTTTTAGGAGTTATTTTAACTTAAAGAGTGGTTATTTCTTTTATTACTTGTAAAAGCAGTGCCGCTTGATCGATTTCTGCATCGACATATATAGTAATAATACTCATTTTATTATATTTCAATTTGTCTTTGAATTCGTCCACTCATTGTAGATTAAGGAGTGTATGGAGTGACAAAAAAATTATAAAATTTCATAAAAATTGTGACTTTATAAGTTATGCAATAAGATAAAAAGTGAATAATTTTTAAAAATTTTTGATATTTTTTAACGATTTTTAGAATTTCAAACGAAGCCTAATTGACTAAATTTATTTTACCTATTTGAAAACTAGTAAAGTTGATTTGTTATCCTTTGGGTGATGATGTTATCTATCCATTCATCAATTATTAATATTTTTTATTTCCTATCTCATTTTTGTTCTTGTTTCACATCTAAAACAAATTCTAAAAACCATACACATAATTGCACTAATAATTTTGTATTGAAGTGTAACTAAGTTACCAA
Source organism: Vitellaria paradoxa (assembly GCA_019916065.1). Lineage (NCBI taxonomy): Eukaryota > Viridiplantae > Streptophyta > Magnoliopsida > Ericales > Sapotaceae > Vitellaria > Vitellaria paradoxa. The sequence goes on from CM034238.1 coordinate 22,104,773, forward strand.
ATTGTTGTATGGAACGAGGAAAAGTCATTCCCCATTGATATGAGAAAAAAATTCACACTGAATTGATCCAATATTTATTTATTCATATAGATTGTTATATTGAAGATTTATTTATATGAAATTTGTTGATTTGTTTATCTATTGCTCTGATTAATTAATTTTTTGATTGATCGTAAGTTCAAGAGATTTTTAACTTATTTTATATTTAAAACATTTAAGAGTAAATTGTAATTACCTTTCCTCAACATTTGATTAATTACACTTGTGATGTGGATCGAATTGCCCTAAAATATTTGAAAAAGAGAAGTTTTGGTAAAACTGAATTTAGGCATAATTGATTTCAAGTCGTTACCTCTAGAATTTCAACCTTTCTCAATTTTAGGAGATTTTTTTATTTTTGAAGTTTTTCATTATTAGTTTTCTAGTTTTTCCCTATTTATGCAATTGTAAGCTAGGGAATAAGGCAAATGATTATTATTATTTGACTGAATAAGAGTTGTATTTTCTTCATATTTGTGTTTAATATTCCTGGATATTCATAGGACTAAACATATTAATACACAGTTCATTCCCTTTCCATATAACTCTCACATTTCTCAGCCTCAGTTGGTATCAGAGCTTCCATGGCACCCCATGGTAGAGGACGTGGTGCTACCTGCTAGAACTGTAACCCTTAATTAAGTTCTGGAGCATGACGAGGTCGTAGGGGGAACGACAATAGGTAGGAACGATTTTGACAGCTACAAGATCTCATTAGGTCGTTACCCCAACAATTTTTCGCTTTCGCTATTGGAGATTGGCCTCAACTCCAAAACTTACCGACAGATTATGCTTTAGTTGATGAAGTTTTTTTTTTGGGGGGGGGGAGGGGAGTAGTACATGTATAATCCCTTTGGCACATACTAGTCAATGGATCAGTATAGACCACAAGCCATCCAACCTCATGATTCCCATCATTGGGAGAATGCCCTGCAGATTGATATTCCAGGATTTCAGGGCAGCCTAGCCCTGGAGGAATTTTTGGATTAGCTCCACATTATGGAAGAGATTCTGGAGTTCAAAGAAGTGCCAGATCATAAGCGTATTCTCGTAATTGCTACCAGATTTAGGTGGCCAGGCTGCTGCTTGGTAGCAACAGACTAAGTTGATGTGGGTTGAGTAAGGGAAGGCGAAGCTATATTCATGGGAAAAATTAAAAAAGCACATGTGCACTACTTTTTTACTGCACAACTATGCCCGCCTGATGTTTCAGCGACTCCAGAATTTGTAGCAAGGCTCTCACTTAGTGGATGATTACACCACTGAGTTTTATCAATTGATAGTTTGGAATGATTTTGCTGAGTTAAATGATCAGATGGTGTCTCGATACACTGGGGCTCTGCAACAGCCATTCAGGACTTTTCGAACATGTTCGATCTGTTCTCCATATCGGACACACATCAAAGAATTTTAACCTTGGAAAGACAATTTTCTCGTAGAAGAAATTCTTAAGATAGCAATAGGAGCACCATAGGCCTAGTGGCTACAAACCGTATTGTAGGTTCCTTGCAGACTAACACTAAACCTCCACCACCAACACAAACCAATTAGGCAACAACTTTTAATACCAGAATCCGCTGTTTCAAGTGTGGTGAACAAGGTCATCGTGCTGTGGAATGCAGAAAGGGGGATAGACTTGGTAAGAATTTATTTGCGGCTAATAAGATGGAGGAGTAGGCTAAAGGGCTTGATTAAGATCCTGCTTATGATGAAAAAGACAACATTGTGGAAGAACAAGTTACAGGGGATGAGGGCCTTTTACTAGTAGTTCATAGCTATGTTTGGCCCCTCGCGAAGAAGAGGACGATCTATGGCTACGAAATAATATCTTCCATTCCACCTGCACTATTAGGGGAAAAGTATGCCGACCTATTATTGATTTTGGACGTTGTGAGGATGTGATATCTACTGATGCTGTTTGAAAGCTAAATTTCAACGTCAAGCAGCATTCTAACACCCTACAAACTTGCCTGGTTAAAAAAAAAAAAGTAATGAAATACAAGTCACTAAAAAGTGCCTGGTAGCCTTTTCAGTAGGGATGAAATATAAAGACCAAGTTTGGTGCGACGTCATCGTCATGGACGTGTACCATTTGTTTCTTGGATGACTTTGTCAATTTGATTGCAAAGTGGCCCACGAGGGATGTATTAACACTTATAATAACTTCATGGTTGATTCTACTTGCATTGTCCTACTCACAACCAAGGTTGCTACACCTAAACCCCCAGAAGAGAAAAACTCCAAGCTGCTAGCTAGGGCACAATTTGAAAGTAAGACAGAAGAGTCTGGGGTTATATATACATTGGTAGGGAATAGTGAAGAGGTGCAGAATACAGAAGGAGCTATTCTAGAGTTAGTCCAGCCACTACTATGGGAATTTACTGACATATTTCTGACTGATCTATTAGATGGTTTGCCACCATTGCGAGACATCTGGCATTAAACTGAGTTGATGCCAGGTTCCAATTTGCCAAATCACCCCTATCACTGAATGAGCCCTGAAGAACATAAAGAACTTCGGCATCAAGCAAAAGAGTTACTGAGTAAAGGATTTATTCGAGAGAGCCTCAGTCCATATACAATTCCCGTACTGTTAACCTCAAAGAAAGATGGCTCGTGGAAGATTACGTAAACAATTGCGCAACCAATAAGATCATTGTTCGTTATCATTTCCCTATTCCTCGGTTGGATGATTTGTTAGATTAGTTGACAGGGGCTGCAATATTTAGTAAGCTGGATCTTAAGAGTAGATATCATTAGAATGGATCCAACCTAGAGATAAATGGAAGATCGCTTTCAAAACTCAAGAGGCTTATACGAGTGGTTGGTTAAGCCATTTGGGAAACGCGTCGAGTACCTTCATGTGAGTGACTGAACTGGGTGCTACGTATATTCATTGGCAAGTGTGCAATGGTCTACTTTAATGATATTTTAATTTACAGTTCTAATCAAGAACAACATCTAGGGCATGTACGGAAAATTTTAGTAGCACTGAGGGAAGGTAAAACTGTTTGGAACATTGAAGAAGTGCGCATTTTTAATAGATAAGGTATTATTCGTCAGGTTACATTGTCTCTAAATATGGGCTTGCAGTAGATGACACTAAGATGGAGGCGATTCGCCATTGGCCACAACCAAAAAATTGTTTGAAGTAAGGAGTTTTAGATTAAACTTTATACAATTGTATGCAAAGATTGGAATATTAATTACATAAGAATAAAATATGCGGAAGCGTACCGGATTGTGATTGCTCCATCTTCAGCTCTGAAAGATGAAATATTAGGGCTTGGTCTTCCTCTCTATCACAATCAATATGACGGCTATCAATGAGAATAACTGTCTGTATATTATGAAGAGAGGGGACCTAACCATTATATAGAGGGATGAACCCTAACCTTACTAGGGCCTTCCCATAAAAGGCCTTGCAGTGGACTTAACAATTGGCCCACACTAACCGTCTATCCTCATTATTCATATTAGGTGCACTATAAGCCCAACAAATAGATCACAATAATATGGGCCTTATCATGTACATTCTCATATTAACTTGGTTCTAACCCATTTTTGACAAAATAAAAAATTAATTAATGTATGCTCAACATATGAAAAATTCTAACATTCTCCTACCTGAGCAAACATTAATTATTCTTTTTTTTTAATTTTTAAAAAAAATTTAAAATGACTCTTGGGTTAGAGATTATATGTGGCCACATTCCAAATCTAAGTAAAGATGAGAAACAACACCTAAAACAATCTCGTCCAATAAAATAATTGATATCGAACCGAGGCAGACATTACAATTACAACACATGTAATACTACTCATGATTACAGATATCAACGATCTTATCGACTTGGATCAAATGAGGTCGTGTGGTGGAAATTAGCACTCAATAGGTGATCTCGTAAATGTGCTAATCTCTTATCAGTCCAATTCTCTTTAAATATGCTCATCAAACAAGCAAGAGAATTCAAAGGTTTCAAATGGAAACCGATATGCCTTACACAAAATATCTCAAAAGTAAGGTAAGACATATTACAAAATGCTTAAGTAACAAGAAACTTAAGACTTCAAATATAACATATATACAAAATCATAAATATATTCATGTACCAATGTTATCAAAAGAACATAAATGATAACTTTCATTCAATATCAATAAGAATGAGAAATTATAAGTTTCAACAATAAAAAAAAAAAAAAAACTTTACATAATGTAAAGAAATAACTCCCACTAACCAAGTACATCAAAGGACTATAATACCCATGTGAGAAACATGCCTATTAAAAACAATAGGTCTAAGTCCCTTGGTTAAGGGGTTTGCCATCATCCGATCGGTATCAATATGCTCAATGATGATGTCTCCTTTCTTTACCAAATCTCTAACAGATAAATATTTGATCTCTATATGCTTAGACCCACTTAAAGACTTGTTGTTCTTAGAAAAGAAAACAGCCGCACTATTATCACAAAAAATCTTTAGTGGTCTAGCTATAGAATCAATCACCTTAAGTTCTGAAATAAAATTTCGCAACCAAATAGCATGAGTTGTAGCGCCAAAACAGGCTACAAACTCAGCATGCATAGTCGAAGATGCAGTAAGAGTTTGCTTGACACTTTTCCAAGAAACAGCTCCACCTGCCAGCATAAATATGCAGCCTGAAGTAGACTTCATGTCATCCACACATCCAGCAAAATCTGAATCTGAATAACCAATAACTTCAAGATTGTCAACTCTTCTATAAACAAGCATATAGTTTTTAGTTTTCTGCAAATATCTCATAACTTTCTTTGCAGCTACCCAATGATCCATTCTAGGATTCAAGAGATACCTTCCAAGAACACTCACAACAAAAGCTATATCCGACCGTGTACATACCTGTGCATACATGAGACTACCAATTGCACTGGCGTAGGGTACGTTCTGCATGGTTTTCACCTCAAGATCATTCTTCAGACTTTAACTCTTGCTAAATTTATCTCCCTTCACAACTAGAACTTCACCAGGTCGATAATTTTGCATATTAAACTTCTCAAGCACACGATTAATGTATCCCTTTTGAGAAAGCCCTAGCATACCACGAGATCTATCACGAATAATCTCAATGCCCAAAACAAAGGAGGCTTTTCCAAGATCTTTCATATCAAAAGTGTTAGACAACAGTAACTTAGTATCTCTCATAAGACCCAAATCAGTACTAGCAAGAAGGATGTCATCAACATAAAGAATAAGAAAAATAAAATTTCTCCCACTGATCTTGAGATATATGCATTGATCAACCTTATTTTCAACAAATCCAAAAGAAGTGACTATTTTATCAAATTTCAAGTATCATTGCCGTGAAGCTTGTTTCAAACCATAGATGGACTTTTTCAACTTACACACCATGTGTTCCTTACCTTTTACCCTGAAACCTTCTGATTGTGTCATATAAATCTCTTATCTAGGTTACCATTCAAGAAAGCAATCTTAACATCCAATTGGTGGAGCTCCAAATCAAAATGAACTACCAAAGCCATGATAATCCTAAATGAGTCCTTTGAAGAAATAGGTGGAAAGGTCTCATTATAATCGACTACTTCCCTTTGAGTAAAACCCTTAGCAACCAATCTAGCCTTAAATCTCTCAATCTGCCCTTTTAAAGTCCTTTTTAGTTTTAAACACCCATTTACAACCAATAGGCTTACAATCCATGGGTGGATCAACGAGCTCCCATACTTTATTATGTGCATAGATTGCATTTCATTAGACATGGCATCCATCCACATGCTGGATTGAGGGCTCGAAACAGCACTAGCAAAACTCACTAGATCAATTACAAGACCCACATCATAATCACTCTCACCAAGATAAATAATGTACTCATCAAAAATAGCAGATCTTCTCTGTCTCCCAGATCTCCTAACAGGAGCTTTGGAATAGACTCAACAGGATCAAGGGTAGGAACAATAGTAGGGGCAGGTGCAGTGTCAAGCTCAAATTTTTTATGATCATCTCTATTAACAGATGCAGGCTCAATACTTTGCTGAATGGTAGGTAATGGAATAGGAATTACCTCAACTTCCTATCTTCAACGATTGGTTGTGATATCACCACATCAGCAGTATCAAGCTCTAAGAACTTTGCTATCTGAGACTCAACAATCCTAGCACCTGGTGTAGGATAGTAGAACCTGTATCCTTTAGAATGATATGGGTACCTAATGAAGTAACAACAGGTGGTTCTGGGATTAGTTTTTCTCTCAAATGGGTTATAAATTCTCACTTCTGCTGGACAACCCCAAATATGAAGATGATTAAGGCTAGGTTTTCTACCAGTCCATAATTGAAAAGGTGTTTTGGGAACAGATTTACTGGGGACTCTATGACGGATATAAATGGCACATTTAATGGCTTCTCCCCAAAGGTATGTGGGCAAGTTAGATCTACTCATCATACTCCTCATCATATCTTTAAGGGTGCGATTACGCCTTTCAGCCATACCATTCTGTTCAAGACTACCAGGCATGGTATATTGGGCAACAATCCCACATTCTTGTAAGTACTTGGCAAACGATCCCATATTATGTCCAATGACATCATGTTTACCATAATACTCACCACCACGGTCAGACCTCACAATTTTAATAACTTTTGACAATTATTTTTCAACTACATTTTTAAAAATTTTAAATTTTTAAGAGTCTATGATTTCTCTTTTATATGAGAAACATAGCCAAAACGAGAGAAATCATCAATCAAAGTGAGAAAAAATTATTGCCACAAAAAGTAGTAGTGTAAGGTCCACTTATGTTAGTGTGTATAACTTCAAGTAGGCCACTACTGCAGGTTGCACTATTTTTCTTAGTCTTAGTTAGCTTTCCACGAATACAGTCAACACAGGTGTCTAAGTCCCCAGAATCAAGTGGCATTAGAATATCATCATTAATAAGTCTTTGGATTCTTTCTTTAGAAATATGACCCAATCTTTTATGCCATAAGAAATAAGACTTATCTTTAATTTTAGGTCTCTTAGACACACTATTATCAACATGGAAGGAGGCATACTCAAAATTATGGACTAAATTCAACTTATATAAACCATTATTCAAAACACCATGCCCAATAATCTGAGAATTATAAAATAAATCAACCATGCAATTATGAAATTGAAAACAATAACCCATTTTGTCCAAAGAAGAAACAGAAATTAAATTTCATCTAAAGAATGGTACATAAAAAGTATTTTTCAAAACAAGTTTAAAACTAGACTCTAAATTTAAAATAATATCTCCTATGAACTCGACTCTAACTATTTCGTCATTCCTTACTTTGAGCTGGGCTTCATTCTCGATTGGCTTCCGTTTGCTTTTGAATCCCTGCAAGGATATAACAACATAAACAGTTGCACCACTGTCAAACTCCAAGAATTTGATGGGACAACAATTAAATTGGATTCAAAGCAAACTAAAGCAAGTGAATTACCTCCTTCATTTTTATTTTTCTCTAACCAAGTTTGAAATTTGGTGCAATCCCTCCTAATGTGGCCGTTCTTTCTACAGAAAAAAGCACTTGACCTCTTTCTTTATAATAGCATTAAGACCTAACATATTTTGAGGCTGACCATTACTTTTGCCCTGCTTGTAAGTGTCCTGACCCTTATGAGCAGTATTGCCCTTAGGTTTCCTACGGTTCCCTATGGTTTCCAAAATTCCCCTTTCCGTGACCAGGTTTGGATTGAGAAACAAACATGGCAGTAATGGTTTTCTCCTTCTTAAGTTTCTCTTCCTCTAAAACACATTTAGAGATAAGATCATTCACACTCCAGGACTCATCTTAGGTATTGTAGGTAATTTTTATCTGGCTAAACTCTGGTGGAAGAGAATTAAGGGCATGGTGAACAATAAACTCATCAGAGATTGTGACATCAAGGTTTCTAAGTTTAGACTGGATAAACACAAGTTTGAGGATATACTCTCGTACCCCACTCACACTGTCATATTTCAAAGTGGTAAGCTTATTCATTAGGGTCCTAGTTTCAGCCTTACTGGATACTTTATATCTCTGTCCCACAGCATCAAAAAGTGCCTTAGCATTATTAGTCTCAGGCAGACCACTCAAAAGATGCTCTGAAATAGAACTCTTAATCGCCAAAAGACTTAGGTGATTAGATCTCTCCCATTTTGCGTACAACTCCTTTTCAGATGCTGTGCTAGTGTCAGTAAGTGCGGCAGGCTCAGGCTCTCTCAAGGCCATATCTATGTCAACAATTCCTAAGGCAAACTCAATGTCTTGTTTCTACTTCTTATAATTCGAGCCATTAAGTAAGACAACAGTAGTATTGTTATTGTTAACTACAAAAGTAACTGAATAAAAATAAAATAAAATAATGATTAGCAATCAGCGGCAAAAACAAATATGCTTTAAGCTTAATCAAGCATAAACCATAAAGGATGGCTCGGTGCATCATTGCCGTCTCTCCTTTGGGCAGAGAGTGCAATATGCTATGAGATCCCTTCAGTAAACCACCAATGAGAACACCCAGATTAGAAAGTTCAATCCCCTTTGGGCAGAAAGAACATTTTTACCCAAATATTCTCTGATCAGTCACCGATTTTAACCCTGTCATTAGTACATACAATAACCCCTTTTGGGCAGGTTATTATATGTAATAATATAATGGCTCATCATGTATAAATATGTAAGAAATATCCAGAATCAACGAGCGTACCCCTTTAGGCAGTAACGCCAGTATCAACCAAATATTTCTTGCTATGACATAATTATACGTAAATTGCCCATGATTGTAATTATTATTTTATACTTTTAAAATGTGCCAAAAGAAAACAAATACATAAATAAGCATTTTTAAGACCATCAAATAGCCAAAAAAATATTTTAATATTATGCAATTAAAACCAGTGACAGTAGATGTTACCATTAAAACTAGAATATCAAAATTAGGTAACTAGTAAGATTTCACCAAAAATATTTCACGGTTTTTAAGATATTGCAAAAGAAATAAAATAAGACCAAAACGTGCAAAATATTAACATCTACTTTCACTGGTTTTAATTGCATAATATTAAAATATTTTTTTGGCTATTTGATGGTCTTAAAAGTGCTTATTTATGTATTTGTTTTATTTTGGCTCATTTTAAAAGTATAAAATAATAATTACAATCATGGGCAATTTACGTATAATTATGTCATGGCAAGAAATATTTGGTTGATACTGGCGTTACTGCCCAAAGGGGTACGCTTGTTGATTCTTGATATTTCTTGAATATTTATACATGACGAGCCATTGTATTATTACATATAATAATCTGCCCAAAGGGGGTTATTGGTGTACTAATGACCGGGTTAAAATCGACGACTGATCAGAGAATATTTGGGTAAGAATATTCTTTCTGCCCAAAGGGGATTGAACTTTCTAATCTGGGTGTTCTCATTGGTGGTTTACTGAAAGGATCTCATAGCATATTGCACTCTCTGCCCAAAGGGGAGACGGCAATGATGCACCGAGCCATCCCTTATGGTTTATGCTTGATTAAGCTTAAAGCATATTTGTTTTTGCCGCTGATTGCTAATCATTATTTTATTTTATTTTTATTCAGTTACTTTTGCAGTCAACAATAACAATACTACTGTTGTCTTACCTAATGGCTCGAATTATAAGAAGTGGAAACAAGACATTGAATTTGCCTTAGGAATTGTTGACATAGATATGGCCTTGAGAGAGCCTGAACCTGCCGCACTTACTGCCACTAGTACAGCATCTGAAAAGGAGTTGTTCGCAAAATGGGAGAGATCTAATTGCCTAAGTCTTTTGGCGATTAAGAGATCTATTTCAGAGTATCTTTTGAGTGGTCTACCTGAGACCAATAATGCTAAGGCACTTTTTGATGCTGTGGGACAGAGCTATAAAGTATCCAGAGGCAACTGATAATTATATATACATATTATATATGTATATATGATAGCCTTCTACTTAATTAGTTTCAAGTTCCCATTGATTTCTTGAGCGCCATCAAAGCTGACCATGGGTTTTCAAGCACCAAAATTTTAATGACCTGAGAACCTTTATTTTTGTTAAAATATCTCGGGTCATTAAAATTTTGGCGCTTGAAAACCTCTGGCCTAACTTTAATGGCGCTCAAGAAATCAATGGGAACTTGAAACTAATTAAGTAGAAGGCTGTCATATATACATATATAATATGTATATATAATTATCAGTTGCCTCTGGAAAGGATTCCAAGTAAAACATATATATATATATATATATATATATATATAAAGTGAACACATACTTCCGTTTAGGCCATTGGAGATATTAATCACGTCACTTTAATTACTAAAAGACTTATATTTATATATTAAAGAAATCTAAAGTCCGGGTTTTATTCAATTTGGAAAGTAAGACAATTCCCATAATTCCCAGATTACTTTAGCCTCACTAATTCCAAGATTCCAATCCCAGAAAAGATTCACCCAATTGGAATCCATCCGCAGGTAAGCCAACCGAGGCCCTTTTTTTTATATAATATATTTGACTTAAAGTGAAAGTCCCAGAAAATGACTCTTTGCCTCACGGAACTCCAGCCTAAAAAAAAAAAACTTTGTCGGATTGGAATCTAGCTGTGGGTTTAATCTAATTAATCGGTACAGACAACTGAATTGACACGCGAAACACAATTGGAAAGATTTCAAAATAGAAAATTTACAAAATCAAAATTTTGAAGAAACCTTAAGGCTCAACCATGGTAGATTTATTGCAAAATCAGATGGTTTTAATAAACTAAGTACGAATCTAGGTTACAATCCAGGGCAAACTTCGTACAGACTTTTTTTTTTTTTTTTTTACCGTTACAATACAAGTTAAATTGTAAATTTTATATCAAAATTTTCCTTATTTCGAGAGGAACAAAAAACCCATTATTAGATCGCAAAAACAGCAGATGAATTATTTGTATCAATCAACACAAGATTCAGTTCAAAACTTTGAAATCAAAGTTTAATATAAAAATTTTGAACTCCAAAATTCACATGCAATTGGCTTTGATACCAATTGTTGGAATAAAATTTTGTACAATTGTATGCAAAGATTGGAATATTAATTACATAAGAACAAAATATGCGGAAGCGTACCGGATTGTGATTGCTTCATCTTCAGTTCTGAAAGATGAAAATATTAGAGCTTGGTCTTCCTCTCTATCGCAATCAATATGACGGCTATTAATAGGAACAACTGTCTATATATTGTGAAGAGAGGGGACCTATCCATTATATAGAGGGTGAGCCCTAACCTTATTGGGCATTCCCAAGGCCTGCAGTGGGCTTAACAATTGGCCCACACTAACCGTCTATCCTTATTATCCCTATTAGGTGCACATAAGCCCAACAAAATAGATCACAACAATATGGGCCTTATCATGTACGTTCTCATCTTTAACTTGGTTCTAACCCGTTTTTGACAAAATAAAAAATTAATTAATGTATGCTCGACATATGGAAAATTCCAACAAGGAGTTTCCAAGGGTTGGCATCATTTTTACAGGAGGTTTATCCTATATTTCAGCACAATCATGGTTCCTATTACTGATTGTATGAAATTTAGAAAGTTTATATAGACTGATGAGGCTTCTGCAGCATTCGAGGTAATTAAACCTAAATTAACCTCTGCTCTTGTACTTGTTCTACCATATTTTTTATGTCCTTTTGAGCTACACTATGATGCATCGAAAGTGTTGGAGCAGTCTTCAGTTAAAAAGGGAAAAACCGTAGCTTTTTTTTTTTTTTTTCGGTGAGAAACTTAATGATCAAAGTTGCAAAATAGCACGTATAATGAAGAATTTTATGCTGTCGTTCAGGCCCTTAAACATTGGTACCATTACTTACTTCGCAGCAACTTTGTGTTATTTTTTGATCATAAAGCCTTAAAACATCTGAACAGACAAGAGAAACTTTCCATCACCATGCCAAGCGAGATGTGTTTGTGTAGCAATTTTTCTTTGTATTATAGCATAAATCAGTGGTACTGAACTAAGTGGCAGACACTCTAAGCCGGAGGGCATCATTTCTAACTATTATGAAAAATAGGGTACTTGGCTTTGACACTCTCCAAAAACTTTTATCTATTGATCCTTATTATTATTATTTTTTTTTTGGTATTCTTGGAAATATGAACTAGGGGAAAGGCGGGATTTTCACGTTCAGGATGGATTCTTTTTCAAATGGAATTAGTTGTGCATTCCATACTCAAGCTTGCACTTACAAATTATAAAAGAGTTGCATGGTGAGGGACACCTCGAAAGAGATAAGACTTTTGCCCTAGTGCATTCCTCTTATTTTTGGCCCACCATGAGGAAAGATGTGTATTGATATGTAGTGCACTGTCACACTTGTTAGGTCTCCAAAGGCTCTGCCACCAATGCAAGTTGTATATGCTGCTACCCATACTAGATAGACTTTGGTCAGATGTAAGTATGGATTTCATGTTGGGGTTGTCACGAATGCTTTGGGATCATGATTCCATTTATGTGGTTGTTGACCGGTTTGCCAAAATGGGGCATTTCATCCCATGTAAGAAGACAATAGATGTAATGAATGTGACACAATTATACTTTTATGAAGTCTATCGACTACATGGATTACCTTTGACCACTGTCTCTGATTGAGATACATGCTTCCTTGGACATTTCTAGCGTTGTTTCTAGAAGCTGGCCAACACCGAGTTGAATTTTAGCACTTTCTACCACCCTTAAACTGACAGTTAGATGAAGATAGTAAACAGGTAGCTAGGGAATACGTTGCGGAGCATTGTGATAAGTTAGGCAAAAAAGTGGGACCAAATTTTGTGTCAGGCAGAGTTTGCATACATTCACTCAATCAATTGTAGCACTAGGTTTTCTTCATTCCAACTTGTATATGGCATTGTCCCACATAGCCCCCTAGATTTAGCCCCTATCACAGAGTTGAAACACAATAATGGGAAAGCAGAAGACCTTATTTAACAACTCTAACAAATTCATCAGTTAACCAAGGAAGCATTAGCAGAGTCAAATGCTATGTATAAGGCAAATGCTGATAAGAAGTAGCGTTTGGTTGAATTTGAAGTTGGAGATGTCATATGGGCGAATCTAACTAAAGAGTGCTTTTCCATAAGGGAGTATTCTAAGTTGGCAGCCAAGAAGATAGGCCCTATGGAAGTGATAAACAGAAAAAAAAAATTCCAATGCTTATCGTCTAAAGCTGCCTAGTTGTATGAAGACCTCTGATGTGTTCAATGTCAAACACCTGATTCCTTACTTGGGTGATAATTCTGTTAAGGAGTGTAATTTGAGGTTGAATTCTTTTTAGGTTGGGGAAGATGATGCATATCGAATTGCCCTAAAATATTTGGAAATGAGAGATTTTGGTAAAACTGAATTTGGATGTAATTGATTTCAATCGTTACGTCATTTTCATTAATTTGATTTAGTTATTTTTAATTTAAATTTAGTTTAAAATTTTAAACATATTTTGAGGATATATTTTTTTGTTATTTATTATTAAAATTAAATATGTATAATAAATATAGAATAAAAAAATAAAAATATTTATTATCAAGATCTGAGAATTGAATTGATTGGAATCTTTATCAAAATTAGGTATGGGTTGGTTTTTTCTTTTTTATGGGTTAAGAAAAAATTCAATTTATTTAATTTATAACAAAAAATCAAATGATTTATTTGACCTAAACTCATACAAATATCTAGTCATAAGTTTCAAATTTAAATATATGTGAGAAATAATTACATTAGAAACAAATTGAGATGATTAAAGTATAATAAATAAATAAAAAGTTAATGATTTTTTTAACAATTTCCAAATAGAATCTCTTTTAAATATACTAGCAGGGTCAAAATATTAGGATTAATAGATAAAAGGAATAAATTGAAAATCAGGTATAATTGAAGTAATGTTCGTGTAATTAATCAAACTCAATATTAATAGTCAAGACAAGTTTTAGTAAGCCAAAGCTTGCCTTGAATCCACCGCTTGTCGTTAATGAAGATTTTCCTTTATTAGTAATTAGAGGTGTACAAAAAACCGAATAACTTGAAAATCGAACTAATTCGATTACTTTGGTTTAGGTTGGTTTGGTTCTATATCATTTTTCAGTTCGATTTTAGATTAAAAAATTAGCAAACTAATATTTTTAGTTCAGTTCTCGAGTTAGTAGATATTTAACACGAATTGAATCGAACTGAGTCAAATCAAACTAACCTGAAAAAACCCAAAAATATAATATAATATACAAAAAAAATTATATAATATTTATATAATATTGTAAAAGTAAATAAAAAAAAAGACGCATAAGACTATGAAACTGAGCCATGTCTCTTGCAGCTCAATTAGAGAGTTACATAGTCTTTGAGACAGTTTACTGTCTAAGAGACTCAGAGAGAGCTAAAAAAAAAGGATGATGTAAATAAAATTACCATTCATGAGGTAAAATAGAAACTACAAGATGTGATGTTGTAATATTGAATTAATTCGTCCAACACTCTTGCCATGGCAACCTCAAAGTCATTCATTACCCATAGCTCCCACATATACATGTCCCCATTAGAGAATAGCCAGTAAATGACCCAAGGTCCTTCCTTTCACTAATTTTCTCTCGCAAGATCACAGTCCTTGAATATTCCATCAATTATGTCACTAATTTCCTCCCACGTAAAACTCATTCTAGTATGAATCTTTTAACTGATAAATATGCAATAAATACCCAACACCAACAGACCTAACCCAACCTAAAGTGAGCTAAACCAAAAATGGACTTGATCTAACTCGAACCAAACTGAACTGAACCAACTAAATATTTTCAGATTGGTTTAATTCGGTTTGGTTTGGTTCCAATTTAAAATCAGTTCAGTTTCAGGTTTAAATTTTAAGAATTGAAAAAATTGGTTCGATTCTGAGTTAAGCATGAAATCAACCTGACCTGACCTATGCACACCCCTACTGGTAATGGATCAACAATTATTACCAAAAACAAATCTTACAAGTGTAAAAAAATTAAAGAGATTGACTAAAATAATTTTATAAGAAAAACCGTTCACAAATAAAGGTGAAAAATCTTGAGTCATGAAAATAAAAAATTCCGCTATGCCCAAACTTGGCTACAAGTAAGATTATGGTAGCATATAAGTTGAAATAGCTTGATATATATTACTGGATTCATTTCCTAATGGCTTAAGTTTTTAAAACAATTGGTGATTTAACATGATATCAGAGCTCTAGTTCTAGGAAGTTCTTGTGTTCGAATTTTGTTATTTTTCATTTATTATTGTGCACTTTTTTTTTACTTATATTGATGCACTTTGTTTGATTTGATTTGCTTGTCTCTACTCTACAAGATTGCACGTGAGGGAGAGTATTGAAATAGTTTGATATATATTATTGGGTCTATTTTTAAACAATTTAAATTTTGAGAATAATTGGTGACTTAACAATATATAATCTACCATTTCTCTCTTGAAAGCATCCATCACAATAGACACCTTTATCAACACATGATGAAAAAAATACACGTTCATTGACAAATGATGAAAAGCACGCACACAACTTCAAACTCTTTCAAAAGCACCATGCACATTCAAAGTTTTTGACATAAAAAAATCTATCATAGCTAACATAAAGGGAGAAACTTGTCTTCCAAGCTCTATGTTTGTCTTAACAATGTTTTCTTTGTAAATTCTAAGTGTAGAAAACTTAGGAGAATATTTTTTTATAGATAAAGACAAATTCTATAGAAAAACAAGGCTTTTGAATCAAATTTTGGTCTGATTTTCAAAACACAGATTTTGGAGTTTCCAATGAGTATCCAATGAATCCAACGATTATCCGGCGAGGTAAGTTTATGGATACCTAAAAATCGAGTTGATGGATACTTAAAGATTCTAAAATTTTTATTAAGCATTAGCAACCCATCCAGTGAAGTAGATCTCTAAGTACCTAATGATTAGGCCTACGAGTAGCCTAAAAGTTCTAGAATTTTTTTGGCTTGCGTCAAAAATATTTTGATATATACTTCTAAAGCTTAGACTTAAGATATTTCAGCTCAATGAACAAGTTTAAATCATTGTTTTAATTACAAATTGCTAATTACACATGTCAAACTAAACAATTAAACAATTAAGACCTTCAAAATAAAAAAATAAAAATAAAAAATGTATATATTAAAAGTATGAAAATAGAATAATACTTAAAAAAATTCAAGAAAATACAAATTATATAAATATAAAATATAAAATAAAAATATATTAACAATATTTATAAATTATGGTATGCATTATTCGTGTACTATTATAATAAAAAGTGAGAATTAAGAAGTAATCAAGACAAGTTCAGGCTGAGATATCCCAAATCATAAATAATTCTATACTTATATTGAAATTTTATTATTCATTTAATAGGCACTTTGATTATTTAAAAAAAATTCTGATACCTAATAAGAAAATGTTAAATGACTTCACTTTAATTTTTTGCATTTTAAAAAATATTATTTATTATGATAATTGATGAAGTGGTTAAAATTAAGAATAAGTGCATTTAGAACTTAAGGTTATATGAGCGTAGATATAACACGTGTAAAGCTAATAGGATAATTCAGCTTACGCTATAGTTCAATTTAGACCGTTTGTCATTTACAAAAGTTATACCTAAAATTTCTCTCATTGAAAGAAAAAAATATGTAATTAAATATAATTCTACCATATTTCAAATTCCTCTAAATACTCATGTTTCGTATGCTGTCAAGTTTAACATGGATCAATAAACAAATGAAAATTCTATATGAAAATTGACCGTCCAAATTACCGATATGATGCTGTAGTCATAAGGGTATGTTCTTGTGAGAGAAGACAGAAGTTATAATGTTGCACCCAATCACAAAAATAAAAAAATAAAAAAAGTTAAAACACCTTTCTTCAGCAGATCTGGTGAAAAGGGAGAAGACTCACATCGTGAGCAATATTAACTTGGTTATAATCGAGATTGGATGGTTAAGTTAAAATTTAATAGTTTAAACACATTCATACCTTAATAAGAACTAACATAATATGCTATAAGTTTGGTAATAATCGATCTTTGATTGAATTAAAAATATATAAATGTATTTGAATCGTTATTTTAAATTAGTAACCTAGACCTCGGTTATCACCAAATTAAAGCGAGCTAGTCCCAATCTAGTAACTGTCCTTATGGTCACATACAAAAGTATGGCTACCCTTAGGCAAATGAAGCGGTTCTCTAAGACCCCACAACAAGATAAGATCCCATATACTTAAAAGTTTATTAGTAATAGAAGTATTAAATAATATCTTAAATCAACTAAAATTTAACAAATTTATGAAATTTCCTATTTTTTCTCTAATTCTCACGTTTTAAACTTTTAACTTTAATAATATTCATACATATTATAATTATCTTATGTAATTATTATTTTTTAATTTAATTTTAACTAATAAAAGACTTTTGAACTTCTTATTTTAACTTTATCTATCATAATTATCTCACATTAACGTACACAAAAAAAAAAAAAGTTTTTCAACTTCCACTTTAATTCTATCTATATATATCACAATTATGTCATATGTATTAATTATTATTTTTTAATTTTATTTAATATTAAGACACCAATTTTAAACTTTTTACTTTAATTTTATTTATAAATGTCAAAATTATCCAATATTTAATGTATTACTTATTATTTTTTTAGTTTTATTGAAAATCTTATTTGACAAGTTGCAGGAAAAGAACTTTGAACTTTTTATTTATACTTTTGATTTGTTATAATAATTATCTCATATTTAATATATTAATTATTAGTTATTTTTAATTTTATTTAAAATTTTATGATAATAAATAAGTTAGATATCCTAAAAGTTTTACCTAAATAGTTCAGGTATCCTTAAAAATTTTGTCTAGATCTCCCGAATTTCTAAACTCGGTCTTAATGACATACATCATGGTTCTTGTGGTCACATACATGGTCCTCGATCTGATGACTATTCTCATGGTAACATATATTGTGGTTCTCGTACTCATATACGATTCCGACTTAGTGACTGTTCTCATGGTGATCATATACATCATGATTTTTGTGGTCACATATATGATTCCCGATCTAATGACCGTTCTTAGGGTAACATACATTGTGGTTCTCTTACTCACATACAATTTCAATTTAGGGACCATCCTCATGATGGTCATATATATACCATGGTTCTTGTAATTATATTCATGGAATGGACACAACGGTCCCACCCGACCTCATGACCGTCGACATACATGATGGCAATCGTGGTCGCATACACGAAATACCCATGCTTTTGTCAGTGTACCAAACCAGGCTGCATGGTCCCTTCACCGCTTGTAATATTCGACCCTTGTCGGTCGTCAGTGTACACCAAGTTTGATCCCTTTAGTATTGTATCTTGATGCATCCTACAGTTGCTAGTGCTAGATCTCATAATACTGATTTTGTATTTATTATATATGCAATCTCGTAAATATTTCATGCACTTCATTTTTTTTTTGTTTTTTTTTTTAATCTTATTCAATGATTAAAATATCATCTGAATTCTTAGTTTTACATATTAATTTTATAAAATTATTAAAAATTTTTAAAATATAACTTATCAATATAATTTAAACTTTTAATATTAGAATATAATTTTTTAAGAGAATTCAAAATTGGAAACTTATGATCAAAATATTTTTTTTATCAAATTAAGTTAACTCATATGTCATAAATGAAACTTTTTTAAAAATTCAAGTAACAATTATTTGTTTGCTTATCAAAATATATAGAAAAATATTTTAATAAATAACTATTACTAATTAAAAGATAATTTTAATTTAGTTTGATAAAATAAATTATTATAGTAATACTTAATTTTAAAATTTTCACATATGTCATAATCATTATATTTTTATTAGTTTAACAATTTATTATTAATTAGAAAATAATTTTAATTTGATAACATAAATTATTTTAATAATACTTAATTCTAAAAATTTAACTTATGCATGTCATAATCATTATATTTTTATTAGTTTAATAATTATATTCCATATGTGTAATTCATATGCCATAATCTTTATATTAAGGTCATCTTCATTTTTATTTTTGTTTTTCTTTTGGTAAAATTGAATATAAATAAAATATTCATAATTTTTATTATAAGAATATTATGAATATACTATATTTTTTTTAAATTCAAGTTGAAAATTACACTTATGACATTTGAGTTTCTTTCTTATGACAATAATTAAAATACTTACTAAAAGTTACAAATTGAGATACTTTCCGACAAAAATGGTAAAAGCTAAAAATATTTTGGTAAGTTGCTTTTTTATATATTTTTTAAAATTCTTTTCCTATTTTAGAATTTAAATTATATGAACCCAAAATATATAGCCTGAGTTATCTTATTATAAAAAAAATTAGCAATATATAAGTTGCCAAATCTAAAAACTATTTTCAATTATAAAAATTTTAATTATATTGATAAGTAACAATTTCATATTTTTTTTGAAAATTTAGTGAAATCGATAATTTATGTGCTCAAACTTCATTGTTTTACATTTGGAATGCCACAAACTTCTTATGTTCATATGCAATTATGCACACAATATAATATTCTAATATTAAAAATGTAATAAAATTCCATAAAAATATAAAAATAAAACAAATGTTTACCAAGCTAGATATTGCACCACCAAATCATACAAGCAGTCATCAGGGCTGGAGCTAGCTAATGCCCAGGGCCACATGCTCACGTTTGGAAAAAAAATAATAAT
Organism: Vitellaria paradoxa; assembly: GCA_019916065.1. NCBI lineage: Eukaryota > Viridiplantae > Streptophyta > Magnoliopsida > Ericales > Sapotaceae > Vitellaria > Vitellaria paradoxa. The sequence goes on from CM034238.1 coordinate 22,124,648, forward strand.
AATAATAAATAAAAAAATATACTAAATTTTCTTCAGCTCAATTGTGTCCACCTAAATATATATATATATATATATAAACAATTAGTGCAATATCAATTGTGCTTGCCTAAAAAAAAAAAGTCTAATTTTAATTGTGCCCTCTCAAATAAAGAAACAAAATTTAATCTAATACACACCAATACAATTACATTCAGTCCACCCAATACAGCTAAAAAATATTTAATTTTACTTTGATCCTTTTATTTTTCCCTCTCTTCTTCTCTTTCCAACTATGGTCGAGCCATTTCTTTATTCCTCCTACAAAACCCTACTATCAATCATTTATATATCTTATAATTAGTGCTCACCTAGTGCCCACCTAAGTAATTTTATGAGTCATGGTTGAAACAATTTCTATCACTACCAACCATAAAACAAACATGGCAGGATGAATTGCAGAAATAAATTTCATTACACTTGAATAGAAATACATTAAGATTTCTTATCAAAATTGGACACTTCTCCAGAGGGAGGCAACTTGGGCGAGAACCAAAAAAAAAATAAAAAAAGAACTAAAAAAGAGAGAGACGGAGAAATGGGTATATACACTCAACTCATCAAATTGCTATCTTATTAATTGCCATCCATTAATGAAGATTTTAAATTGCAGTGTTTCAATTAATGGGAGCTGATCAACATCACTGAATAAGCTTATAGCAAGAATGAGCCAAATTCCAAGCAAAAGTTATATGAAAAATGAGGGCAGACACGTTTTGGGGTAGGGAAAGTCAATGGCTTTCACTGCTGCTCGATCGAAATACCAGTCTCCAACAGCTACTGCAAGAGGCTGCAAATGGGGAAAAATCTCATCTTAATTAGGTAGTTCGGAGTTCATTTGCTAAACCAGGTGGGTATGTAAATGATAAATAATTCTTCTATTATAAAGTGGCTAACAGATGAAATATAAATTTTATTAAAAGCAGTGGCCTTAAAAGATTAAAATGGGGAAAATTTTACTTGATTATACCAACTAGAATGAGATGACAATGATAGTGTTGTAATAAAAAAATATCTCTACTATTTTATCTTTCCTAAGTGATAGGCCCACAAGTGTCCGACATCATTTAAATCACTTTTCTGTAATAGGCCCACCGGTGCCCGACATGTTTTCCGACAACTTCATCTGGTTGTATGGTTTACTCATGATGAAAATGTGTAGTTCAAGACTCCATCATATTCTGGGGACTTAATTAAAAGCATATGCTATCACGGACTGGTTCTATACAGTGGTGCGGTAGAGTTCTTCTTGTCCTACGTACACTATTAATGTATGTATTGAAATTAAAGTTTTTCCTGTCCTACGCAAAGTTTTTCTCACTGCCAAGGGCAAGAAAAGATTTAATTAATAATGTATGTTAGGTTAAGGGATATGCCACATATGTAGGACTTGCATCAAAACATTTTAAAGTCATATTAAACGAGGCCAATGCAAGCGATATTATGCCATTTGAAGTGGAATTGTTAAGAGAAGGTAATTAGAAGATACTTCTAGGCATCATGCATGATTGCTAACAGGGACAGTCTAAGAAAATTCGGGGTCTAACGCAAAATTTTGGATGAGGCCTGGATAAGACAAATTATAAGGGATTTCATCTCTTTTTCTTTTTATTTTAAATTACAAAATTACTTAAAGTTTAATATTCAATATGCTCTAATATGTTACTTTTAATAGACAATAACATCACTAATCCCATTCAATCTATTTATAACATAATCGATCTTAAATAAAATTATTACAATTTTAATTTTAAAAAATTTATTTTTGCACAAACAACTGTTATTGGTATAGTTAATAACTTGCAAGATCATCAACTATATCCAACAAAAATACCTTATTACAGATAAGAGGAGCATCATCAGCAAACCATATATCCCCCCTCTCTCCTAGGCAATGAGAAAAGCATGAACTTAAGTATAACCCATTTCGTTTGTACTTAGAGAATCCTTTTATTGCATCCAGCATTTGATTCCTGAATCCTGCTCCAAAGAAGAGAGAACATCCTTGATCAATCAATTCCACATGGACTGAGGAATTGTTAAGGGGTAAATAACAGATCCAAGGGAGATTAAAAATTACTTGTTATACACTTAGCTTTTACAATTAATCAAATAAAAAAATTAGTTTTTTAACATATATATTAGATTTTAACAACGTTGCATAGATATTCATTTTGTTTTCCTCATTTAACATCTTTCATTTGATTTTACTTCCTTGCCTCTTTCCTAACCTTTTCTTTTATCTCTAAAAATTCCACATCCAAACACATAATTATCAATTTCTGTTAAAAATAATAATCACCTTGTAGAAACTGGATCTGTGATGCTGAGCAACATGTATAGTTCAATCTGCAGTTAATCCAATTGCCTTGAGGATCGGCTGATGGGGGCGCCTAAACTTTCCTGGATCTGATTTCAAGTGGAAAAGAAGAGGCCTAATTTATCAAGTTTTCCATTCAAGTTGCTTAAAAGACCATCGCAGATTCACAAAGCAAGCCATTGCGAATTGTTTGTGCTAGAATATTCTAGGTTACTTGTTTGAATTGTGATTGTTCGTGTTACCAAACTTGTAGTCAGCCCTCTTGTACCATATAAAGATTGCTCCTTTTGTAAAAGATAGACAGAAATAATTTTTTTTCCCTCCCATTCTTCATTTTCTTAAAAGTTATATTGCATTAGTAAAGTTTAGTAAAACAAGATATTACCTGCCAAGAATCATAGGCTGAAGTTGACAATAAATAGAGGGGTCTTAATATTGGCAATTAAGTTCTCAGGGAAGAAGCACTGTACAGGAAGAATGATCACAGAAAGGCAAAGGTGAGTTTTAGAATTAATAATGGGGTGAAGCTGAAATCTTTTTTTTTTTTTTTTTTTTATGTATCTACATATTTTCCAGGATAAATATAAGGGAAGGGACTTACCGAAGTCGGATCGAGATGTTGGGTACAAGTTCTTGGCAGATTCTTTTGCACCCCCTTGTTGTAGTTAAAACATTTTCATTCCATTGAGCACAAAATGCAAAGGTTGTCAGTTAGATTACCATGCTAGCTAAAGAGAAATGATAATGTTAAGTAAACCGAACTAATAAGTTACTTCACAGGCAACTTTGTGATGACTTGTAAATTATATATGTTCAAAAACTATTCCAAACAGCCTTTTCACACACTCTTTTTTCCCCCCCTGTTTATAGTTGCCTCCCTCATAGATTTAGTGATCGATGTCAATAAAAACTCCAAACAGGATGTTGTACACACAGGGAATGAGACACACACTTGTACCAAAATTTACAACAGTAAGTGTACAAATGAGAGATTGAGAAGCCAAAGGGAGATAGTGCTCCCAAACCTAGCACTTGCACCAAAATTTACTACAGGAAGTGTACAAATGAGAGATTGAGAAGCCAAAGGCAGTGAGTGCTTCCAAATCTAGACACCATGTTTAAGCTTCCAACTCAGAAGGAGTGGAGAGATTCTTTTTTTTTTTTTTTTTTTTTTTTTGAAAGGTGAATTTTTTTTTTTTTTTTAAGGGGGAGGGGGAAGACTCGAACTCAAGTCATGAGCGGACAGGAGAGGCTCTTAACCACTGAGCTAAAGGCCACGCTCGTGGAGAGATTCATTTCACTAGGTTCTTATATCATTTTAGGATGCACTATTTTACTGATGCGTGGCAAATCCTCACACATCCAAACAATCTCAATTTATGGAAGGGTAACCAATATTATAGATAATCAAACGAAAAAAGATTTTCACTTTCACATTCCCACTCTAGATTGCTAATTAAATTCTGCTCATGCATGCTGTTGTATCTCTAGAACTGTAACTTCAAGACATCATTCAGTCCCTTGGTAAATTGTGCATGTAGGAGATGATCGACAAGGAAGACTATATGAAAAATGAAAAAGTCAACAAATAAACACTGTGAAATACCTGCAGGTTAACAACACCACTGAAAAAATTTCTAAGGTTATGTTCCCCAGATACATCAACCCTGCAAAGCCACAAATAAATTAAATAAATTAAATAACGAAAATATTAAGTACTGATAACTAAGCTTATGAAAACAATCATAATATAAGAATCAGATTGTTAGAATTACGCGTCCAGGAATAATCCACCATCACTCAGGCACTTCACTTTAGTATTTCTAGGAAATAAATCTCGGAACTGGTCACAATGTAATATAGAAGCTAGACCCCCAGCGGAGCACCCTGACAAAAGAGCCTAGAAAAGGAAAACACAATGAATTCGTATTGTCAAAGGAAGAAACAAAATGGGGAAGCAAAATTTATAATGTGACAAAAAGTAAAACCTGATTTGCATTGCGCATTCCCTTTGACATTAATTCTTCCATGGCAGCTAACCATATACGCTGTCCTCTGAATTGCAGTTGTGCTTCCTAGGAAAACAAAATCAATATTCTTCATGGCAATGTGCATAAACCATTGATTAAAACTACGACTTGACTCAACACAAGTAGATTCTTGTATGGATATAATTGAATGGAAGGTCACTCAAGAAAAACTTGCTTATCTCACAAGTAGTCTCAAGTAAGCTTCAAGAGCCAATACCAATCTAAGCTTGAGTAGCTTGGTTTTCATATAGTTTTAGGTCACCACTAGCTTGTTAAACTAATTACATGTCAACTTTAGTGCATGAACCTTGCCTCGTTTGTTTAGCAAATTGATCTCGACTGAGCCTGTACCAAGCCTAGCACAAGCATAGGTTGACTAGCTTAGTCCATTTTGCAGCCCTAATGCATAATAAAGGTTATTCAACCAATTTATATAACTGATTAGTTAACGTCTCTAATCAACCTCTATGCTTGTTTCTAGAATCAACTAGCCTTTCTACTTGTAGATAGAAAAGACTATCTACATTTGACCCTCAACCCTGCAATACGAGAGTCTTGCGTACAAGGTTATCTTTTTTGAGTTCATCTCTTAAGGTTTAGTGGAATAGCTATTCATAAAACATTAAATAAACTGGCAATATCCATTGTGATTTTTGGAAGAGAATTATTTCCTCCAAACGCCCATAAATTAATGCACCATGAGGTAGCCAAAAGATAGAGGAAAAGTAATGCGCTCAATAAGTTATAGAAGGTGTGTGTGTGTGTGTGTGTGTGTGTGTGTGTTGGCTACAAAATAGAGCATTAACATTGATCATACAAGCAAAATCAGGAAAATATAACATATTCCCACCAACCTTGTCTTCACCTTCCCCTGCAAAGGAGGCACCATCACAATAACGAACCTTTACTCTATTCCAGTTATAGAAATCTGTAGATTAAACTAGAGGATGAGTAAGTTTGGTACTGTTACACACAAGGTGAATGCACCTTTTGGGTGAAAGCGGAGAATATGGATTGACAATATAATATTATGTAGTTTAAGATTGAAAAAAACCTGGATTTTCATCGGACCTATTGCTAAGTATCCCTATAAATGGTATCTCCCTTTCCATGTAAGTTGATGATCCACGCGGAGTCATTGTACGAGCAACACAAGATCTTGTGGTATTGCACCATGCTCCACCCTAGCACAAGAATTTGCCATTCTGTAAATTATGAATACTAATACGTAGGGAAAGAAAGATGACACTTCCCTTTAATTTAATAATTGATTAACTTGTCATCAACAGAGTACTAAACTCTATAACAAATTTCTGGAACCGTTTTGTAGATATAAAGAACTAAACAAATAACAATATTTTATGTAACCAAAAGCAAATACTAATTTTACAGACAAGTCCAACTAATAATTGTCATGACATTTCCCCTCAAAAAAATCATATCACTCCATTTTTTTAAGCTCCAAAATTTCATATGGTTTTCTTCCCTTGCTTCTATGGCATAGAACTTCTTTTACAACTGTGATCTCTGGTGCAAAGTTAGAATTACAACAGAATGTGCAGAAGGACATCTAGGATACAGAAAATAAATTTTAATTGTTTTCATATTGTAAAACACAGAAAGCATAGCCAGTAGGCGTGTAAATTGTTGAATTTATGCAACTAAAAATGTAAGAAAATAATCATGTACTATGAAGCACAGATACGGATACGGGAGTGGGTACGGGTATGGATACGGGTACGGCAAAGATACGGCCAAAAAATAAACTAAAATATATTTTTTTATTTAAAATCATTTTGAAGATAGCATGTATATACTATTAAATATTTTATAAATAACAATTATATAGTTTGAAAAATATTTTTCAATCCATAAATTAACATCATTCATACTCAAAACTACCAACATCATTCATACACAAAACATAAATATAACAAAAAGTATCAAATACAATTTCATACATCCCAAAATAAAAATAGTTTTTTCATTTCGTAAATTTTAGTTAGATCAAACTTCAATCATATCAATCTATTTTAGTTAATTATAGTTTGTCCTCTACTAAAATTTTATCATATCAATTGTACCCCTAAAAAATGTTTAAAATATTATATTTTAGACCCCCGTCGTATCCTGGCCATATCATTCCCGTATCATTTTCGTATCCAAGCCGTATCCTATGCAAAATTTAAAATAAAAAATTAGGATACGCCACGTGGTGTATTCGGCCGTATCTTAGCCGTATTCCGTATCCCCGAAGTATGCGATACGAGTACGGCGCCTAATTTGAAGTATCCGTGCTTCATAGATCATGTATTTACAACTACAATATTTGTAAGCAATCTCACAAACCTCCAATTGAACAAGCCAACTGTTTGCTCCAGACCCATATCCACGGTGCAAATGGTAACCGGGCAACGATCCATCCAAACATACTATAAATGCGAAACACAAAAAAGGGGTAAATAAGGAATCAAAATAGTAGGCGTATTTTATAATAATGAATAGTGAATATCAAAAGCATTCAAAAAAAATCTTCATGAAGAAGAGATGTAATATTTAGGGTCAAAAGTTCAAATTTGGACAGGAATAAGAAATGAGATAGACTCATGAAGCAATGATGATCAGGCTGATTTTACAAGTTTGAGGGAGGGGGCACAGAGTAATTAAATCTTAGGTCCATGATTGTTATTTGCAAATTTAATGCGCAAAAAGTTATGGTTCAAACTTGTACTTTTGGGGTCAAGGGTATAGGATTGAAGCTATATTTGTTCGGGACATAGACAGATGAAGTATCCAAGTCCCAGAGTTTCAAATCGCCAAAATTAATTCAGCGTTGCCAAAGCTTCATTGGCACCTCTTGGCAACTAGTGAGCAAGCTACCAGGGCCTAGTTTGCATGTTCAATCTAGATTTCAATGCAAGATCCCTTCATACACCTTCCTTGTAGTCGTTGGCAATTACCAAGACTATGCAATCGAGTTCAAAAGTTCAAAACTCATTCGCAACCTCATCCCACCGAAAAAAATAAAAATTTCACAATAAATAAGGCAATTTGGAGCCATATTTCAAGCTAGGATCAACACAATATGTTGTTCTAACATACTGTATAATTGGGATATTGATCTAGGAAGGTTATTTAATGTTCAAGTTGGAAACACCAATAGGAATGTTTCCTATCATTTAAGGAACTTGGAAACTATGAAAATTTTACTCTGATCCCATCTAAAATTAGACTCTCACTGAGCTCTATATAAGGTCTAAACATCTATATAGAAAAAAGAACGGCATTTATTAACTACTTCATTGAGACTTCTCTCACATTTAACCAACATCAACATATTTTTCGAGAGACCTGAGTGTGCCCCTTATCGTAGAGGAATCTTGTCAACAAAATTATATAGTGTATGAGCTCTAGCTCTCCGTATTAGGGACCAAGATGTTCCTTACCATTTCCTAGAGTTTTCCTCATTAAATCCTTCTGTATTATTTTCTTACTTTTCTGCACTCGTCGATTGTTCGATTGCTTGATTGTAAGATTGAGATTGTTTGGATTGCTAGCATAGTTGTTTTCATTAGGATATTAATAAAAGTATAAGAGATAGAATAGATTAATAACTTTACCGCTCTTAATCAAGTCCACAATTCTTAAAGGAGTTCAGTAAAGACATCAACTGTAGAACACTGATGGTGTTTGGAGCTGAAAATGTTTGGTTAAAAAATATAATAAAAGTACAAAAAATTTGATATAAAAGTAATATGTGATAAAATTAACTAAAAAAAAAGTTTAAAAATTTAGTAAAAATTGACGAATTTTTATTAATTTTAGCCAACCAAACGCTCCAATGATAAAGATGCCAAACGCTAAATTCAAACAAATCTAACAATTACTATCAATGACTATTTATTAGGAATGGTAACAGATTGGATATAGGGCAAACAGATTGAATCCGTGACTCAACGGATCAAGATCCGTTGGATTCAATATCGCCGGTCCGGCAAATTAATCAGCAGAGAGAGAGAGAGAGAGAAGGGATTCAAGATACATCTTTACAGAGACGCATGGAGTTGTGCTTGAAGAGAAAGATTTTTCGAGAGCTCAATGTAAAGAAAAAAAATCAAGATCTTCGAAGCGTCAAGGAATTAGATGAAGAAAGAGTGAGGCTTTGACAGATACGCTATGCGAGACCAGTTTCATTGCTGGTTTTCGAGTTTTCTGAAGAAGATCCAGGTTCATTGAGGGGCTTCGGAGATAGTCTGCGAGGATTGAAATGATGCCTTTTGCGTATAGATGAAGAAGCGAAGGACTGGAAGATCTAATGCTTAGGATTTTGTCAGAGTGAAGAGCTGGAAAATTTGCAGAGACGAAGCGGAAGGGAAGGGACGATATAAAAAAATCTCATCAAGCGTAGTAGACTAGGTAGTGCTTTTTGGTTACGATTGTTTTTGGATTTGAATCCAATATATTATTATTACTGGAGTCCAATCGAGTTTGGATTTCACGGATCAATTGACATGCCCTACCCCCAGTCACATTAAAATAATCTTTTTTAAGGAAAAAATAATTGAAAAACAGTTGTAGCATGCAGTAAAATAAAAAAGTCGTCACACAATTTCCTGTAACACACATAATAGAAACTCCGTTTGGAAGAAATCGCTGAAAATTATTGAAAAATATAAAAAATTTTTAAAAATTATTTATTTTTTATTTTATTATATGAATTATAAATGTATGACTTTTATTAAATTTTATCACTCTGAAAGTTCTCAAAATATCGTTGAAAATTATTTTTGTTAACCTAAAATAAGTATTTAATATCCTATTACAAACTTACATCTAGCCGATTACGTTAAAAAAAGTATACATATATTTATAAATGATATTTAAATAATTTTGTATATAAATTGTGCAAGGTGAGTATATTTACAAAAGAAAATGAAAGATTGATATAGTATCATGATATTGATTTGAAATAGTTGAGTTTTAATTTAACGGTTCATACGTAATGATATTATTTTAATTTAAAAAAAATGTGAATGTAATAGTATTATTAAATTTTTATCAAACAATCTTGATTATAAGTCACGATATTGACATAACATTATTACGTCAACTTCTGAATCCCTTTGCAATACAACCATAACTTTCTCAAAACCATGTGATTTTCTCTCTCTCTCCCTCTCTCTCGCGCGCATCCTCCTCCAGTTGTTTAATATTAAAACCACATATTTATTTAAGAGCAAAAGAGAGCGAATACCCTAAAAACCATGCCAAGTTGCCATTGCTACAAAAAAAACCATGATTGATAGCACCAAGTAAACTAATTAACCAATCATACAAATGATAGCAAGCCATAAAAAAATTAAAAAAAAAATCAGACCATTTATCGAATTGCAAAGAACCGAACAAAGAAGTGAATTAACATGATAGGGGGTAACAAAGAGAATCAAGAAGGATTTAAAAAAAAATAGTAATAATAAATTCTAATTACTTTTATACTCTTATACTTAAGATAAAAAATCATTAATACTACTTAAATTTCAAAAACCTATATTTAGACTGTTTGTACTTGAGGTTAAAATGAAGTAATAAATAATATAAAATTTTTAAAGTAAAAAAATAAAAATATCCCTTCAAATTAAATAAAAGTGTACATGGAGTATAATGCATTTTTTAAGGTTATTAAAATCCAACATTAGTTCCTTTAACTGAATTTTTAATGTTTTTATTTTATTCTAAAGTATAACAGTGTAACATGTAGCTTACTATGTATGTTTTGATTCGGGGGTATGCCTTCCTTGATATTGTACATAAACTTTCCCATTAATCCAAATACACGCTTACTTACCAAAAAAAAAAGTATGTTTAAATTTAAGGAATATTAGTAATTTTCACTTTTAGCATAGGGGATAAGGCTTGGTGTGGGAAAGAAAATAATCTTTCTTAAAATTAATTTTTTTTATTTGTTTACTAACTTTTAGATATGTTTATTTATATCCATAAAAAAATAATTGTAAGAATACTGTTAAAAATAAAAAAATTCAATTAGCAGTAGCTTATTTTGAACCGTGCTTAAATTTGTCTATTTTTAAATATTTTTATTGATGTGAATAACATGTAAACTACTTAAAAAAAAAAATTAAATTTTGATTAAACATAAATGAATTTTTTTCTTTTTAATCAATTGTTTTCAATTTTTTTTTATGAATATGAATAATGTGTCTAAAAATTATCAAATAAAAAAATTATATTTTGATGCAAAAAATCATATAAGAAGAAAATAAACCAAATCTTCCCAAACCATGCCTAAAATGCGCAGATAAATAAACAGAAAATCAGGCATAATAAGTTTTGCAGAAAAGCAAATCCATAAGGGAGTATCAAGCACAAAAAAAGATAATCAATTAATTAAATAATAAGGATTTATAGAAAATGAAAAAATAAAAAATAAACAGAAGAAAAGGATGCGCATGTGATTCACTCAACAACAATTGATAAAATATGAATGTGTGTGCTGTAATTATAGAGAGAGAGAGAGAGAGAGAGAGAGAGAGAGAGAGTATACAATAACAAGAAGAATAAAGGAAATTTAAGCATAAGCAGTCACATGTGCATATGCAAATATTATAGATAAGGCCTGTCTGGAGGGCAAAAAATGTGAGAAAATTTTTGAAAATTTTTAGAATTTTGACGCATTTTGTTTTTTTTTTTTGGTATTTTGTAAAATTTTTATAAATTTATATATATCTATGTATTTTAACAAATTTTTATTAATCTCAATAAATTTTTTACTAACCCCAATAACATTTACATAAACCTCATTGACATTTTTATAAATTTTAAAAATTTTTCAACGATTTTTAATAAATTCTGACATAAAATTATTCAAACAAATTAAAAAAGACCATTTGAGTGGATTTTTTTTCTTCAAAAAATTAATGTACAAGTTAAAAATTTCACCATTCATTTTTTAAAAACATGATTTGATAGCTGTATGTCAAATATTAAAAAATTAGTCAAATTATATTTTTTTTATTTTTCATTATTTTTTAACGTTACAAACGCACTCATTATACACGTAGAGGGAAAGAGGGAGAGTACCTGCGCCTTTGGCAGCATCTCCTTCAACAAGAGTGAGACCCACCATCAGAAAATTAAAAGTAACACTAGCATTGGGGCGAGAGAATCTGCACGAAGGCTCAAATGGCAGCTCCGTTGGACTAAAATGCTCAAATCCGTCTACATTTACTCCAGCAAAACCAATAATGAACACAACCCATAAACCGACTGCCTTCCTCATGGCTCTTTCCACCTCTAATTAAATCCCTCCCAATTCTCACAGAACCAAGCTTCCAACCACCATTAACAGACTAGAACTTGAAAGACGTATGGAAACAACTTCAAGAACTAAACTAACGAATTACGAATCATAGATTTGGAGAATCGAGATAGAGAGAGAGAAAGAGAGAGAGAGAGAGAGGGAGGAGAAAGAGATGGTGCGTTTGCCAGGCTTTCGTTGAGATTTTATATTCAACTAGATGGGCATATCAGACTGTGATTTCCTAATAATCAATACTGAATAGTTATGGTTGACTTGGTTGAACAAATAGCGCAACTTGACTTGGTTGAATAAATAGTTATGGTTAACTTGGTTGACTTTAGCCAATCCCATCCAGTGCCGAAGACTAACCATCGTTAAAAATTTGGGTAAATTACCGAGACCAGTACTGAGATTCACTAAAATGTGCGGTTGTTGCCTTCGTTACTGACAATTTCAGCCCCCCCATCGGAAAGTCATGTGACCTCCGGTGACCCTCTCTCAAATCTAGGCCATTATCGAGAATTTTATTTATCTAATCATTTTCAGACTTAACATCACATTTGCGGTAAACATTTTGAGCCCCAACGCATACATGTCCCATGCACTACCTATCATGAGGCAGCAATCTAGATCCTCCCTATCTCAATTTAAGCTATCCTAGCTCATGGACTTCTTTTTTCAGCCCACACCTCTCTAAGTCTTGGCATTTACAAATCTAGATAGGGCTAGTTTGTTTTGTCAAAACTAGTGATAATCCCATTTTGAAAAAAAAAAATTAAAAATAAAAAAATAACAAGTGATTTCTTGCACTTAAATTGACAAAATTTCCTTTGTCGTTTTACATTATAGGCCTTTGCATACAAGGGCCGAGCTACCTTTACCTAAAGGGGATAAGCGACTCCCTTAATTTTGGACTTAAAATTATCAAAATACTCTTGATATTTTAGTTTTATTTAAAAAATTAAATTAATTTAAAATTAAAATATTTTGACTTTATTAAAAAATTAAAGTTAACTTAAATTTTTTCAACATAAATAGAACTTACATGAATCGAACCTAAGTATTTTTTATGAAATAAGATTCATTCTCCCACTGCACTGTTAAATACTTGAGTAAATTACACATAGATTCCTGAACATTAAGCTAATTATAGTTACCTACCTCAACCATTTGAACCTTATACTAACGCCTCCACTATTCCCTAATGTTTGTAATATTTAAACCCCATCCGTTAGTTTTTCTCCTAAAACTGTAAGGGTGCTACAGTAAAATGACATAAATACCCTTGATAGGTTCAAATGATTGAGGGAGTTTTTATAAGTTCAAATGATTCTTGATAAAATTAAAATTTATTAATTTTACCAAATAACGTTTATTACAATATTTATTAATTTAATTAAATTTATCTTAATTACATCTTAACCTTTTATTCCTACACTTCAGTAGTTATAGTGTCGAATCCGACATTGAGAGATGTAAATAATGTCTGCATATTAATTACATTAATATATAATATAATTAATTGAAGTGTTTTCAAAGTTAAACGCTCTTTCTTCGACAAAGGCCTTGTTTGGAGTTAATAAAAAAAATATAAAATTTTACAAAACTCTATAAACATAAATTACAAAACTATAAAATTTAAATTCTCTACTCACTATATGAAACACGAGACATTAACTTTTATAATTTTATACACTTTTATATAACTCTAAACATACCCAAAATAAATGTCTTGTTAAGAAGATATGTATGTATATATACACACACATATACATGGACAAAGCTATTAAGGGGTCACGGTCCCTCTTTACTTTTGATAAATATCACATATTTAAATTTTTGATTGAAAAAATACTATAATTGAATCCCTGGAAGTTTTAAAAAATTATTTATTTTGATCAATAAAACGTCCCCAATAGTACATATAAGTTATTAGATTAAAAAAATTTAAGTTATGGATCAGTTTTTCTAAAATTTAATTATTTTTAATTATTATATATAATCCAAAATTTAGAAATCTAATCGATTACACGTATTTTTATTTATTAAATATAATTTATAGATTAATTATAATTTTTTTGGTCCCTGAACTTGATGTTTTGAATTCGTCCGGGTATATATACGCGTGTGTTGGGGGGGCATCTATTTTATTTTCAAATTAATTATGTAAACTAGTAGTGGGCTCACATCGTGCAATAAAATCATTAAATTAAATAATAAATTCAGTAAAAATAATTTTGTTAACATATTATAAAATTACTATAACTATCAATCCCATTAAACTTAAAAAAAAAAAAGTTGACTATATTGAAATATCATTTGTCACTCCCATCTAATAGTCCATTTAGCTTTAATTATGCTAAGATATATCAATTTAGTGATATTTGTACTTTTTCAATAATTTTCCTAACTCCATAATACTATAATTTACTAAATGAAAAAAGAGTAATATAGAATTGGAAAAATTAACTTAGAGGAGTGCAAATATTCCCCGAATTTATTTAATACAAATTTTGATTATCCTATTTAATACTTCTTCCTAAAAAAAAAATATTAATTTCCCAATTAAAGTGAGCAATAAGACCATCTAATTTAAGAAAAATGATATAAAAATTATACATGATCAGTATTAAGAGAAATATAACATGAATATTAGGGTTTTGTAAATGATATTATTGCAATATAGGTACGATATTTAATGTTGTCACATTTACAGTATAACAATCTAAGTAATTCAAATCTTTTAATAAATAATAAAAAAAGTATTTTATGGTATGTAAACAAAATTTCCTAAGAAAAGCATACTAAGAGTTCAAGGAAATCAAATGTAAAAATTTTAATTATTCTACAAGATTAGTCCTTTTAAACAAATAATTTCTAAATTTTTTAATAAAAAACTGAAAAAAATAATTAAATGATAATTTTAGAAATATGTAATATGATTAGAGTTATAAACAAAGAAATTATCAAGTAAAATATTTCACTATTCAAATTCAAGTTATTTTTAATATTATTATGGTTAGAATTATAAAAAATAGAATGAGTTGAGAGTTTTAAGTTTCATATTAAAAAAAAATTCAAGTTAATTTTAGACAAGGGAGGATCAAAATCTTTCAAATCAATTTGGAGAGAGGGGGGAGGAAAGGGATTTGACTCAGTTTTGTGCAATCCTAATTGTAGGAGAAGATATTTGCTTTCAAAGTTTGGGGCCTAATTACTAATTTCTTATTCCTATGTTTTTCTTTGAATTTGAGGTGGGGTAGAATATCTCTTATTGTTTATATGTTATTACTATTATTTATTTAGCATTTTACGCATGAATTTGAAATTTGAGGATCATAATATACATAATTTAGCGTTTGTATCTCAAGATGAGTTTTGGTTGATTTGATGAGAATATGGTTATACATGGTAGAAATGATGCTTTTAGGCTCCTTTCATACTTATTTGAGTATATTTTCACAATTTGAGAATTGTATGCTTGATTTTAAGAATTTCGGGTTGAATTTGGACAAAAATTGAACTCAAAATCTAGTTTTTCCCCTTCAACAGTCTAAACAATTGAACTAAATTCGGGTTTGATATTGTATTAGAATTTTTTTTTTTGGTAATTAAGTGTGAATTGGATTAATAGGAAAATATTTACATCATCTTAGGGATACTACCAAAATCATATTGTATTAGAATTTAATGTTAAGCATTTTATATTTTAATTGAAAATTAAAGGATAATAATATGTGAGGATGTATATATAGATAGATTAGAGTATACTTAGTGGTGAAAAGGTCGTGCAAATTTGATGATGACGAAAAATTAGGCAGATAAATAAATAAGAGACTAAGTATTTATCTCAATATTATTAAAAAAAAATTACTTTTTTTGTCCTTATGTTGATCATACACTACTTGCGAGTAGTGATTTGAGTATTTTGCATAAGATTATATCATTGTCTAATATTTTTAACATAAAAAATTTAGGAGAGGTTTTGTTTGTTTTAGGTATTGAGATCATTCATGATAGATTTCGTGGTTTGTTGAGATTTTTGTTGAAAAAAAAAAATATATCAATTATGTACTTAAGAGGTTTGATGTGCAAAATTGTAAATTTAGTGTTCTTGTTTACCAAGGGTGATAAATTTAATAAAAGGTAGAGCTTTAAAAATGATGTTAAAGTGAAATCCATGCAAAACATGTTAGTGCAATTAATAGTTTCATATTACACCTATCCAGTTGAATACAACTTTTATCGCAACTATTCTTAAGAGTATCTCTTGAATCCTAAAATGAATCACTTGATAGTGGTAAAGAAAGTTATGAGATATTTTTAAAAACAGAAAATTATATACTTATTTATAGAAGAGTTGATGATATTAAAATTATTAGTTATTCAAATTCAAATTTTATTAAATGTGTGAATAACATAAAATCTAATTTAAAATATATATTTATATTAGTAAGAGGAGTTGTTGGTGCCCTTATACTCACATACACAGGGTGCATTTGGATCTCCAACAAAAATCAAAAGTTTCCAAAAATAAATTTTAGAATTATTGTATAATGATTGTTGAATGTTTATGTTTGATTTGATATAAAATTATTAAAATTATATAAAAGCACAAGTGTCAAAAATTTTAGTGATAGATTTTGAAAATTTTTAGAGTTTTGTGTATTTTTTTGTACAAATGTCAGGTCACTTTTTTTTCTAAATTTTGGCAAAATCCGTTAGAATGCATCATTTTAGTTTGTTCCAACGGCTTTTAAAATTTTTGAGGCGCCTGAGACCATGTTAGCTTTTGTAGCTTTTGGGATTTTTTAAGATTTTTTGGAGCTCTAAACGCCCCCATAATATTTTTTTCATGCTTACAAGTTAGAGAGATATAAAAAAAATGATAAATTTTATTAAAGAAAATTGAAAAAAAAAATGATCAAAACTGGCGATTGCCAAACAGTCCCATGATTGGATTTGCCGTAAATATATATTATTGAGTCTTTTTAACTTTTTGAGTTCTAATTACTAGCAAAAGAAAGATTTTAAAGAGGTTGTTTGGCCAACAAAAAAGAAAAAAATCAAAAGTCATTAGACCTTAATTACTTTTTGTACTTTTTTTCTAATTAAATTTTAATACTTATCACTTTTGTATGACATTTTTTATTTTTATTATACTTTTTAACCAAAGTTAACTAACTAAACAGTCCCAAAATGGTTGTGATCGTTTACTTCCGTAAGTGGGCTTTGGAAATTGGGTGCTTCGGCTGCCGACAATGCGCGAAGAAAGAGACAAGAACCATAATTTTTTTTTTTTTTTTTTTTTGGATCTCATCAAATTTGAAGCAAGCAAAAAGTTGTAGTGAACGAAAATGAACAAAAGCTTTCCTTCTCATCAAACAACTTTTGAGCTGTATGCTCCGTGCAAATTGAAGAATCCCAAAAAGCTTCCTTCAAGTCAAACTAAATGATGGGTTTCTAGTTTAACTTCACGCAAATCTTCTCCTCCCATGATTTTTATAATTTTTTTTTTTTTTTAGGCGTTTGGAGTAAAAAAAAAATGTCATTTTTTTTTTCAAAATTTATAATCTTGAAATTAATGAAAATACTAAAAGATTGATAAAAATAGAGAAAATTAGTGGAAGTTAATTTTTTTAATATTTTTTGAGACTTTCAAACGTCACCTAAATGATAATAAAACAAGTGGTTAGTTAATTATTACAAATTTACAACACATGAATCCATCTAGCAATGTTCCAGAGGTTGTGGCGAAAAATTTATTGTAAGAGTTGAAGTACAAAGACCAATAGTTGTGATTTCATCAGTATTTATTAATTCAAACAAATAATATTTATTAATTTAGTTAACAATATTTATTAATTTAGTTAAATTTATTTAGATCAGATTACAATCATTAATCTTTACACTTCAACCCCTATAATAGATTTTCCAGTACAACCTCTAGAACCCCCCATAATTACCACATTAGTTCTCTTAGAAGTTTTTCAAACATAAAATAAAATACACATAGGTAGTTTATTTCAGGGTAATAGAGGATAAATTTTATTATGATATTTTTAACTCTTTACTACATTAATTTCGAAGAGGGGATAACAATTATATTGGGCTAAATTGTTACTTAGGAGTGGGTAATGGGAGTAATACGAAAATTAAACATTTTTCTTAGTACCTTATAAAACATTTATTTACACCCTTACAAAACCCAAAAGAACGTTCTCTTATAAATAATTATCATAAATATTATACAAATAATAATTTATTTAATCAAATTAAAATTAATAAATTATTAAATTATTTTATCAAAATAATATTTAATAAATAATAATTTATTATGAAAATGGTTTATTTTATTTTATTCAATTAATACTATTAAAATATTAATTTATGATTATAATTATTTATTTTCTCAAATTAAAATTATTTTTAACAAATATAACTTACTAAAATGATTTATTTTATTAAAATATTTAATTAAATAAAAATTATTTCTCATGAATAATAATTCACTAGATTATGTGTTGTATTAATATAAATTATTAAAATAAATAGTAATCTTTAATAAAATTATTTTTTGTGATTAATATTTTTATTTAAAATTATATTTTTAATAATATGTATTTTATTAAAATTAAATGTGATTAAAATAAAAATTATTATAATTATTTATTTTAATAAAATATTTTATTAAAATTAAATATTAATTTTTATTATTTGATCAATTTACCTTTAATTCAAATACAATTAATTTATATCTTTTCAAAATTTTTAAAATTTTAGGCATAATATAATTGTCATCGAAAAATATTATTGTCTCAATTCAAGTATAAATATCGTAAACTTGTTACTCCATTATCTATTAATGGGGTAACAATTATCTATGTAATGTTTTATCCTTAAAAATTTTACCTTGCAATAAACATTCCCAGAGAAGGCTTGATAATCTCGCACACATATATTGCAATAGCTCCAAACAGGGCCGAAACGTGCTTGTACTGGCCCAATATTTTTCTTTGAGTTTCTATTATTTGACAAGTTGGAAGAACCATTAGCCAAACATGAACCCGAAATTGAACATTCCAAGAATGGGTGTATGTGGGTATTATTAGTAAGGTGGCCTCCAATCCCTCCCTGTCTTGTTTATTTTGGTCCAAAAGCCATATATATATATAGTTAAATATATATATATATAGCACAAAAGTATAGCCCTCACTTGCACTTTTATACCTTTGGAAATAAATTCCATTTGAAGTTTTTGGATATCATGACATCAGTGCTAAGATAAACTACTTGACACAATTCTCATTATATATTTTCCATTTGGAACCTACTTTTATAATTAATTAATACCACTTCAATCATGTCTTGATACGTTGCATTTTATCTGGTCCCAGGGTTTGTTTGTTTCCCATTGGAGTACGTAATAGGGAAAAAAATAATTAAATTATTTGTGTATGGTTGTGACTTGTCAGCCATATTGTTGTCCTTATATAAGGCTTAATATTTGAAAAAAAAAATAAAGGTAAATTACAATTATTTCTCCTTAATATTAGATAATTACACTTAGCACGCTACAATATTTAAAAATTACTCTTATCTCTTTTATTTTGAAATGTTATTAACATTAACCTTCTTCTAATAAAATCAGTCATTAAAACTTAATATAAAATGTAAAACTAACTAAAATTTTAGGATTTTTTTGTTTTACCCTGTCCCTATCTCATTTTTCATTAGTTTTCTTTAGAAAAATTGTCAAAAATTTTTATTTTTACCTATTTTTGGAGATTTTTGTAAAAAAAAAACTAATGAAAATGTGAGAGTAAAGAGTAAAATAAAAAAAATTCCAAAAATTTTAGTTATTTTAAAATTTTTATTTAGTTTTAACAGTTAATTTTATCGAAATGAGGTCGATATTAATAACATTCCAAAATAAGAGAGGTAAGTATAACTTTTAAATATTGAAGATACTAAGTGTAATTACTCAAATATTAAGGAGAGGTAGATGTAATTTATCCAAAAAAGAATTCTTTTTTTTTTGTTTCTTAAATTAAAACTTATATAGGGTTTAAACTAACTATTAAAAAAAGTTGTTATTATTACTATTATTATTATTATTTGTGGTTGAGAAAGAAAAAAAATTAACTTTTTAATAATTAGCTTTTTATTAATTTTATATTTTTCCTTCCATGATTTAAAAAAAATGTTTAAGATGTAACAGAGTAAATTTGGATGCGTCAAAAAAAAAAAAAAAACCTGAGTAGCCATAAACTCCCAAACGAGGCCTAATGGTAAACAATTTAAGGTTTACTTACCTTGTAGTTTATTATGTGAATAGGGAAAATTAAAAAAAAAAAAAAAGAAAGAAAGAAAGAAATAACTTTAAGGTTTACTTACCTTGTAGTTTATTATGTGCATAGGGAAAATTAAAAAAAAAAAAAAAAGAAAGAAAGAAAGAAAGAGAATAGTTATTGAATTGGAAACGTCAAATTTCAAATAGATAAACTTTTCAACTGCAAGTGCAGTTTGGTTTTGCAACAGGTTCAATTAAGATTTAATAAAATTTCTTATATTTTTGCATGATTAATTGCAGAAATAAATTTCATTATAGTTAAATGAAAATGTATTAAGGCTTCCTATCAAAATTGAACAATTTTCAAGAGGGGGCAACTTGTGTGAGTACCAACAAATTAAGGGGAGAACGGAGATCATGGTTGGTTATATAATAATATAATTTACACTAAACTCATCAAATTGTCATTTTAATTATTGTATTCATTAATGAAGATTTTAAATTTGCGATGTTTATGAGTTGATCATCGGAATCTTTCCTTGGCTTGTGAACAAGTAAAGAGAAAGCATCAATTTTGCGAGGATCGACCTATTTTTTGTTAAGGAATTCGAGTTTCTTTAGAACTCTTTAAATGACACGAAGTATAATTAGAAGGTTGATTTATTTTTACTAGGTAATTCTAATCTCCTTAAAACTTCTTAAAGAACAAAAAGTGCATTTCAAATATTGACCGATAATTTTTATTCATGACTGTAGCTTATAAATAATTTTACAAACCAATTGGTTATAACCAATACATCTAAAATAAGAAAGGTAATCCTAACAAACAAATAACCATCTTATTTCTTCGGGACAATATGCCTACCCCATGGCAATTGAAATTCAAATGCTACTTGACTGATTTCAACTCATCACAATGAGGCAAATTGTGAAAATAAATTAGATGAAAATTTAGGCGGTTCACAAGTCTTGGAGTAGGGATAGTCGATGGCTCAGGTAAAAACACTTTACTTCAACAGATTTGGTGAAATGGAAAGAGGTTGACAACGTGAGCGATATTAGCTTGGTTATAATTGAGATTCGATGGTTAGATTAAAATTTAACGATTCAAACACATTCATATATTTCTGCAAACTAACATAACATGCTACAAGTTTGGTGATAATCGAGCCTTGATTGAATTAAAAATATATAAACATAGTTGAACCGTTATTTTAATTTAATAACCTAGAACTAGGTTATCACTAAATTATTGTGAGTTGGTCTTAATCTAGTAATCGTGGCTATCCTTAGGCAAATGAAGCGGTCCCATAGGGCCCCACAATAAGATAAGGTCCCATATGTTTAAAAATTTTATTAACAATAGAAATATTAAATAATATCTTAAACCAACTAAAATTTAACAAATTTATGAAACTTCTCATTTTTTCTCCAATTCTCACTTTTGAACTTTTTACTTTAACTCTATCCATACATATTATAATTATCTTAATTATTATTTTTTAATTTTATTTTAAATTTTGGACTTCTTGTTTTAACTCTATCTATCATAAGTATCTCAAATTAATGTACATCAAGGAAAAAAAAATGTTTTTCAACTTCCACTTTTATTCTATCCGCATACATCACAATTATCTCATATGTATTAATTATTATTTTTTAATTTTGTTAAATATTAAGACCCCAATTTTGAACTTTCTACTTTAACTTTATCTGTAAATGTCAAAATTATTTAATATTTAATGTATTAATTATTATTTTTTAGTTTTATTTAAAATCTTATTTGACAAACCATAGGAAAGGAATTTTAAACTTTTTATTTGTCATAATAATTATCTCATATTTATGTGTTAATTATTAGTTATTTTTAATTTTATTTAAAATTTTATGACATTAAATTAGTTAGATATTTCTAAAGATTTTACCTAAATAGTCTAGGTCTCCTTAAAAATTTTGTCTAAAATCTTCAAATTTCTGCACATAATCATGATTACATATATTATGGTTTTTGTTGTCACATATATGGTTTCCTATTCAATGATCGTTCTCATGATAATATATATTGTGATTCTTGTACTCACGAACGATTCTGATTTAGTGACCATCCTCATGATAATCATATATATATATATATCGTGGTTCTTGTAATCATATACATGAAATATACACATACGATCCCCATTATAATATACATTGTAGTTTTTGTGCTCACATATAGTTTCGATTTACTGACCGTCCTCGTGGTGATTATATATATCAAGTTCTTGTACTCATGTACATGAAATGTACACATACGGTCCACAACTCCCCTTCCCCCCCCCCCCCCGGGGCGGGACCTCATGACTGGCCTCATGGTCATATACATCGTGGCACTCGTGGTCACATACACGAAATACCCATGCTTTATTCGACCTTTTGTCGGTGTACGAAACCAAGTTGCATGGTCCCTTCACCTCGTGTAATATTAGACCCTTGTCGGTCGTCAGTGCGCACCAAGTTTGGCCCCTTCAGTATTGTATCTTGATGCATCCTACATCTGCTAGATCTCATAATACTGATTTTGTATTTATTGCATTTGCATTCTCGTAAATATTTCATGCACTTCATTTTTTTTTTGTTTTTTTAAATCTCATTTAATGATTAAAATATAATCTGAATTATTAATTTTACATATTAATTTTATAAAATTATTAAAAATTTTTAAAATATAACCTATCAATATAATTTAAATTTTTAATATTAGAATATAATTTTTTAAGAGAATTCAAATTTGGAAACTTATGATCAAAATATTTTTTTTATCAATTTAAGTTAACTCATATGTCATAAATGAAACTTTTTAAAAAATTCAAGTAGCAATTATTTGTCTGTTTATCAAAATATTTTAATAAATAACTATTATTAATTAAAAAATAATTTTAGTTTGATAAAGTAAATTATTCTAGCAACACTTAATTTTAAAAATTTCACTTATGTCATAATCATTATATTTTTATTAGTTTAACAATTTAATCAGAAAATAATTTTAATTTGATAACATAAATTATTTTAATAATACTTAATTCTAAAAATTTAACTTGTCATAATCGTTATATTTTTATTAGTTTAACAATTTATATTTCATAAGTGTAATTCATATGCCATAATCTTTATATTAAGGTCACGTTGATCTTTATTTTTGTTTTTTTTTTTTTGGGGGGTAAAATTGAATACTAAAAAAATATTCATAATTTTTATTTTAAGAATATTATGAATATGCTTTTTTTTTTTAAATTCAAGTTGTAATTTTGATCATTAATTTTATCCAACACCTGAGGTAGACCCATTTACAATCTTATAAAAATTACAGTTATGACATATGAGTTTCTTTCTTATGACAAAAATTAAAATACTTACTATAAAATACAAAATTATAAAAGTGAGATACTTTCCGACAAAAATGGTAAAAGCTAAAAATATTTTGGTAACTTGCTTTTTTATATATTTTTTTAAAATTCTTTCCCTATTTTAGAATTTAAATTATATGAACCCAAAATATACAGAATATGATTTATCTTATTATAAAAAAAAAATAACAATATAATGGTAAGTTGCCTAATCTACAAACTATTTTCAGTTATAAAAATTTTAATTATATTGATAAGTAACAATTTCATATTTTTTTGAAAATTTAGTGAAATTGACAATTTATGTGTTGAAACTTCATTGTTTCAAATTTGGAATGCCATAAACTTCTTGTGTTCATATGCATACAATATAATATTTTAATATTGAAAATGTAATAAAGTTCCAACAAAATACAAAAATAAAACAAATGTTTACCAAGCTAGATATTGCACAACCAAATCATAAAAGCAGTCATCAGGGCTGGAGCTAGCTAATGCCCAGGGCCACATGCTCACCTTGAAAGAAAAAAATACTTAAAAAATATACTAAATTTTCTTCGGCTCAATTGTGTCCACCTAAAAAAAAAAAAAAAAAAGACAATTAGTGCAATATCAATTGTGCATGCCTAAAAAAAAAAAAAAAAAAAAAAAAAAAATTACAGCAAGAATGAGCCGAATTCCAAGAATAAGTCAGATGAAAGATGAGGGCATACAAGTTTTGGGGTAGGGAGAGTCAATGGCCTTCACAACTGCTCGATCAAAATACCAGTCGCCAACAGCTAATGCAAGAGGCTGCAAATGGGGAAAAATCTCATCTTAATTAGATAGTTCAAAGTTCATTTGCTAACCCAGGCGGGTATGTAAAAAATAAATAATTCTTCCATTGTATAAAGTGGCTAACAGACGAAATCTAAATTTCATTAAAAACAGAGGTCTTAAAAGATTAAAATGGGAAAATTTTAATTGATTATCCCAACCAAAATGAGATGACAATGGTAGTGTTGTAAGGAAAGAATATCTCTACTATTTTATCCTTCCAAAGTCGTAGGCCCACAAGTGTCCGACATCATTTGGATCACTTTTTCTCTGATAGGCCAACGGCTGCCTGACATCTTTCCTGACAACTTTATCTGATTGTATGGTTTACTCGTGATGAAAATGTGTAGTTCAAGACTCCATCATATTTTGGGGACTTAATTAAAAGCATAAGCTATCACGGACTGGTTCTATACGGATGGCTAGACCAAAGTCTGTCAAGCTATCACAGTGGTGCGGTAGAGTTCTTCTTGTCCTACGTACATTATTAATGTATGTGTTGAAATTAAAGTTTTTCTTGTCCTACGCGGAGTTTTTTCTCACTGCCAAGGATAAGAAAGATTTAATTAATAATGTATGTTAGATTAAGGGATATGCCACATATGTAGGAATTGCATCAAAACATCTTAAAGTCATATTAAACGAGGCCAATGCAAACGATATTAGACCATTTGAAGTGGAATTGTTAAGAGAAAATAATTAGAAGAGACTTCGAGATATCATGCATAGTTGCGAATAGGGACAGTCTAAGACAATTCAGGGTCTAGCACAAAATTTTGGATGAGGCCTGGATAAGACAAATTATAAGGAATTTCGTCTCATTTTTTTAGCTTTTTAAATTATAAAATTACTTAAAGTTTAATATTCAATATGCTCTAATATGTTATTTTTAATAGACAATAACATCACTAATCTCATTCAATCTATTCTATGACATAATCGATCTTAAATAAAATTATTAAACTTTTAATTTTAAAAAATTTATTTTTCCACAAACAACCGTTATTGGTAAAGTTAATAACTTGCAAAATCATTAACTATATCCAATAAAAATACCTTATTGCAGATAAGAGGTGCATCATCAGCAAACCATATATCCCCCCTGTCTGCTTGACAGTGAGCAAAGCATGAAGTCAAGTACAACCCATTTCGTTCGTACCTAGAGAATCCTTTTACTGCATCCAGCATTTGATTCCTGAATTCTGCTCCAAAGAAGAGATAATATCCTTGATCAATCGATTCCACATGGACTGAGGATTAGTTACGTTGTAAAAAAAGCAGATCCAAGGGAGATTAAAAATTACTTGTTATACACTTAGCTTTTACAATTAATCAAATAAAAAATTAGTTTTTTAACATATATATTAGATATTAACAACATTGTATATATATTCATTTTTTCGTCCTCATTTAATTTTACTTCCTTGCCTTTCCCTAACCTTCTCCTTTCTCTCTAAAAATTCCACATCCAAATACATAATTATCAACTTCTGTTGAAAATAATAATCACCTCGCAGAAACTGGATCTGTGATGCTGAGCAATAAGTATAGTTCAATCTGCAGTTACTCCAATTTCCATGAGGATCGGCTGATGGGGGCGCTAAACTATGCTGGATCTGATTTCAAGTGGAAGAGAAGAGGTCTAATTTATCAAGTTTTCCATTCAAGTTGCTTAAAAGACCATCACAGATTCACAAAGCAAGCCATTGCCAATTGTTTTTGTTAGAATATTCCAGGTTATTTGTTTGAATTGTGATTGTTTGTGTTACCAAACTTGTAGTCAGCCCTCTTGTACTACATAAAGATTGCTTCTTTTGAAAGAGATAGACAGAAATAATTCTTTTTTTTTTTCCTCCCATTATTCATTTTCTTAAAAGTTATATTGCATTAGTAAAGTTTAGTAAATCAAGATATTTACCTGCCAAAAATCATAGGCTGAATTGACAATAAATAGAGGGGTCTTAATATTGGCAATTAAGTTCCCAGGGAAGAAGCACTGTACAGGAAGAATGGTCACAGAAAGCAAAGGTGAGTTTTAGAATTAATAATGGGGTGAAGCTGAATTTTTTTTTTTTTTTTAATGTATGTACATATTTTGCAGGATAAATTTAAGGGAAGGGACTTACCGAAGTCGGATCGAGATGCTGGGTACAAGTTCTTGGCAGATTCTTTTGCACCCCCTTGTAGTTAAAACATTTTTATTCCATTGAGCACAAAATGCAAAGGTTGTCAGTCAGATTACCATGCGAGCTAAAGAGAAATGATAATGTTAAGTAAACCAAACTAATAAGTTACATCGCAGGCAACTTTGTGATGACCTGTAAA
The DNA here is from genome assembly GCA_019916065.1 of Vitellaria paradoxa. Lineage (NCBI taxonomy): Eukaryota > Viridiplantae > Streptophyta > Magnoliopsida > Ericales > Sapotaceae > Vitellaria > Vitellaria paradoxa. The sequence goes on from CM034238.1 coordinate 22,151,172, forward strand.
TTATATGTTCAAAAACTATTCCAAACAGCCTTTTCACACACTCCTTTTTTTTCCCCCTCTTTACTGTTGCCTGCCTCATAAATTTAGTGATCAATGTAAATAAGAACTCCAAACAGGATGTTGTACACATCGGGGAATGAGACACACACTCGTACCAAAATTTACAACAGTAAGTGTACAAATGAGAGATTGAGAAGCCAAAAAGAGAGAGTGCTCCTGAACCTAGCACTTGTACCAAAATTACTACAGGAAGTGTACAAATGAGAATCGAGAAGCCAAAGGGAGAGAGTGCTTCCAAATCTAGATACCTGTTTAAGCTTCCAACTCAGAAGAAGTGGAGAAATTCATCTCACTAGGTTCTTATATCAGTTTAGGATGCACTATTTTATTGATGTGTGACAAATCCTCACACATCCAAACAATCTCATTTTATGGAAGTATACAACAGATATGGTTGTTAGCAAGGCCAATACTATAGATAATCTAACGAAAAAAGATTTCCACTTTCACATTCCCACTCTAGATTGCTAATTAAATTCTGCTCATGCTTGCTGTTGTATCTCTAGAATTGAAACTTCAAGACATCATTCAGTCCCTTGGTAAACTATGCACGCAGGAGATGATCGACAAGGAAGACTATGAAAAATGAAAAAGTCAACAAATAAACACTGTGAAGTACCTGCAGGTTAACAACACCATTGAAAAGATTTCTAAGGGTATGCTCCCCAGATACATCAACCCTGCAAAGCCAAAAAAATAAAATAAAATAAATAACAAAAATATTTAGTATTGATAATTAAGCTTTTGAAAATAGTCAAAGTATAAGAATCAGATTGTCATAATTACGCATCCAGGAATAATCCACCATCGCCCAGGCACTTCACTTTAGTAATTTAGGAAATAAATCTCGGAACTGGTCACAATGCAATATAGAAGCCAGACCCCCAGCAGAGCACCCTGATAGAAGAGCCTAGAAAAGGAAAACATAATGGATTCATATTGTCAAAAGAAGAAACAAAATGGGGAAGCAGAATTTCTAATGTGACAAAAAGTAAAACCTGATCTGCATTGCGCATTCCCTTTGACATTAATTCTTCCATGACAGCTAACCATATACGCTGTCCTCTGAATTGCAGTTGTGCTTCCTAGGAAAACAAAACCAATATTCTTCATGGTAATGTGCACAAACCATTGATTAATACTAAGGCTTGACTCAACACAAGTAGATGCTTGTATCGCTATAATTGAATGGAAGGTCACTCAGAATAACTTGTTTATCTCACAAGCAGTCTCAAGTAAGCTTCAAGAGCCAATACCAATCTTAGCTTGAGCAGCTTGGGTTTTATATAGTTTTAGGTCGCCACTAGCTTGTCAAACTAATTACATGTCAACTTTAGTGCATAAACCTTGCCTCGTTTGTTTAGCAAATTGATCTCGACGGAGCCTCTACCAAGCCTAGCACAAGCATTGGTTGAGTATCTTAGTTCATTTTACAGCTCTAATGCATAATAAAGGCTATTCAACCAATTTATATAACTGATTAGTTAACCTCCCTAATCAACCTCCACGATTATTTCTATAGATAGAAAACTATCTACATTTGATCCTCAACCTTGCAATACTTGAGTCTTGTGCACCAGGTTATCTTTTTGAGTTCATCTCTTAAGGTTTAGTGGAATAGCTATTCATAAAACATTAAATAAACTGACAATATCCAATGTGATTTTTGGAAGAGAATTATTTCCTCCAAACACCATAAATTAATGCACCATGAGGTAGCCAAAAGACACAGGAAAAGTAATGCGCACAGTAAGTTATAAAGGGGTGTGTGTGTGTGTTTGTGTTGGCTACAAAAAAGAGCATTAACATTGATCATGCAAGAAAAATAAGAAAAATATAACATATTCCCACCAACCTTATCTTCACCTTCCCCGGCAAAGGAGGCACCGTCACAATAACGAACCATTACTCTATTCCAATTATAAAAATCTGTAGATTAGACCAGAGGATGAGTAAGTATGGTACTGCTACACACAAGGTGAACGCACCTTTTTTAGGAAGGGGGAGAATATGGATTGATAATTTAATATTATGCAGTATGAGATTGAGGAAAACCTGGATTTTCATCCGCCTTGTTACTAAGCATTCCCGTAAACTGTCTCTCCTTTTGCATATAAGTTGATGATCCACGCGCAGTCATTTTACGGTCAACACAAGATTTTGTGGTATTGCACCATGCTCCACCCTGTCACGAGAATTTGCCATTCTGTAAATTATGAATACTAATACGTAGGGAAAGAAAGATGATATTTCCCTTTAATTTAATAGTTGATTAACTTGCCATCAAAAGAGTACTAAACTCCGTAACAATTTTCTAGAACTGCTTCGTAGATATAAAGAACTAAACAAATAACAATATTTTATGTAACCCAGAGCAAATGCTAATTTTACGGACAAGTCCAACTAATAATAGTCATGACATTTCCCCTCAAACATATCATATCACTTCATTTTTTTTAAACTCCAAACTTTCATATGGTTTTCTTCCCTTTGCTTCTATGGCATAGGACTTCTTTTACAAATGTGATCTCTAGTGCAAAGTTAGAATTACAGCAGAATGTGCAGAAGGACATCTAGCATACAGAGAATAAATTTTAATTGTTTTCATATTGTAAAATACAGAAAGCATAGCTAGCAGGCATGTAAATTTTTTAATTTATGCAACTAAAAATGTAAGAAAATAATCATGTATTTACAACTACAATATTTGTAAGCGACTCACAAACCTCCAAATGAACAAGCCAACTGTTTGCTCCAGACCCATATCCACGGTGCAAATGGTAACCGGGCAACGATCCATCCAAACATACTATAAATGCGAAACACAAAAAAGGGGCAAATGAGGAATCAAAATAGTAGGCGGATTTCATAATAATGAATAGTGAATATCAAAAGTATTCAAAAAAAATCTTCATGAAGAAGAGATGTAATATTTTGGGTTAAAAGTTCAAATTTGGACAGGAATAAGGAATGAGATAGACTCACGAAGCAATGATGATTAGGCTAATTTTACAAGTTTGAGGGAGGGGCATAAAGTAATTAAATCTTAGGTCCATGATTGTTATTTGCATATTTAATGCACAAAAAGTTATGTTTCAAACTTGTACTTTTAGTCATTTGGTTTAGTTGTCAAGGGTATATAGGATTGAAGCTATATTTGTTCGGGACATTATATAGATGAAGTATCCAAGTCCCAGAAATCGCCAAAATTCAGCATTGCCAAAGCTTCATTGGCACCTCTTGGCAACTAGTGAGCAAGCTACCAGGTCCTATTTTGCATAATTGCATGTTCAATCTAGATTTCAATGCAAGATCTCTTCGTACACCTTCCTTGTAGTCATTGGCGATTACCAAGACTGTGCAATCGAGTTCAGAAGTTCAAAACTCATTGGCAATCTTGTCCCAGCCAAAAAAAAACAAAAATTTCACAATAAATAAGGCAATTTGGAGCCATATTTCAAGCTAGGATCAATCTGAGATTTGTTCTGACAAACTATACAATTGGGATATTGATCTAGAAGGTTTTCTAATGTTCAAGTAAGTTGGAAACACCAATAGGAATGTTTCCTATCATTCAAGGAACTTGGAAACTATGAAAATTCTACTCCGATCCCATCTAAAATTAGACTATCATTGAGCTCTATATAAAGGACCTACTCTTAAGGTGTAAACATCCATATAAAGAAAAGAACGGCATTTATTAAATGCTTCATTGAGACATCTCTCGCACTTAGCCAACATCAACATATCTTTGGCAAACCGATTGAATCCGTGACTCAACGGATCAAGACCCATTGGATTCAATATCTCCGGTCGGGCAAATTAATCATCAGAGAGAGAGAGAGAGAGAGAGAGAGAAAGAAGGGATTCAAGATACATCCTTACACAGACGCACGGAGTTGTGTTTGGGAAGAAAGATTTCGAGAGCTCTAGATTCAATCTAAAAAAAAATCAAGATCTTCGAAGCTTCACGGAATTAGATGAAGACAGATTAGATGAAGACAGAGGGAGGCTTTGACAGACACGCTATGGGAGAACAGTTCCATTGCTGGTTTTCGAGTTTTCTGAAGAAGCTCCAGGTCCACTGAGGGGCTTCGGAGTTAGTCCGCGAGGAATGAAATGATGTCTTTTGCGTATAGATGAAGAAGCGAGGATTGGAAGATCTAATGCTCAGGATTTTGTCAGAGTGAAGAGTTGGAAAATTTTGCAGAGGCGAAGCGGAAGGAAAGGGACGATATAAAAACAATCTCAGCAAGCGTAGTAGACTAGTAGTTCCTTTTGGTTACGATTGTTTTTGGATTTAAATCGTTGCGAGTAAGAAAAAATTAGATAAATTGAGATAAAATGTAATTTTTAGTTAATTTTAGCGTCTTTTTTTCTGAAAAGTAGTAAATTGTGGAAGTAGTTTTTCGAATCCGTTTTCACGGGTTTAAAAAAATTTTACAAAAAATAGTGATAATAGTAGTCGTTTGAAAGCTTTTGACACGAAGAATATAATTGTATAAAAAATTTACAAATTCGATTAACCTACTTTCAAATTTTTTTGTCTTTTTAGCGAAATATTGAAATTTTTTAAAATTAGTGATGGCAGAAAAATTAGATGTAGAGAAGTTGTTAGAGATTTATAAAATTTTTTTGAGTTTATTAGTATGCCAAACCGGCCCAATATATTGTTATTGGAGTCCAATTAAGTTTGGATTTAACGGATCAACCAACAGCCCTACCCCCAGTCACATTAAAATAATTTTTTTTAAGAAAAAAAATAAGGATAAATTACACTTAGACTTCCTCAACATTTGAGTAATTATATCTAGACCTCTCAACATTTAAAATTTATAAATATCCCTTTTATTTTAAAATGTTGCTAACCTGTAATTCCCCTTTGTTAGTCTGTCGTTAAGGTTCTGATTAAAATGATTACGTCAGCCAAAATATTTTTCTAATATACCAAATTTACCCCTTCCCTTATATATATATATATATATATATATTTAAGCATTTTGGAGTTCCTACGAAACTGTTTGAGAAGCAATGGAATAAGTCCGTCAATGTTGTTGGAGCCACGAATACTGCCAATCATGGGAAGGTCAGGAAGACCATCAGCCCCTCTCTCTCTGCCCCCAAGCTTAAAAATTTATTTTTGATTCTGTTGCTCCCTCTTCTCTCCCACTCCCATTTCTCGCTTTCCTATATTATATATATATATATATATATATATATATATATATAATGGTGCAAATATTTATTTTGTGATTGATTGAAGAAATCAAGAGTTTTGAGTGCTAAGGGGGTTATAGTTTTGAAAATTTTGGTATTTTTTTTTTTCACTTTTTGACACTACTCTACGAAATCCTCCATCTTTCATAGCTTCCAAGTTAAGAAGCTAATCAGAGTGAAAATTTTGCTTCAAAGAAAAATTGTTAGATACCCACCCTCCCTCAATCCTCCTCCTCTCGCACCGTTAGCAGTTGCCAACGAGGGGCCTTCATCGCCACTCAGGTCGGACGCTCTAACTCTTGTTGGTTAATCCTTGAAATTTCGACAAACATGCTTTTGCTTTTCAATTGATAGGGTTTTGTTACTTTTGTAATTTAAGCTTTTCAAGTCAATGAATTTAGTAAAAGTTTGATTTTAATTTTGTAAAAGAAGAATTTCAGAGGAAAAAATTTTTTATTTTGCTTTCCAAAGAAAACATTTGTTATTTTATTTTAATTTTTTTAATGATTGGCCTCTATAGTTTGGTGATGCAAATTATTTATAGTAATTAATTTTATTTAAATAAAACATATAGTTTTATTAAAAATATAAAATTAATTGAATTTAATAAAATTTATTTGATTAATTAATTTAATAAAATATATTTAAATTAATTAATTTAATTTTATAAAATATTTATTTTCAATAATAATTATTTTTAATAAATGAATTAATAAACAACATAATTTAATAGTAAATTATTATTAAATTTAATAAAATTAATATAATTTAATAAAATAAACCATTTTAATAACAATTATTATTTTAATAGTAGTTTTAATTTTAATAAAATAAATATTTTAATATGTACTTATTATAAATTTCTATTTTTACAAAAATAAATATTCTAATATGTAATTATTATTAATTTTAATTTTATTAAAATAAATTATTTTAATATGTAATTATTATTTATTAATGAGTAATTTTAATTTAATAAAATAAATCATTTTAATCATAAATTATTATTTTACTTTTAATTAAATAAATTATTATAAATTATTGAGAAGAGAAAGCTACACGTGCGCGCGGGTGAGAGAGCGAGAGAGAGAGAGAGTTATGCGCTTAAAGAAACAAAAAAGAAAAGTTAGGGGCATAAACGTCCTTACAACAAAATATAAACAAAGTGAGCAGCCAAACTAACGGAGGAGCGTCGGGAGTTATCAACATTTCAAAATAAGGGGGTATTTTCAGTTTTAAATGTTAAGGGGGTCTAGGTATAATTACTTAAATATTGAGGAGATCTAAGTGTAATTTACTAAAAAAATTAAAAAAACAGTTGTAGCATGCATAAAATAAAAAAGCGTCGCACAATTTCCTGTAATACATAATAAAAGCTCCGTTTGGAAGAAATAACTGAAAGTTATTGAAAAACATTAAAAATTTTTAAAAATTATTTATTTTTTATCTCATTGTACGAATTATAAACTTATAATTTTTATTAAATTTTATCACTTTTTGTCATTCCAAACGTCCCCAAAATATCACTAAAAATTATTTTTGTCAACCTAAAACAAGTATTTAATATCCCATTATGAACCTTGTATAATCCATGGCATCTAGCCGATTGCGCTTGAAAAAGCATACATATATTTATAAATGATACTTAAATAATTTTATATATAAATGGTGCAAGGCGAGTACATTTGCAATAAAAAAGGAAAGACTTGACATAATATCGTGTTGATTTGAAACTGTTGAATTTTAATTCAACGGTTCAGATATATTGACATTATTTTAATTTAAAAAAAATATGAATATAATAGTACTGTTAAATTTTTATCTAACGATTCTGATCGTAATTTATAAAATTGACATAATATTACTATGTCAATTTCTAAATCCCATTGCAATAAAGACATAACCCTCTCAAAACCATGTTTTTCCTTTTTTTTTTTTTTCTCTCTCTCCTCTCTCTCTCTCCCTCTCCCTCTCTCTCGCGTATCCTTCTGTAGTCTAATATTAAAACCACATATTTATTTAAGAGCAAAAGAGAGCGAATACCCTAAAAACCATGCCAAGTTGCCATTGCTACAAAAAAAAAAAACATGATTGATAGCACCAAGTAAACTAATTAACCAATCATACAAATGATAGCAAGCCAAAAAAAAAAAAAATCAGACCATTTATCGAATTGCAGAGAACCGAACAAAGAAGTGAATTAACATGATAGTGGGGAACAAAGAGAATCAAGAAGGATTCTTTTTTTAAATAAATAACATTAAAAAATTATAATTACCTTTACACCCTTTTACTTGAGATAAAAATCATTAATACCATTTTAAATTTTAAAAACTTATATTTATACTGTTTGTACTTAAAATTAAAATGAAGTTATGAATAATATAAAATTTTTTAAATTAAAAAACAAAAATATCCCTTCAAATTAAAATAAAATCATGAGGTGTATATATAAGAATATGAAGTGTACATGGAGTATAATGCATTTTTTAAAGTTATTAAAAGCCAACATTGATACTTTTAACTGAATTTTTAACATTTTCATTTTACTTTAAAGTCGAAAAGTATAGAAGTATATTTAAATTTAAATAATATTAGTGATTTTCACTTTTAGCATAAGGGATAAGGGTTGGTGTGAGAAGAAAATAATCTTTCTAAAAATTAATTTTTCATTTGTTTACTAACTTTTAGATATATTTATTTACATCCAAAAAAAATAATTGTAAAAACACTGTTAAAAATAAAAAACAAAATTTAGTTAGTAGTGGCTTATTTTGAATTGTCCCTAAACTTGTCTATTTTTAATTATTTTTATTGATGTGAATAATATGTTTAAAAATTATTAAAAAAAAAATTAAATTTTCATTAAACATATGTGAATTTTTTTATTTTTAATCATTTGTTTTTAATTTTTTTTAATGGATATGAATAATATGCCTAAAAGTTATCAAATAAAAAAATTATAATTTGATTAAAAAAATCAAACAAGAAGAAAATAAACCAAATCTTCCCAAACCATACCTAAAATGCGCAGATACATGAACAGAAAATCAGGCATACATAAGTTTTGCAGAAAAGCAAATGCATGAGGAAGTATCACGCAAGCAAAAAGACAATCAATTAATTAAATAATAAGAATTTATAGCAAATGAAAAAAAATAATAATAAATAAACAGAAGATAAGGATGCGCGTATGATTCACTCAACAACAATTGAGAAAATATGAATATGTGTACTGTATTTATATATGGAGAGAGAGAGAGAGAAAGAATACACAAGTAGAAGAAGAAAAAAAAGAAATTTAAACATATAATAGCATTCACATGTGCATACGCATATATTATATAGAAGGCCTGTTTGGCGCATTAAAAATATGAGAAAACTTCTTAAAACCTCTAAAAACTCCAACACGTTTTATCTTCTTCGTATTTCGTAAAATTTTTATAAATTTATACATATGTACATATCCCAATAAATTTTTACAAATTTTAATAAATTTTTTACTAAACTCAATAATATTTCTATAAACTTCAATAACTTTTTTACAAATTCTAAAAATTTTTTAACAACTTTTAACAAATTTTGATAAATTTAAAAAAAAATCGTTCGAACAAATTTTTTCTCTAAAAAAATTGACATAAGATTCAAAAAAATTTACTATTCATTTAAAAAAAATGTAATTTAATGCTTACACATCAAATATTAAAAAAATTATTCAAATTATTTTTTTTGTTATTTTTAATGACTGCGCACACGCACTATGGAGGGAAGGAGAGAGAGTACCAGCGCCCTTGGCAGCAGCTCCTTCAATAAGAGTGAGACCCACCATGAGAACATTGGACGTAACACTGGCACTGGGGCGAGAGAATCTGCACAAAGGCTCAAATGGCAGGTCCGTTGGACTAAAATGCTCAAATCCGCCTACACATACTTCACCAAAACCAATAATGAACACAACCCATAAACCGATTACCTTCCTCATGGCTCTCTCCACCTCTAATTAAATCCCTCCCAACTCTCACAAGACCAAGCTTATATATATATATATACTTACCAAACCAACCACCATTAACAGACTAGAACTTAAAAAACATATGGAAACAACTTCAAGAACTAAACGAACGAATTACGAATCATAGATTTGGAAAATCGAGAGAGAGAGAGAGAGAGACGGGGGAGAGGAGAAAGAGATGGTGCGTTTGCCAGGCTTTTGTTGAGATTTTATATTCAACTAGATGGGCAGATCAGACCAGGATTTCCTAATGGTCAATACTGAATAGTTATGGTTGGCTTGGTTGGTCAAATAGCGCAACTGGACTTGGCTGATGGCTTGGTGGGTCAAATAGCGCAACTGGACTTGGCTGATGGCTTGGTTGGTCAAATAGCGCAACTTGACTTGGCTGAACAAATAGTTATGGTTGACTTGGTTGACTGTAGCCAATCCCATCCAGTGCAGAAGACTAACCATCGTTAAAATTTGGGTAAATTACCGAGACCAGTGCTGAGATTCACTAAAATGTGAGGTTGTTGCCTTCGTTGCTGACAATTACATCGCCCATCCGAAAGTGATGTGACCTCCGGTGACCCTCTCTCAAATCTAGGCCCTTATCGAGAATTTTATTTATCTAATCATATTCAGACTTAACATCAGATTTGCGGGAAACATTTTGAGCCCCAACTCATACATGTTCCTTGCACTACCTATCATGAGGCAGCAATTCAGATCTTCCCTCTCTCAAATTAAGCTATCCTAGCTACATGGACTTCTTTTTTCAGCCCACACCTCTCTAAGCCTTGGCATTTACAAATTTGGATAGGGCTAGTTGTTCGATTCATCCCTTTATGACAAGATTGTTTTTTCAAGATTAGTGATAATCCCGTTTCGTAAAAAAATTAAAAATAAAAAAAATAACAGGTGATTTCTTGCGCTTAAATTGACAAAATTTCCTCCACCGTTTTGCACTTTATATAGGCCTTTGCATCCAAGGACGAAGCTACCTTGAGGTAAAGGGGGATAAGTGACTTTCTTTATTTTGGAGTTAAAATTATCAAAATACTCTTGGTATTTTAGTTTTATTTAAAAAATTAAATTAATTCAAAATTAAAATTGTAACATCCTGAAAAAAAGAAGAAGAGTGTGATTGCTTATTATACAAATTTATTACATAAGTTTCTTCCTACCTTGGCTATCAGAAAAAAAAAAAAGAATATTACATATGTGCCAAGCTTTAGACTAGCATTTAATCATCATTCCTAGTCAGCCACTAACAGCTGTCAGTCTCAGTCTTTACTACCAGATGGTTCCTTTGTATAAAAAATAAATAAATAAATAAAAAACCATGAAAAGGGGGTGAGCTGTGAAGCCCAGTAAAAAAAATACTCAGATAATATCAACAAGTATTTTATATAAAGAAAGAAACTAGGTGCTCAAGTAACTGTCATTATCATATAAAACCGGTGTTAACAGTATTAATCACATAAATAAGCAGTGAAATGCCCACATAAGGTTATCTCCTTACTACACTTATAATACTTTGCCACCCTGTAACACCTCAACATGCCACGCAGGCTGTTCCCTTTGCCACCTCTATAGCTCCTTGCCACCCTTATAACGTCTCAACAAACCATGCAGGCTATTCCCTTTGCCATCCTTATAACGCCCTAACAAGTCACGCAGACTATTCCCTTTGCCACCCCAAAAATGCTATACTTACACCCAACTTTTTACACCATTGGTTACACCCTCATAAAACGACACCGTGTTGTCCTTAAAAAAAAAAGAAAAAAGAAAAAAATGAAGTTTCAAATCAGGAGTGATCGATGATCTCCCAAATCAACTTTCAAATCAAGAGCGATCGACAATCTCTCGAATCAACCCCGCACTCAAATAACCCAAGTTCGACTTCGTTTCTCGATTAGTTCTACCACGTCGTAATTCCGTTCATTTTCACCAGGAGGGTTTTTGAAGTCCAAAGAAAAAATCAAGCAACCAATGCTCAGGGTTTCGTTTCCATTGTAATTGAATTCAAAAATGGCCGACGAAGGTACGAAATCAGAAATTTGAAACTCAAATTTTGAACTCGCTTCGATTGAAGCCACCATCGAATCAAATGCCTCAAGGTGCAATAGCAGCAGTGCCAAAGGTTCTTCCATTACTTCTGATGGAGACCGCGAGAAATCGTTAGCATATGAGCAAGAGTTGATGGAGTGAGGATTGAAGGCTTCCAAGGAGCGCGATTACACCGAAGCCACTGAATGCTACAGTCGTGCCCTCAAAATCAGGTTAGAGCTAATAGTGCTCCAGTCCATTTCCAGTATTCCTCCTTTTAGCCTCTGTGTTGTTGATGGTATCTTGAATGAAATTAAAATCTTTAGGTCAATAATTGCTTGTTCTAGGAGTAAATAATGTAGCAATTTCTTGGTCTAAGCTAGGTTAAGGTTTTTAGAGTTTGGATTTCTGGGAATGGTATGGAAAGAAAATTATGAATGTAACTATAAAGCGAAGGCAGCGTATAATGAGTTGCTTAATTGCCAATTCTGCATGCTAAATTTAAGAAAATTATGAATATAACTACGAAGCGAAGGTAGTGTATAATGAGTTGCTTAATTGCCAATTCTGCATGCTAAATTTATTAATTTGCTACTATAGATGCTAAATTTATTAATTTGCTTAATTTATCAATTTGCAATGGGTGCTTGAACATTGCTAGTCCCTAGCAATAACTTTATTAAAATAAAATGCAACTACTATCCTATTTCTCTTTTCGTTGGAAACACGGCTACACTTAGCTACATGCAACAAGCCCTTTAAACCCTTAGGTTCCCCCTAGTGGACGAGTAAGGTCTCGTGAGGGTTTGCAGTAAATCTACCCATAAAATTCTATGGCATGGTCTTAATGTGTCAAAGAGTAAGCAAGATTAAAGATTAATTAAGTTCAAGCTCAATAAGTTACAAAATCCAAATATCATGTGTAATTTCCAAGTGCTAAGCATAAATGCATGGACTATCAAAGTAGAAAAAGCATGTGTGCAAAATTGTTTCATTCATTCAACAAGGTCGCAAGAGCATAAACGGAACTAAGTTTTGATTTCAAAAGCTCACAAGGTACCACTCATAGGAAGAAATTCACTCATAGAGGGTTCACACACCTATTAGCATATAATGCTATCCTAGTTGCACATAACCCCAAAAACAAGTGAGTGAACTGAATTGAAGTTCAAAGTGGACAGCTCATGATAATATTCCAATGCATATGCAAGAGATTACATCACACAACCTACACAAGACCACTACATGCACAATACAAGAGTTGTTTGCTTAGAATCCACTAGGTCTTTGTTTTGGTTGTAACTTGGCCAGGGCTAATGGTTAACAATGGAAGATATGGAAATCAAAGCACATGTCTTGGGATAAAGATGTTCAAGTACACACAAGTCTCGAACTACCCATTTCCTTTCCAACCCCAAGAAGAACCACAATAAGAAACTTATTCACTAACTTACAAACTACTCATGGGACATTCTCAATAATTATAATACAATGCATAGGTCCCAAAATTACATAAGCAACAATGAATGACAGATTTTTTTTCTTTTTTTCTTCTTTTTCTTTTTTCTTTTTTTTTTTCTTTTTGAAATAATGAAATAAACATAAGCTAAATTCTCTACCTAATATTCCCTTTCAATATGCTCTCAAAAGTTTCCATTCCCAACTCCTACTCATATCACTGACCTTGAGGCACTTTTTATAACCCAAAACATGTTAGGGTAAGGCTTAAAAGTGTGTGAACAAGGTTAAGGGACAATATATGACGTGGGAACCAAAGAAAAAATATATATATTTATCACACACTTTATTAAAAAGGCTTCAAGTTGGTTCCTAGGGCAATTTCATATCAAGAAATGATAAAAAGGCCCAACAATAGCAAAGATGGCCTAGCATCATGTTCAAAGCTTACAACAACTCATAATATGCCAAGTGAAACTCATGCAAGTGTGTGTGATGCAATTATTGCATTGAAAACCAAACTGAAGAATAAAAGAGTTGTGATTATGTGCAACCCCTCAAGAAAAAGAAATAATAGGCTCAAAAGCTCACAATTAAGGGGTATAAGTCTCTACCTAGTCCAAAGATGCTCAAGTAACCAATATCAAATAAAGTCTACTCCTAAGCAAATAAACTTTTCACCATGATAGTCCAAAAATGCACAAAGTTATCACACACTCCACTTGAATTATGTTTCCTATTAATACTTAAACAAAACTCACTTATTACTTTCTCACTCAAATTCACCATTGACCAAACCAAAAAGGTTGACATGTAAGTATAAATGTGCTAAATTCATGTATTTAAGCTAAAAAAATGCTCAAGATTTGAAAATTTTGACAATTTTAGCACAAAGTGTCATCATGCGAACTCTACCCCCCAACCTAGACTAAACATTGTCCTCAATGTGAAAACTATAATGCATAAGTGGGTCTATAGTGTGCAAAGTGAGCATGATGATGAGTATGAAATAATAGCCACAAAAGGCACAAATAAGAACATAGCTTATTCAAGCCCCTTAAGGCATCACCCAAAACACCCCCAACCTAGATTCTACAGCACTCCCAATAATAGCAATTATATATAATGGAGTACCAAAATTGAAAGTGCAAGATTAAATAAGAATGAGAGGAAGTGTATTACCTCAAGAGCTTCCTTATTTGAAGAAAACAAAAGAAACTATTCAAAAGAAAAGGTTAGACATAAAATGAAATGAAAATAAGACAAGAAAAATGGTTGGTACGAAAGAAGAAATAAAAATAAAAATAAAATAAAAGGAAATAGATGAAGAGAATCAAATTAAAAAGAACTATGAAAATAAGAAAATGAAAAATCTAATCTACTATGTACAAATGAAATGAAAACAAAAGTGTTATCCAACACCCTCTCTATCCCATGCATCCACAAATGGTTTAAGAAATAGAATGTTCTCTTTGGGCCCATGAAGTACTGAATGTGGATGCTTTTCAGGTGTAAAACACACCGAGGAATGAAATGCCAAGTGAGGTTCTTAAAACCTCGGATGTGGCCAAAGTGTAAGTGCAGGTGTGGACATGGTTGGCTCAATTAGTCTCTCGACACCTAAGAATTCTATGTAGAATGGTGGGTTCCATAAGTCTTTCAACGCCCAGGAAATCTATGGGTGTGGAAATGGTGGGCTCTAATGATCTTTTGACACCTAAGAAATCTACAGGTGCAGAAATGCTGGGTTTGAATGAACTCTCAACACCCAAAAAGTCAATGTAAGCCTTTCCCGTGTCTACTACCTCTCCGCAATGATGGCTGATCTCATGGTCGTCACTTACAATTCCCATAGTAAGACTTTTGGATGGGACTAAGTCAGGAGATGAGAGGTGTGCACCACTCTCAACCTCGGTTGTATAGTGAAGTGAACTAGAGTCAACCGACTCAATGATATGTTCCTCGAGCCATGTGGCATTCAAATGCTCAGTTGGAGTCAAAGGACTCTCAATAAGGTCTGGGGTAGGTTAAGCATCAAGCTCGGTAGTAGGAAAGAATTGTATGTCTCCCTGACTCTCCGTAAGTGGTAAAGGAACATCCTGAATGGGAGTATCCAAAGGAGTATGAGAAAGATGCTCATTGTAAATGTTATCCCTAGTGTAGTTAGGGCAATTGTCCCACTTAGTGCCTATAATAGTATCTAAGGTCGACGTCTCAGTTATGTTACCACTTAGATTGGTGCTCATAACTTGTGTTATCTTAGATAATTGCTCTCTCAAGTCATTTAGGGCTTGGTACCAGCCGTTATTAATTTTCAACTGCTGTTGCATGAATTGATAAAAAATGTCCTCTAATTATGTATCATTAGGTTCACAGGGCCAATAATCCTGAGGTTCCTCATGCTGGCCCTCAGTGAGTGGAACAAGGTTAGGATAGGCACAATAATCAGTTTCCATGCATGTGCTACTTCTAAAGGATAGATCATGAAGGTCAAGTGAAGTAGGAGTATATGGGGAAGGTTCAGTGTGGCTTTTAAATGCATGAGATTCAAAATTAGGCTTAAGTCTTCCCTGTGGCCTGGTGTGTTCATAGAAAAATTCGAGAAATGACCATGCCTCACCTGGGGTAAGGTCAAGAAATTCCCTATCTAAGACTTTTTCAAATGCCTGGTGTAAACTACTAGGTAGAGCATTATATAATATGGCTACAATGTCCCCTAGCTCTAATCTGTGACTTGGGAATGTTTCCAAAAGATTGTTAAATCTCTCCCAACTTTTATAAAATACTTCACCCTTCTTTCGATAAAATTTTTGATTTGAAGGCCATGGGTGAAAGTTTGATGAATAGGGAAGAAATGTTCAATAAAAGCTTGATGAAATTGCTCCCAAGTACATACGCATTCACATATAGCATAACACCAGTCACCAGCCACACTTTGCAATGATAAAGGGAAAAACATACACCTAAGTCTCTCACTCTTTCTAGCATCATCACATAAACCACATGCTACCTTAAACCTATCAAGGTGAAGACATGGGTCTTCCTCCTCATGTCCAAAGAATTGAGGAAGCACACTATAGGTGTCTAATGTAAAAGCATATCCAAATATGCCACCTAGATACTCTATGTATTCTCGGGTATCGAAATGGCCATGTACAAGATCACCAACTTCCATGTCCAAGATCAGAAAATAAAATGAGAAAAGAGAAAAACTATACTAAAATGCAACCTAAGATAATTAGCATGCAAACTAGATTATATGATATGCAAATTAATATATAACAATGCAAAAGAAATAAAACTACTAATAAAGAGATGGAGAAAAGAAAAATTTACCTAATTTCTCAAGTGAACTCTCTTCTAACCCCAAGTCTAGCGCTTAGTTGCCCTCCCCGGCAACGGCGCCAACAACTTGACTGTCCCTAAATTGTGTTTGGGTTCTACCTCTCAAGTGCAAAAGGGCAGTCGTAGTTTTAAACTCGGTGAGTACCAAGGTCAAATCCACATGGAGGACTTTGTTAAAAGCTCTAGACTTGGTCTCTTAGTTAGTAGGTGAACCTAAATTAATTTAAACTAATTTTTCAACAACTCAAACTTTTGTTTTAGGTTCTAAATGAATTAAATATTAATTAAAGAAATTTAATTTAATTTTAAAGTACAAATAAACCATCTACTCTAAATTTTAAAGCGAATAAATCAACTCAGAAATTAAATTAATTAACAAGCACAATACTAAAGAGGTTCTTGATCCAACTTTCAAGTCTGGGTAATTCACTACTTTGTCTTGGGATGTTTTTATTCAATTCTAGATTAGGGTTTAATTCGGTTTAATTCAAAAAGTGTTAAGAAAATTTTAATCAAAGGTCAGTGCCAGTGATCTCAAGCAGATATGGTTAAAGACCTTTATTTTTGAAGGTTTTTTCAATTAAACAAAACTAGAAGTGAACTCAAATCCTATTTTTAATCTTGTTCGAAAGTGTTTAAACAATTAATAACGAAAACCCATACCAGTGACTTCAAACGAGTGTGGTTAAAGATTTTTCGATTTCGAATGTTTTCGAAACAAGTTAAAATAGATTTTAACACGGTAGATCCTTACGCATGAGCTCTCACAACTCATGCGAAGGGTCTACGAACATCCCAAGGTTTTTTGTGAACTACCTATTCTTGATTCGTTGAATCAAGAACTAGGGTTTTACGCTAAAACTACTTTAAACATCACAAAAATGATAAAAGAACATTCCATGATGCGAAAAAGGAATCGAAACAAGCAAAACATTATATTACGAAGTAAATCGAAGTGCAACGTACAATGTAACTCGGATGTAAAAGAAAAGATGAATAAGTAATGCGAAGACAATGATGAAAACTCCAAAAACCTCCATAAATCCACACATCCAAGCGTACAAATCACTCTAAAATTAATCAAAACCTAATCTAACTCTCAATCTAAAGTGTAGTAAACAAAGAGAAGCATCCCTTGTTCAGCCGTACAAGGGTTACATATATAGCTTAAGCAAAACCCTAGAAAAAAATGAAGTAACACGCGTGCCCAGGTCTTTGCTGGGGTCCGGACCCTTCGAGGAGGGATGGGGACCCCAGAACATAAACTTTTCAAATTCCCTCATTGTGGTCCGGACCCCAGAACCTTGATTTCTCCATCTTTGTTTCTCCTTCACTCTGAGTCCTTGGGTTGGTCCAAACCATCTTTGATGAAGCTTCAATCCTAACTCCTCTTTCGTCTTCTAAGCCTTCTCCAACACCATTAACTTCGCTTTTCTCATCCATTTCCCTACAAATAAGATGATAGAACTTGTAAGTTACAAAATACTATCAAAACTTTAAATTTAACCATTCAAATGCATTAAAATGTATTTAACTATAGAGTTTGTAATTACACTTTTCAAGTGTAATTAGGTACATTGGGACAATTTGTCCCCTCTCCCTCTTTTGGTTGTTAGAAACAATGAAAACATTGTTAAGCTATCAAACAATTATGGCAATGACAGTGATCTTTCACAGTTGAAAATTTTTTAGTCAACAAAGACAACTTTACTTCATGTTGAGGAACATGATTTGCCACCTTCTCAAGCCTTGGATCTTGGTGATTGGTAATTTCAGTAGCCTTCTAGTATGCCTCCTTGCTAGTCTTGTAGCGTGACTACAAGTTAATACACCATCCATTAAAGCACCTGCTATGATGGAAATATTCTCAAACCAATCAAACGAAAAATAGAAAAGTTAAAAAGGAAGAAAAATGAACCTAAGAAAATGTCAACAAAAAGTGGCTCTCATGTTGTAAAATGTTGTGCAACCAAATCTAACTTATAATATCAGTTATAATCTCCCCCCGACTCAAAATCCTGACTTCACGCCTGAACATGTCATAAATCTTTTTTTCAAAGTATTATCATGTTTCAGTGTACCTTGTGCAAAAAAATAAATAAATAAATCAAAGAATAAATAAATAACGATGTATATAATATTGTTAGTGCATTATAATAAAATTCTTACTATTATTGATTCAATTTTTATCCCCTGATAAATTCTAATTTTATTATGACTAACAGAAACCCTTCAAGTTCAGGAAAACCCAGCACCTCATCTGGTACAGAACCCAACTGACCCCTTCAAAACAGCCTTTCATAGTTATGGTTTATTTAGAGAAGGTTCATACTAAAAAATCTACAATCTAACAAACCCATACAAGAAACATGGAGGGGCTTATCTTTTACCACTACAAGATTCAAAATCACAATACCCGTAAAAATAAATACCACGAGTAACCCCTTCTATGAAAAGAAGTGAATCTAATGCAAATTATATGTTATGCTAACAACGGTCACACATCAATCTACAGAGTTCACACAAAAAGAAAACAAATCTACGTGAAACACAAGGAAAAGTAATAATCTTGCTCAGAAAAAGAAAGATCTAGTATGTTGAAAACAATCCAATGTATCAAAATTATCCCAAAAATCAAACAACCCATTATCACAGAGCATCAAAAGCAGATCATTACAAGCTCATGAAGTCAAATTTCTCACCAAATCCAAAGATTTAATGTACCCAATATAAAGAGGGTTGTAAAAGGCATAGAAGTTATAGCAAGAAATGAACCTACAGGGGGTCTGTTGGCCATGGTGGCATGAGAACGAAAGAGGGAAGGCCCAGAAATAGAGAGCCTAAAGATTAAAGCAATAATTCATAGAGAGACAAAAAATGAAGCTAAAAGGCTATGCGTGTGTGTATATATAAGTACGTTGTATGCTGCTGTGTGGATGGAGGAAACAAAGAAGAAGAAGAAGGAGAGAAAAAAAATAGATGGATGAAAAGAGAGAGATCTTGAAGCTCGGTGTTAAAGAAACCAGAAAAGAAAGAGAAAAGACAAAATTATATATTTATTGGAGCACTCTATTTTCGAATGCACCTACGAGATCTCTCTCTCATGGACGTGAGTCTTATACAAAAATACTACACTTACACCCAACTTTTTACACCATTTGTTGCACAATTACTTTCTTAGCATGCCTCATTTGCTTCCTGTGCCTTTTGTTGTTTTATAAATTCCCTAGCCACGTTAACTGCAGAACTTTACCAGCTTTAAATAGCGAAAGTATAAATGGTCCATTGCTGATAATGTTTATTTGATTCTATTTTTTAGGAATTTCTATTTTTGGACCCAGTTCCTTTGAAATTATTGAGAGCTTTTGACTTTCTTTTACACTCTTCCCTTGTCTCATGTTATATTCCTCAATTTTGTTTCACTCTGACTAATGTTTGCCTAATATAAACGCAAATCATGGTTGGTCATTATGGGGGACTTGAACGTGCTAATGCATATTATAAGTATGGATGTGCATTGCTGTATAAAGCTCAAGAAGAGTGAAACACATCATGTATTTGCTCTAGTGGATTAGAAGCACATCATATGTGCATACAAAATAATTTAATATTAATATAAGCAATATCTGATTTTGGACAGTGAAGTTAAATAGTTTAGCATGCTCCTCAGGTATTGTTCTATTCTCGAGTCTGTTATAAATTTTGCCAAGCAGCAAAGAAATATTGTAATTTATAGGAGTATTTAGTAGAGAAAGAACTAATACAGGAATGGAAATATGATATTAGACTCTTTTCTTTGCAACAAAATTTGATATAATTTTAGTATTAGTTGCCAACAAATTGATGCAAGCTACTTCTGTTTTTTAATTTTTTTTCTCTTCTATTAGATAGAGTTTCTTCTTATTTGGGCTTATATGATGTTACATTGAGATGCATGCAGGTTCTTGTTCGAGCTCAGGCTCGAGTCAAGGTATCATGTGGCTCGACATTTACACAAGTACAAGCTGAAGTAAGAAGCAATGTCAAAAGGTAAAAAGAATTGAAAAAGTGAGGGCAAAGGTGCAATTGTAGTGAGGAGGAGCCATCAAAAGGCAAGAAGGAGAGATCATTTGCATAGTCTTAATCTCTCTCTCTCTCTCATGGACGTTAGTCTTATACAAAAATGCTACACTTACACCCAACTTTTTACACCATTTGTTGCACAATTACTTTCTTAGCATGCCTTTACTTCCTGTGCTTTTTGTTGTTTTATAAATTCCCTAGCCACGTTAACTGCAGAACTTTACCAGCTTCAAATAGAGAAAGTATAAATGGTCCATTGCTGATAATGTTTATTTGATTCTATTTTTTAGGAATTCCTATTTTTGGACCCAATTCCTTTGAAATTATTGAGAGCTTTTGAC
The DNA here is from genome assembly GCA_019916065.1 of Vitellaria paradoxa. Taxonomy (NCBI): domain Eukaryota; kingdom Viridiplantae; phylum Streptophyta; class Magnoliopsida; order Ericales; family Sapotaceae; genus Vitellaria; species Vitellaria paradoxa. The sequence goes on from CM034238.1 coordinate 22,171,704, forward strand.
TTTCTTTTACACTCTTCCCTTGTCTCATGTTATATTCCTCAATTTTGTTTCACTCTGACTAATGTTTACCTAATATAAACGCAAATCATGGTTGGTCATTATGGGGGACTTGAACGTGCTAATGCATATTATAAGTATGGATGTGCATTGCTGTATAAAGCTCAAGAAGAGTGAAACACATCATGTATTTGCTCTAGTGGATTAGAAGCACATCATATGTGCATACAAAATAATTTAATATTAATATAAGTAATATCTGATTTTGGACAGTGAAGTTAAATAATTTAGCATGCTCCTCAGGTATTGTCCTATACTCGAGTCTGTTATAAATTCTGGCAAGCAGCAAAGAAATATTGTAATTTATAGGAGTATTTAGTAGAGAAAGAACTAATACAGGAATGGAAATATGATATTAGACTCTTTTCTTTGCAACAAAATTTGATATAATTTTAGTATTAGTTGCCAACAAATTGATGTAAGCTACTTCTGTTTTTTAATTTTTTTTTCTCTTCTATTAAATAGAGTTTCTTCTTATTTGGGCTTATATGATGTTACATTGAGATGCATGCATGTTCTTGTTCGAGCTCAGGCTCGAGTCAAGGTATCATGTGGCTCGACATTTACACAAATACAAGCTGAAGTAAGAAGCAATGTCAAAAGGTAAAAAGAATTGAAAAAGTGAGGGCAAAGGTGCAATTGTAGTGAGGAGGAGCCATCAAAGGGCAAGAAGGAGAGATCATTTGCATAGTCTTAATCTCTCTCTCTCTCTCTCATGGACGTGAGTCTTATACAAAAATGCTACACTTACACCCAACTTTTTACACCATTTGTTGCACAATTACTTTCTTAGCATGCTTCATTTACTTCCTGTGCTTTTTGTTGTTTTATAAATTCCATAGCCACATTAACTGCAGAACTTTACCAACTTCAAAGAAAGAAAGTATAAATGGTCCATTGCTGATAATGTTTATTTGATTCTATTTTTTAGGAATTCCTATTTTTTGACCTAGTTCCTTTGAAATTATTGAGAGCTTTTGACTTTCTTTTACACTCTTCCCTTGTCTCATGTTATATTCCTCAATTTTGTTTCACTCTGACTAATGTTTACCTAATATAAACCCAAATCATGGTTGGTCATTATGGGGGACTTGAACGTGCTAATGCATATTGTAAGTATGGATGTGCATTGCTGTATAAAGCTCAAGAAGAGTGAAACACATCATGTATTTGCTCTAGTGGATTAGAAGCACATCATATGTGCATACAAAATAATTTAATATTAATATAAGCAATATCTGATTTTGGACAGTGAAGTTAAATAGTTTAGCATGCTCCTCAGGTATTGTTCTATACTCGAGTCTATTATAAATTCTGCCAAGCAGCAAAGAAATATTGTAATTTATAGGAGTATTTAGTAGAGAAAGAACTAATACATGAATGGAAATATGATATTAGACTCTTTTCTTTGCAACAAAATTTGATATAATTTTAGTATTAGTTGCCAACAAATTGATGCAAACTACTTCTGTTTTTTAATTTTTTTTTCTCTTTTATTAAATAGAGTTTCTTCTTATTTGGGCTTATATGATATTACATTGAGGTGCATGCAGGTTCTTGTTCGAGCTCAGGCTCAAGTCCAGGTATCATGTGGCTCGACATTTGCACAAGTACAAGCTGAAGTAAGAAGCAATGTCAAAAGGTAAAAAGAATTGAAAAAGTGAGGGCAAAGGTGCAATTATAGTGAGGAAGAGCCATCAAAGGGCAAGAAGGAGAGATCATTTGCATAGTCTTAATGTCAAAAGGTGAAAAGAAAGACTGAGACCAGTATCCTCCAAACTAACTAATTTCCCCTTCTTTGGTATAACAAGCTATGGTAGAAGAACCTGAGGATGAAGAAGTTGGAAGAGTTAAGAGCATAGAGATTACAAATTGAAGATTAATTGTTGGATATTGACGTGTTACTTATTTGTAGTTCATAGTTCTAGTATTTGTTTTTTATTATTTTGTAAGTCAACCTTGTATCCTAGAAGTAGTAATCTTCAAAGGTTCAAGAGATATCTTTTTTGTTTCGAATGATGTAATTGTTTTAGTCATTCAATAAAAATTCAAGTTTAGCTTATTATTGTTTTGTCATTTATTTAGCTATGAATGTGGCTTGTGAATGGCGATTTAGATGGCTTGTGTGTAAGTTAAATTGATGTTGTTGTTCTTGTTGTATTGGTTAAAATGCGAGACGTCGGTGTAGGATCAAAAACAGGGGAAACTCTGCTGAAATTTTGAATCACCACCACCCAAAATCCGACGTTCGATGGTTAAATTTATACACATTAGTACGGATACATTATGTATACGATACAATATGGACATGGGATATGAATACGACACGAAATAGACACGATACAAGTACAAGGAGTAAAAAGGTTAAAAAAAACCAACAAAAAACCTTTTCATCTGGTCATTTCTCGAAACTTATACAAACTGCAAATGAAATAGAAAGTGCCAACAACTCATTCAATACATAAGGTGCTAATAAAGTGGGAATATACATTAGCCAAACCAACCTTTCATCTGATGATCTCTCAAAATACAGACACAACTAATTATCTCTCAAAAATACCTATAACTCATTAGATACATGGACACAAAATACAAACATGACACAAGTACCAGAAGCAAGCAAGTAAAATACTATTCACCTTTAGTCGTTTCATTCATTATATCTGTAAAGCTTTATTGTCCTCCTCCCCAAACTTGACTAGATTGTCTTCTTTCCCAAACTTGGCCACCTGAAAAAGTTGGTTGACCCATTTAAACTTGACCATTGAATATGCTTTGTGAACTTGGAAAAGAAGGCATCGCTTGGCTCAAGCTTGTTCTGGCTGGGTAGAAATGTGGAGAAAATGGAAAGAAGCTTCTGCCTTGAGCACAATTTGGTGGCATATCATGGAGCATCATGTTTGGCCACATGTTATGCCCCATGTAGCTTGGGTTACTCTATCCAAGAATAAAAAAGGATTTTTAATAAACATTACATAAGAAAGGAAATAATGTAATTAACAAAGTTTTTTTCTCCAAAAATAAAATAAAATAAAATAACGAAATTTCTTACATTTAAATTTACAACACTTTCTTGAGTCCCAATATGGTGGCCAACTACAATCTCTTCAACCCCCTGAAATTGCACATTCATGACGGTATTTATAGGTCCATCATCTCTCTGCCACGTCACCTCCAATATGAAAATTTTAATTAAAATTTAAACATTCAAAATTTCTCTATTAAAATTTATTAAAATTCATTAAAATATTTAAAAATTCAAAAAATATTTAGGAAAATTCATAAAAATATTTAAAATTTTGAAAAATATTTATTAAAACTTATTGAAATTCGTTGAAATATTTAAAAATTTGAAAAAATATTTATGAAAATTCATTAAAATATTTAAAAATTCAAGCTGTATTAATTAAAATTTACTAAAATTCATCAAAATATATACAAATTCAAAAAATATTTAATAAAATTCATAAAAATGTTTAAAATTTTGAAAATATTTATTAAAACGTATTGAAATTCATTAAAATATTTAAAAATTTGAAAAAATATTTATGAAAATTCATTAAAATATTTAAAAATTCAAGCTGCATTAATTAAACTTATTAAAATTCATTAAAATATTCAAACATTCAAAACAATATTTACTAAAATTTATTAAAATTCATTAAAATATTTTAAAATTCAGAAAATATTTATTAAATCGTGAAGAACTTATACCTTGGATTTTTCGTTCGACAGTGGCTTATTTTTTGTTTGTCTTTTCTTTGTAACAATTTTTTCCACAAGGCTAATCTTTCTTTTTGTCGGTAGTCTCCCTTTTCGTCGAACACGTATTGGATCAAAAATGTTTGTGGTATGTTTGGAAGGTATAACCCCATTTCCAAATGAAAAAGGTTATTGCCATTGAGTCCTTGCATTATCACCAAGTGAAACCACATTACGTTGAACCGAAGCTTCCATGCACTCTCATTTTAGCTCTTGTAGCTGCTTCATCACCATATCATATTTCTCCTGAGATCCTTCTGCTAAATCAGCAACCTCATTAAAGAGATTGCACATGTTATCATGCCGACATGCTTCAATTGACTTTAAGGACTTATTGTAACAGATCCGAACTTTAGTATGAGCCCTTTTCACATTTTTGCACCATCTTCTCAACACATACTTGTCAGGAACTCTTTTAACTCCCATATCATGCCATGCCATTAGTTGATGTGTATACACTATTCCTCTGAATTCAAATAATCAACAATTACAACTTGTTTCATTGGTTTTAGCATTAAAATCGACATAAAATAACACTTGTTTCTTAAATTTCTCTTCTCCTTCTCCAAATGTAATCCACTCTTTTACCTCAAATACAGACTCAATGTCACCTGCTTTTATCTTTGAACATAAACAATTAACTCTCCTAACAAGTTGTTTGTGAAACTCCTAAAACTTTGCATTCGTATAAGTGCTTTGAAATTGCTCCTCCAACTCACATGCTGAAATTAATGGAATGTAAGTACGCCAACTATTTGCATCTTCTAGGTTTTCAAGTTCCATCTTATCCGCCAATGCTATTTCCTGTTGTTCTATAAATTGTTTCAAGGTAGTCTTTGGATGAATGTAACCATCAAAATATGCATTATACCCTCGCTTCTCTGTGTGGATGACATCCCCGCCCAAAATACATCTTTAAGATAAGCAGGCACCCATCGTTTCCTCTCCAAATATAACCCCTCTAACCATGTATTATTTAAAAGCTCATACTTTTTGATGAACCCATCCCAAGCATCCTCAAATTGTTCTACTGTTAGTGAATCATAAACTGCAGCACGCATACACTTTGGAATTTTCTCATAAGCGTTGTAGCTACCAAACTTTTCAGGCACCATTTTCATAATGTGCCAAATGCACCATCGATGTCAAGTCATATGGAATACTTCTTCTATAGTATTCTTCATGGCCATACATTGGTTAGTAATAATTACTTTCGGAGCACAACCCGACATGGATGCCTTCCAAGTCGTAAATAACCATGAAAATGACTCAGTGTCTTCATTAGAGATGAGGCCGTATCCCAACAAAATAGATTGACCATGATGATTCACGCCTACAAATGGAGCAAAAGGCATATTATACTTGCTTACTAAGTATGTTGCGTCAAATGTTACGACATCACCAAACTCCTTACAAGCTACCCTGCTCCTTGCATTAGCCCAGAATATATTCTTTAGTCGACAATCATCATCTACATCCATGGCAAAAAAGAATTCAGAATTGTCACCTTTCATTCTCATGAAATAACAATACATTGCTTCAGCATTTCCTTCCACGAGTCGTAAATGTCGTTGTTTATCCAAATAATTTCTACAATTCTTCTTAAGAAATGGAAGCTTATTAGGTCCCCCCAGCCTCAATACGAAGTGCATTATAAGTCTTATGTGCTCCAAATCCCAGCTCTATCATTTAATTCAAGCATTTTTTTCACTTTTTCATCAAGTACCCTATTACTCTTAAAAAACCTTGCCTTTGATGGACTTTGTTCGTGATTGTGCTCCAAAGTAACCAGGTTAAACCTCCACTTTCCCTCTGGGTTCATGACAACAGTAATGTGAGCTGGACAACCAATTCTTGACTGTGGTCGTGGTTTGACCGGGTTGCTTGTATTCACCTTTGCCGTTCTATCACGAGTGCATGAAAGTGCAAGGCATTGTAACTTTCCATCTTTTCCCTTTCTTGATGTTCTTTTATGAATAGCAAACCCTTGTTGTTATGCATATTTGGAGTAATAAAGATAAGCATCCTCCAATGTATCGAATGTCATTCATTCCTTCGGTTCTTCTACTTTATCTTCATAATTGTCAGTTTCCTCTTCCTCACATTGAGTAGTATCTATCTCTTCACACACTTTGTTTGAAGGACAACTCCGTACCTCTTGCTTGCTTTACTCTCTTCCACTCCATACCTGTTCTTTTTCTTCACACTTTATCTTTAGAGGCATTGTTGATGGAACAGACTCCGGCGACATCATCTGCCATTAAAAAACAAAGGAAACAAGGTTAGAACGACCGATAACCTAATTATTTATATCATTAATCATCATATTCATTAAAACAAATCTTATTGCTTTAAACCATAAGGACAATAAACTATTAACTGCATCTAATATTGCCAATCATTTTTCATTAAACACAAAAATCCAACTAGTTGTGAGTCAACTTTGTTGTAATCTTTCCTTATTTCTTTGTCTTCTTGTATATGCATATATTATTAGGATCAGGGATGGAACCAGGAATTTGGTTGATGGGGAGCCAATTCTTAATAAATATCAATATTTTTTCCTAATCTAAAAAATGCAATATCAGAATTAAATAGTCTATTTGATCTTCAGCGCATAATATAAATAAAAAATTGAAGACGTAATCATTCGTAGATAAAACAATCATGAGAATTTATCATTCAAACACATTTCAAAATAGCACCTATTAAATTGAAAGGACCAAAAGATAACTTCAATTATGGCTCAATATAGAAGAATATACATCCTGTAGTTTATAAATGGTCTAACTCAAAAATTATGGTTCAATGTAAAAGAGTTAGGGGTGCCATTTTTCAAATAAAATATTTATAAATATATTTTTACTCTATATATAATTTTTTTCAATGTTTGGGCAAGCCAGAGCCCTATTGATCAGCGCATAGTTCCATCTTTGAACATTTTTGTTTGATTTTGTTTTTTACTTGATAAAAAAAATTAGTTTGAAAAAGTCCAGAGAAGATAAATACGTCGATGGTGGGGTGGTTGCAGTACGACATGGCTCTAGTGGTGGTCGGGATAAAGCTGGCGAAGCTGGTCGATCCTTCTCCAAATGATGTTGAACCTGGGTGCTTGTTGCTTGAAGAAATCTCTGCACTTCAAAAATCCTCTCGGTGGAAAATGTATGGAAAAAAATAATGTGACTAGTTGGCTGAAACTAAGACAAAATGACATCGATTCGGGTCACTTGAGCGCGGGAATTAATTTGGGTGAGCGTTAGGTTGCGCCTAATTTGGAACCTTTTTTTTCCCCTCTGGAAGAAAACGGTGTCATTTTATCGAGGTGTAACTCATGGTGTAAAAAGCTGTGTGTAAGCGTAGCACAGCCGTTGCCACCCTTATAACGTCTCAACAAGTCACGCAGACTATTCCCTTTACCACCTTTATAACCCTTTGCCACCCTTATAATGCCTCAATATATTTTTATGAAAGTACACAAATTATAATATAGATCATAATCCCATTATTTCACATTCTCTTGTATTATCAAAATAATCATACAGTGAAATCATATGTTATTATTATGCCTTTATACAAAATACCAAATTTCAATTATAAGAATAAATTACCTACTTGAAAAATCCAGTAGTCCTTCTTTGCTGATTTTTCCCTCGGCTTCGGTTTAAATTCTATATAGAAATTTATAGGTAATCAACATATGTTTGCATCTCATTATCCAATTACTTTGATTATTGAATTTAGTCCAGGAGGTTTTAATTAGTAGTTTTTCTGTTACCAACAATTTTATCTAATCTCGATAGATATTTATTTCCTTAGCTAATTAATTGCTAATAATTATTATTATTATTATTATTATTATTATTATTATTAATAAAAGAGACTCACACCAACTTGGATTTAGATTAAATATCCTTTATTTTGTGGCTGAAGTATTTATAAATATTCAAGTTGAGGGGTGTAAAAATTAAATTAAAATTTTCCCCAAAAAAATAAATAAATAAATTATGGAGGCGGTTGTTGTGGATTGTCTCCAAATCTAAATTTTTAACCCAAACAAATTATACATATTAAACATTACACCATTAAAATTTAATCCAAATTAGTTTGATAATATAAATCTGGTAAATAAAACATCACTATTACAACTCACTTAATTTATCCTAAACTTTTATAAAAATTATCTTTTACGAACCAGCAAAATAAAATAACATAGCTTAAAGTTTGGCCCAAAATTTCAAGTCGTTTCCTTTTTCCCTCACTGCCTCCTTTACTATTTTTCTTCTTTGTTTTGTTTTTTTTTTTTCCATTTCGCTCTCAAGTGTGCCGTGCACACACACATATCTAGGCATACATATATATATATATATATAGGCAAATGGGAGGCCAAGTTGGTTATCTCTCTTTTTTTTTTTTTTTTCCTAGGCTTCCAAGGGTCCCTCCACATCTACTCCCACCATCATTACTTTTCCACCTATACACCATGTGTTAAAATTCATCCTTACATGTGTCACTTGTTGTAATTTTTTTCTATTATTTATTTAGATTAAAATTAAAAATTTGAAACAATGCTATAAATTATTTTTTTTTTGGCTTTTTGTCCTTAAATAGAATCAATAATTAATAAAAACCGAGATATTACAAAAATATTTTGGCTTTATTAAAAAATTAAGATTAACTCAAAATTTTCAACATAAATAGAGTTTACATGAATCAAACCTAAGTATTTTTTGTGAAATAAGATTCATTCTCCGACTACACTATTAAATACTTGGGTAAATTACACCTAAACTCCCCAAACATTAGACTAATTACAGTGATCTACCTTAACCATTTTAGCCTTACACTTACACCTCCACTACTCCCTAATGTTTGTAACACTTAGACCCTCTCTGTTGATTTTTCTCCTAATGCTGTAAGAGTGTTACAGTAAAATGACATAAATGCCGTTGGTAAATTCAAATGATTGAGGGAAGTTTCTGTAAGTTCAAATGGTGCATGATAAAATTAACATTTATTAATTTTGCCAAATAACATTTATTACAGTATTTATTAATTTAATTAAATTTATCTTAATTACATCTTTAACCTTTATTTCTACATTTCAGCCGTTACAGTGTCGGATCCGACATTGATCCGGCATTGAGAGATGTAAATAATATCTGCATATAGATTAATTACATTAATATATAATATAATTAATTGAAGTGTTTTCAAAGTAAAACGCTCTTTCTTCGACGAAATAGATGTCTTATTAACAAGTTATGTATATATATATATATATATATATACACACACATATACATGGACAAAGCTGTTAAGGGGTCATGGTCCCTCTTTAGTTTTGATAAATATCACATATGTAAATTTTTGATTAAAAAAATACTATAATTCAACCCCCTTGAAATTTTAAAAAATTATTTATTTTGGTCAATAAAACATCCCTAATAATACATATAAATTATTAAGTTAACAAAATTTAGGTTATGGATTCGTCTTTCTAAAATTTTATTATTTTTTGATTATTATATGTAATCTAAAATTTAGAAATATAATCAATTACACGTATTTTTATTTATTAAATATAATTTATTTTGGTCCCTCACTTGAAATTTTGATTTCGTCCGTGTATATATACGCGTGTGTTTTTTGGGGGGATCTATTTTATTTTCAAATTAACTATGTAAACTAGTAGTGGACTCGCACTGTGCAATAAAATCATTAAATTAAATAATAATTTAGTAAAAATAATTTTGTTAATATATTATAAAATTACTATAACTATCAATCCCATTAAACTAAAACAAAGAAAAAAAAAATTGACTATATTGAAATATCATTTGTCACTCCTGTCTAAGAGTCCATTTAGCTTTAATTACACCAAGATATATCAGTTTAGTCATTTTTATACTTTTTCATTAATTTTTCTAACTCCATAATACCTTTAATTTACTAAATGAAAAAAGAGTAATGTGGAATTGGAAAAATTAACTTAGAGGAGATGCAAATATTCCCTGCATTTATTTAATACAAATTTTGATTGTCCTATTTAATACTTCTTCCTAAAAAAAAAATTAATTTCCCAATTAAAGTGAGCAATAAGATCATCTAATTTAAGAAAAATGATATAAAAATTATACATGATCAGTATTAAGAGAAATATAGCATGAATATTAGGGTTTTGTAAATGATATTATTGCTATATGGGTATCATATTTAATGTTGTCACATTTACAGTATAGCAATCTAAGTAATTCAAATCTTTTAATAAATGATAAAAAAGTATTTTATGGCATGTAAAACAAAATTTCCTAAGAAAAGCATACTAGGAGTTCAATGAAATCAAATGTAAAAATTTTAATTATTCTACAAGATTAGTCCTTTTAAACAAATAATTTCTAAATTTCTTAATAAAAAACTGATAAAAATTAATTAAATGATAATTTTAGAGATATGCAATATGATTAGAGTTATTAACAAAGAAATTATCAAGTAAAATATTTCTCTATTCAAATTCAAGTTATTTTTAATATTGTTATGGTTAGAATTTTGAAAAAATGGAATGAGTTGAGAGTTTTAAGCTTCATATTAAAAAATTCAAGGTAACTTTAGAGAAGGGGGATCAAAATCTTTCAAATCAATTTGGAGAGGGGGAGGATAGGGATTTGACTCAGTTTTGAGCATTAATTATTCTTACATGATAAATCAGAAGCAATCGTAATTGTAGGAGAAGATATTTGTTTTCAAAGTTTGGGGCTTGATTATTGATTTCTTATTTTTATGTTTTTCTTTGAATTTGAGGTGGGGTAGAATATCTCTTATTGTTTTTATGTTGTTATTATTTTTATTTATTTAGCATTTTACGCATGAATTTGAAATTTGAGGATCATAATATACATAATATAGCGTGTGCATCTCAAGATGAGTTTTGGTTGATTTGATGAGGATACGGTTATATATGGTAGAAATGATGTTTTTAGCCTCCTTTCATACTTATTCGAGTATTTTTCACAATTTGAGAATTGTATGCTTGATTTTAAAGAATTTCGGGCCGATTTTGGACAAAAAATTGAACTCAAAATCTAGTTTTTTTTCCCTTTAACAGTGTAGACGGTTGAACGAATTTGGTTTTGATATTGTATTAGAATTTTTTTTGGGTAATTAAGTGTTAATTGGATTAATAAGAAAATATTTACATCAGTTTGGGGGTACTACCTAAACCCTATTGTATTAGAATTTAATGTTAAGCATTTTATACTTTAATTGAAAATTAAAGGATAATAATAAGTGAGGATGTATAGATAGATAGATTATAGTATATATACTTAGTGGTGAAAAGATAGTGCAAATTTGACGATAATGAAAAATTAGGTAGATAAATAAATAAGAGACTAAGTATTTATCCCAAGGTTAGTTAAAAAAAATTTACTTTTTTTGTCCTTATGTTGATCGTATACTACTTGCAAGTAGTGATTTGAGTATTTTGCTTAAGATTATATTATTGTCCAATATTTTTGACATAAAAAATTTAGGAGAGGTCTCGTTTGTTTTAGGCATTGAAATCATTCCTGATAAATCTCATGGTTTGTTAAGATTTTTGCTAAAAAAAAAAAAAAGGTATATCAACTATCTACTTGAAAGGTTTAATGTGCAGAATTGTAAATTTAGTGCTCTTATTACCAGGGGTGATAAATTTAATAAAAGGTAGAGCCTTAAAAATGACGTTAAATTGAAATCCATGCAAAACATCTGGATACACAGGTGTGTATCCAGCCGAATACAACTTTTGTTGTAACTGTTCTTACAAGTATCTCTCGAATCTTAAAATGAATCATTTGATAGTGGTAAAAAAAGTTATGAGATATTCCAAAAAACAGAAGATTATATGCTTTTTTATAGAAAAGTTGATAATATTGAAATTATTAGTTATTTAGATTCAAATTTTGTTAAATGTGTGAATAATATAAAATCTACTTTAGAATATATATTTATTTAGTCGGAGTTGTTGGTGCTCTTATGTTCACATACATAATATTTTTTTTCATGCTTACAACTTGGAGAAAGATTTAAAAAAAAAATGGTAAATTTTAATAAAGAAAATTGAAAAAAAAAAATTGGTCAAAACTGACGATTGCCAAACAGTCCCATGATTGGATTTGCCGTAAATATATATTGTTGAGTCTTTTTAACTTTTGAGTTTTAATTACTAGCAAAAGAAATATTTTAAAATCGTTGTGATCGTTTACTTCCGCAAGTGGGCTTTGGAAATTGGGTGCTTCGGCTGCCGACAATGCGTGAAGAAAGAGACAAGAACCATAATTTTTTTTTGGATCTCATCAAATTTGAAGCAAGCAAAAAGTTGTAGTGAACGAAAATGAACAAAAGCTTTCCTTCTCATCAAACAACTTTTGAGCTGTATGCTCCGTGCAAATTGAAGAATCCCAAAAAGCTTCCTTCAAGTCAAACTAAATGATGGGTTTCTAGTTCAACTTCACGCATAATCTTCACCTCCCATGATTTCTTATAGTTTTTTTTTAGGCGTTTGGAGTAAAAAAAAAAAACCATGTCATTTTTTTCTCAAAATTTATAATCTTGAAATTAATGAAAATACTAAAAGATTGATAAAAATTGAGAAAATTTAGTGGAAGTTAATTTTTTTAATATTTTTTGAGACTTCAAACGCCACCTTAGTATAAATGATAATAAAACAAGTGTTTAGTTAATTATTACAAATTTATAGCACATGAATCCATCTAGCAATGTACCAGGGGTTGTGGCGAAAAATTTACTGTAGGGGTTGAAGTGCGAAGATCAATAGTTGTGATTTCATCAGAATTTATTAATTCAGACAAATAACATTTATTAATTTAGTTGTAAGTGTAATTTAGATTAGCTTTTGTGTTGGCAATATCCGAAACAATACTTTACTTGTAATTGTTCATTCTAGAGTTTGTAGAATGTCACAAGTTAGGTTTTCAGATACTTAAGCATATGCCAAAGAGTGTTTAAGCATCCTTGTTGATGGTTGAGAAGAGCATTGGAGTTAGAAGAGAAATGGTTACGGGTTCAACTGTCTTTGATCATCCCATTGGACTTAAATTGTCACTATCCAAAAAGTGGAGAAGTCTCACAAGCAGTTTGTGTGAAGTTCATGCCTACAAGATGCCTGTGACATCTGGAAATTTCTGTCCAGTATATAAGGAGGTCTTGTGAACAGTTCATGTGCAGTCTGTGCCCACGAACTGCCTGTGACGACGTCTAGATTTTTTTTAAGATCTATCCAAATGACTTTTTTTAACCTTCTTTTTTGATATAAAAAGAACTTTTCTCTTCTTAACTCTAACCTTTTGGACAGAACGTCACTTTTACTAAGCTTATTTGAGAAAGAAACCAAAAGGGGATGATGGGATGCATAGCTTGCTTAATTCTTGACATCACCAACCATATTTGGTAAAGATTCATCATCAACCAGCTCAGATCTGTGGGTGTGCATTAGATCGGATGAGCTTCTTCATGTTTTCTAAGGTCTTTTTCTTTACGAGCTAAGGTGTATTGCGGGATGTCTAGCAAATAAGGTTAGAATGGGTCCTTAGGCAAATTGATCAACAGGTAGTTGGTTGGGAAAACTTGCAATCCATTTCTATATACCTTTTAACCTCTGATTTTATAGTGAAAAAGGTTTAGTCTGATCTGCTTAAGGATCCGGGGTTGTTTTCTCCTTAGTGTTCTAAGGGGTTTTTACCCTAGTCAACAAATCCTTGTGTCTCTTTGATTTATCTTGTTGTTTTCAGTTGTGAAAATTTTGATTGGGATACTATTGAGTGAGATTTGGGACTTTCATTAGTTAAATTTATTTTGATGATATTACAATCATTAATCTTTACACTTCAATCCCTATAATGAATTTTCCAGTACAACCCCTAGAACCCCCTATAATTGCCACATTAGTTCTCTTAGAAGTTTTTCAAACATACAACAAAATACACTTAGGCATGTTTGTTTCAAGAGTAATAGAGGATAAATTTTATTAGGATATTTTTAACTCTTTACTACATTAATTTGGAAGAAAGGATAACAATTATATTGGGCTAAATTGTTACTTAGGAGTGGGTAATGGGAGTAATACGAAAATTAAACTCTTTTCTTATACCTTATAAAACATTTATTTACACCCTTATAAAACCCAAAAGAACGTTCTCCTATAAATAATAATCATAAATATTATACAAATAATAATTTATTTAATCAAATTAAAATTGATTAATTATTAAATTATTTTATCAAAATAATAATTTATTACTAAAATGATTTATTTTATCTAATTTAAATATTTAATAAATAATAATTTATTATGAAAATGGTTTATTTTATTTTATTCAATTAATACTATTAAAATATTAATTTATAATTATAATTATTTATTTTCTCTAATTAAAATTATTTTTAACAAATAATAACTTACCAAAATGATTTATTTTATTAAAATATTTTATTAAATAAAAATTATTTCTCATGAATAATAATTCACTAGATTATGTGTTGTATTAATATAATTTATTAAAATAAATAGTAATCTTTAATAAAATTATTTTTTGTGATTAATATTTTTATTTAAAATTATATTTTTAATAATATATATTTTATTAAAATTAATTGTCTTTAAAATAAAAATTATTATAATGATTTATTTTAATAAAATATTTTATTAAAATTAAATATTAATTTTTATTATTTGATCAATTTACCTTTAATTCAAATACAATTAACTTTTATCTTTTCAAAATTTTTAAAATTTCAGTAATAATATAATTGTCATCGGATAATATTACTGTCTCAATTCAAATATAAATATCATAAACTTGTTATTCCATTATCTATTAATGGGGTAACAATTATCTATGTAATGTTTTATCCCTAAAAATTTTACCTTGTAATAAACATTCCCAGAGAAGGCTTGATAATCTCGCACACATATATTACAACATGATTTTAATCATTGAATTAATCTTTAATTCGAATTGAGCTCGAATTTGGGCTTAAAAATGCTTAAATCGAAAGCTCGCATGTTGACTAAATAAAATAATAATATTTTTTTGTATTATCGATTTATTATATTTTACACTAAAATAATATCCTTTTTGTTCAATTGAATTGCTCATGAATAGATTTCAAGAATAATTATTATTTTTTTGGGTCAAGCTAAACACGAGTCTATACAAAAATTTAAAAACTTTAAACTCGAACCCAATTTAATAGCTCAAGTCAAGGTTTAGTAAACCAAAACTCTGCTTCATCCATCTCTACCATTAACAAAAGTTTTTTGATTAGCAATTGTGGATCAAAAATAAATCACAATTAATAATCAATCTTTTAAGTGTTGAAAAATTAAAGAAATTGAACATAAGAATTTAACGACGAAAACTCGTGAAAAAGAAGTAAAATTTTTACCTATAAAATTTATTAATAATAATTTTTTTGTCAAAAAACCACAAATACCTATCAAATTCTTAGGTTGAAAATTTTTCTATTATTATAGTATATTATATTATATGTGTATATATACTATATAAAGGTATAAGTACTTGAAAATTATTTTTTTCAATAAAAATATCATTATAAAAATCATAAATACCTAAGAATTCTAATGACTTAATACGTTGAAATAATTATATTATGTTATCATATTATATATATATATATATATATATATAAAGTAGAGTTTGTAATGCCACTGTGCCACGTAGTACCTAACTTGTACTATGGTTGTGATGCGTGTATAGTTGTGACACGTAATACCTAATTATAGTTATCTTAAGGATAAAGTATAAAAATCACTCCTACAGTTTACCCTCAGTGTCATTTTAGTCCCACACGTTTCAATTGCAACAGTCAAATCCCAACGCTTTTGGTCAAGTAACAATTTAGTTCTTCTGTTAGTTAACCGTTAAATACAACCATTAAACTAAGGACAAAAAGGTAATTTTTTCTACAATTTACCTTCAGTATCACTTTAATCTCTCACTTTTCAATTGTAACAATCAAATCTCTATGCTTTCGGTATACATTTAAAATATATTTTATTAAATTATTTTTAATAAATAATAAAATTAGAATATATTTAATATGTTTTCTTTTTATTGACTTAAATTATTTTTAATAAATAATATAATAAAATTAATAATATGATTAAATTAATACTTAATTTAGTTTAATTAATATGAAATATATTTATTTCTCCAAACCAAGCAGCGCCACAACTAATGAGAAGCAAGAAAGTCAAGGCAATGAAGAGACCGAGGGCCAAGCCAAGGTGAAAGAATATGCCAAAGACACTGAACAGGCCAAGGAGACCGCAGAAGGAGTTGCTAGTCACGTTGAAAATATTGGTGGTATTCTAGAGAACAACAACGCAGAGAATGTTGATGGCATTGTTTAGAATGTCGATGGCTCTACCGCTACTTGAATATTTCTTCCTTGCTCCTTTTTCACTTTTTAAATATTAATGTAAATCAATGTAAACTTTTAAATCATGTTTGAATCAGACATGCACTTTCTTCTGAATTAAGTTTATGTTCTATTTACTTGCCCAAAAAAAAAAAAAGTTTATGTTCTATTTTTCTTTTTTTTTTGGTAGTTAAGTTTTAATTTTATTACCAAAAAATTTTGATTTACATCAAGCTCTATACTAACCCCAGAGGGTACACACCCCATTTAAGGGATCCAAAGTACTAAAAACTGTCTAACCTATCCTTTAATAATTTCACTTACAACCCAAGTTGATAGGTTAACAAAATGGTTCTCACATATAACTTCATCTTCTCCCTTTGTTGTTAGACTTCGAATTTGATTCTTTAATAAGAAAGATGCTTGCAAGTGCTTGTGCTTCGGTCGAATTGAACTTTTGGATGCGATCTAAAAGCTGCTTCTTTTCCTGAGCTTGGGTGGAAATTTGTGTTGTACTTGCTTGCTTCAACCCTTGCCTAGTTAATACCTCATCATCCTTCGGCTCTTGCTTCAACCCTAGACTTTTTGGAGTTTTAGTGTCTTTGTTGGGATGGATGCTCTTCTTCATAGCATGATAAGAGAACTTCAAAAATGTTGGCCGAAGGTTGTAGTGTTTCCTTGCTTCCATCATCTATTGCCCAATTGCTCTTTCCTATTTTTTTCACTTCTTGCCGTTCTTTCTCCTCTTTTTGCTCCTTAACTTTCCATTCTTGCTTGATAAGTTTAGCATTACTCTTATGCTTAGAGGGGCAAGATGAAGTGATATGACCAAATATTTTACAATCTTCACATCTTATTGGCTTCCATGGAACTTCCACCGTGATTTCATAGGGGTCACCATATCCCAAATTTAACTTAAAGGATTTGGGGATATCTATATCAACTTGGGCTTCAATACATATTCTAGCAAAGGTGAGCCTACTTTTCTTTTGTGTATATTCATCAAGAAAGAGGGGCTTACCAATTACACTTGCCACATAACTCAATCCCTCATCCGTCCAAAGTTCAAGTGGTATATTATAGAATTTTACCCATATTGGCAAGGATGAGAACTCCTTCTTCGTCAGCTTTATACCCGGATGCCATCTTTTGAGAAGGATTAGTCTATTGCCACAATAGTAAGGGCCTCCATCCAATATTCTCCTTAAGGCCTCCTCATTCTTAATTTTGATTATGTAGAAACCATTTTCAAGTGTGACAACCTCTTCTACCTCCTCTAACCATTTTTGATTTGCCCAAGTCTTAACAAAATGAAAAGAATTCCTTTTGTCAATAAAGTAACCAACTAAGGCACGATCCCAACAATTGTAGCCTTGCTTTGTAATTTCAATTGGGATTTTAAGCTCATTTTCTTCTATATTCACATTGAAATGCTTAAGTTTAGTGGCCTTGTTCAATTCTGTTGAAGCAAATAAACTTGTCCAAGAGCACTTACTTTTTCCAAGTAGCATTACCTTGAGGCTCACAGTTTGATGGGTTGGTTTGACCCAGTCTAAGCTTCACATTTGGAACCGGTGGACCAAGGCTTTCTTCTTTACATCCTTGCTCGACTCCACGTGCTATGATAAATTGCTTGCTTGTCTCGGTTGCAATAGGCTCGGGCAGATGAGTAGACTCCAAGTTTTTATCCATTAGGCCTAATCCTTTCTCTTGCTCAGCTACACGTGAAGTGGCAGGTGGGGTCCCACCATTACCTCTTAAGTCAAATTCCAATTTTGCTATCCAGTTTGCCTCGGCTGTTGCTTCACTTATATCCAACGGACTAACAAAGCTACCAAAGTTTCTTTGTTTAACTTCACATGAAGTGGCAGAAAGCCACTCTTCTCTTTTTTAATTTGGAGTTTATGTTCTATTTCAATCTTTGTCTTGTATTTCCCATAGATATATTTACTTTCGATCGACTACTTTATTCTACCATGTACGTCAAATGATGTTTTTATTACTTCTGGATGTTGTCTGTGCGAGCCTTTATTCTACTCAGCCTCATGAGTCAAATAGGATCTTTGCTTTGTTCGGTCACATAAGTCGAACAGGATATTTTCACCTTTTTTTGGCGTCAGCCTCGTGAGCCATCTACACTCTTATTGGCCACATGAGCTAAGAAGGATCTTTACTTTGTTCGGTCATATGAACCAAGTAGGATCTCTTATCCATGTTTGGCATTCGCTTCGTGAGCCATCTTCATTCTACTCACCACATGAACCGAGTAAGATCTTTGCTCTGCTCGATCACGTGAATTGAGTAGGATTTCTTTGCCATTTTTAACATTAGGCTCGTGAGCTATCTTTACTCTACTCGACCACATGAGCTGAGAAAGATCTTCACTCTGCTCGATCACGTGAACAGAGTAGGATATTCACGCTATTCTTGGTGCTAGCCTTATGAGCCATTTTCACTCTGCTCAACCACATGAGCCAAGTAGGATTTTCGCTCTGCTTGATCACGTGAATCGAGCAGGATCACTTCGTTATTTTTTACATTAGCTTCGTAATTCATTCAGCCTTATCTATCCTACATTCATTACACAACATCTAAGCTCGTAGAAAAAATAAATTTCATTGATTAATCTTTTAAAACAATTACAATCCTTCTAACTCATGCATAATATCTTCTTAAATGCTCTGCATACCATGGATATGTTAGCTCCTTGTCTCTAAAGATTCTCAATCTTTGAGTTCCTTTTTGAGTGGATCCCAATACTTTGTATGTCCCTTCCCAATTTGGCTTGATCTTTTCTTCCTGAGCATTTCTTATCGATTCATTCACCCATTTTAGCACTAGATCTTCTGGCTCAAAATCTCTCAGGCGAACCCTAGAACTATGATACTGGCACATTCTCTGTTGATAAGATGCTATCCTGATTGTAGCAATCTTTTCTCTTCTAGCAAGTTAATTTCTTCAGCCATTATTTCATTATTTTCTTCCAGATTAAAATTTTGCACTCTTGAATTGGGAAGCCCAATTGCAATTAGAATTATTGTCCACATGCCAAACGTGTGAGAGAATGAAGTTTGGCTAGTTGTAACCCTTTCAATCATTCTGTACGCCCATAAAATATTTGGGAGCTCTTCCACTCATAGGCCTTTAGCTTTATCCAATTTTGTGTTTATGATTTTGAGGAGAGACCGATTAGTAACCTCTACTTGACCGTTAACTTGGGAATGCTCAGGAAATGAGTAGTAATGACTGATGCCCAGTTCTTCACACAATCTGTTGAACTACCTTCCTTTAAACTACTTGCCATTGTCAGTGATTACCACCCTAGGGATTCTGAACCGGCAAACTATGTTTTGTCACATGAGCTTTCTCACATTCTACTCGGTTATGGTCGGTAAGGCTTCTGCTTCTACCTATTTGGTGAAGTAATCAATCCCTACTACTATAAACTTTCTATGTCTTTCCCCAAAGGTATTGTTCCAACTATGTCGATTCTCCACTGAGCGAAGGGCCACAAGCTTTAGGTTAGCATTAATTCTTGAGCTAGTTGCCTCGAGATACTTGCAAATCTCTAGCACTTATCACACCTCTTCACAAGCTCCTAAGCGTCTTCTTTTACGGTGGGTTAGTAATATCCAGCTCTCAGGATTTTCTTGGCTAAAGCCTTTGCTCCCAAGTGATTACCATAGACTCTCTCATGAATTTCTCTTATGACATAATTAGCCTCCTTAACCCACCTGAGTAATAGAGAGGCATGCCCTCTTTTGTACAGAGTCTCGTCGATCAAAAGGTACTTGTTCACATGATATTGGACTTTTCTAGCCTTATTTTTTTCCGCTCGGCAGGATCCCATTTTCAAGAATTCTCTTATTGGTCTCACCCATTCTGCTTTGCATCGGACTGGTTGACCTCTGGTGTTCGGATGCTTAGGGAATCCAATACCTCGATCGAAACCTCTGAGTTTGCTTTTTTCGATGA
The DNA here is from genome assembly GCA_019916065.1 of Vitellaria paradoxa. NCBI lineage: Eukaryota > Viridiplantae > Streptophyta > Magnoliopsida > Ericales > Sapotaceae > Vitellaria > Vitellaria paradoxa. The sequence continues at coordinate 22,191,939 of CM034238.1, forward strand.
TGCAATTCTAGCCAATCGATCTGCCTTTTCGTTCTACATTTTAGGGATTCTTTGCAATTAGAATTTTTGAAAATTTTCTAATCAGGCTCTTGGCTACTTGATAATATTTGGCCATATTCTCCTGTCTTGCTTCATAGTCCCCTTGTACTTGCTCCACTACTAACTATGAATCGCTCTGAACTATTATTTGTTTTGTCCCCATTTGTCAACCCATCTGAAGACTAGTGAATAGTGCCTCATACTCTGCTTTGTTATTTCAGGTAAAAATCCAAAATGGAAAGCATATGGCCATTAGAGAAAACAAAGATTATACCTGCACCGCTTAAGGTTTGGGTTAACGAGCCATCAACATTGAGTATCCATGTTTGCTCGGTATTTTCCTTATGGGCACGCTGTTTGAAAAGGTGGTAAATTTGATAATGAAATCTGCAATAGCTTGGCCTTTAATTACAGCTCGTGGTCGATACTGAATGTTAAACTAGCTCAGCTTGACTAACCACTTTACTAGTCTATTTGTAGTCTCCAACTTGTGTAGCATATTCTTCAATGGTTGATTGGTTAGTTTTGTGTGTGTTTAAAAGTATGCTCTGAGACGTCGAGTCACTGTAACTAAAGCAAGTGCCATCAATTCCATCTTGGGATATCTTTTCTGCTCATCGGAGGGCCTTGCTAATGTAATAAACCAGCTTCGTACCCCTTCTTCTTCTTGAACTAGTGAGGAGCTTACTACTATAACTGAAACTGAAAAATATAAATATAACTCTTCCCCTAGGATAATCTGATTAAGCAATAGGATTGAGCCTAGTTATTGTTTCAACTGTTGAAATCCTATATTGCACTCTTCTGCCCATTCAAATGCTTTCTTAAAACTTTAAGGAAATGATAGCACTTGTCTGTTGAACGAGAGATAAATCTATTAAATGCTACTATTTGTCCTGCTAACTTTTGAACTTCTTTTATTGTTCTCGGGGACTGCATATCCATGATCACCCAGACCTTTTCTAGACTGGTCTCAATTCCTTGACTGGACACCATAAAGCTAAGAAATTTAACGGAAGCAACTACGAATGCATAGTTAGTTGGATTTAATTCCATCTAATACCTCTATAATGTATCAAAAGTTTCCTAAAGGCCCGTGATATGTGAGTCAGCCCTCTTGCTCTTAACGAGCATATCATCCACATATACCTCCACATTTTTTTCGATTTGAGCTTTAAATTTTGGGTTCATTAATCTCTGGTACGTTGCTCCAGCATTTTTAGACTAAATGGCATTACATTATAACAATACAAACCACGGTTTGTGATGAACGCTGTGTGCTTCTAATCATACTTTGCCATTTTAACTTGGGATGCATTTAGAGTAACAAAAAGTGAGATAAAATGAGATAAAGTAAGATAATTTTTAAGTTTGTTATTCGTGCAGTGAGATAAAAAGTAAATAACTTTTAGAGATTTTCAGAAAATTTCAAAGTTTTTCAATAATTTTTAGCAAACCAAACACATCCTTGGTTGTATCCTGAAAAAGCATCTATAAATGATAATAGCTCATGTCCCACTGTAGAGTCAACTAGCAAATCAATTGCGGGCAAGGGAAAACTGTCTTTCAGGCACGTCTTATTGAGATCAGTGAAATTCACACACATTCACTATTTTCTATTAGACTTTTTCACCACGATCACATTCAACAGTCAGGTAAAATAGTTAACTTCTCGAATAAACTTTGTTTTTAAAAGTTTATCGACTTTTTGCTCTATTGTGTCATTCCGCTTGGGAGCAAAGACCCTCCTTTTCTGCTAGACTGATTTGGCCCCCGAGAAGAAGTTCAGGTAACGAGCTACTACTCTAGTATTGATGCCTAGCATGTCTTCACTGTTTTTGTGGGACCAAGCGAAGACATTCACATTTTTCAGCAGGAATTTCTTTAGTTAATTTCTTAGTGGCTTGAGAGTTTTGAGCTTATCTTAGTAGTTTGGTTTTGTTCAGGAGCGCCAATCATAACATCATCTAGTTCATCAACTGGCTCTCCCTTCTTTAGTTTCTCATCGTCCCTAACCTCCAACTCTTTTACTAATAATGTTTCTCAACTTACTTCCCTTTTTAATGAAGACACATAACATTCCCTTGCAGTTTTTTGGTCGCTTTTGGCACATCCTATATCATTTTTGGTCGGAAACTTAACCCTCAAATGATAGGTGGATGTGACTGCCCGGAATTAATTCAATGAAGTTCTTCCTAAAATGGCATTGTATGCCCAAGGATAGTCTACCACCAAAAAGTTAACCATCTTAGTCACTTGGTGCGGTTCTTCTCCCAAAGTAACCGGCGATACTATAGAACTGAGTGGAGTTCCTCGGTTTCCTATGAAGCTGACCAATAGTGACGAGACCATTTGCAGTCTATCTTTTTTTATCTTTATTTTTCAAATGCCCCGCAATATAAAATATCTGCTGAACTTTGACTATTCACTAAAACTCTCCAAATTTTAAAATTCACAATTACTAATGAAATGACAAGTGGGTCATCATGTGGTTGAAATACCTTAGCCGCCTCTTCCTCGGTGATTAGTTGCTGTTCCTCTTTAGGTTTCTTATTTGGTCGATCAGTTGTCAGAAATTATTTAACTATTCTAACCTCTTAAGCGTACTTGTTCTTCCCAGTCGAGGATTCTCCTCTTACTATAAAACCTCCTGAGATTATCCTTATCTCTCCAATCAGCTGTTAGTTTCATCATGCTCGGTCAGGGCTTGCTCTCCTAGGACTTCTTTCATCAGGACTTCTTTGCTCAGGCTGCCTGTTGTTCTAGCCGGCCACAAACCTGCCAAGGCTTCCTTTTCATATTAATTTCTCAACCTATCACTTCAGATCGAAATAGTCATCCGTGTCATGTCTGTGGTCCTTATGGAACTTGCAGTACTTTGTCTGGGATTTTTATTGGTAGGTGTCTTCAATTTCTCTGGCCACTTTAAGGTTGGATCATTCTGAATTTCACAGAACATATTCTCTAATCTGGTATTGAGAGAAGTAAAGTTACGATCAGCATTAACATACTGTCCTCCACCATGCTCTAGCTAGCATTCAAATCTACGGCTTTTTGAGCTTCTTGTGTCCCGAGCATCCCTGAATTTGTTCAACCTCTTTTTGTCTTGTTTGGAACTACCCACTCCATCACTTTCTCATTTTTCTCTCAAACCATCCTCCACGTTGAAGTGCTTCTGAGCTCGAATCATTAGCTCAGCCATATCAATAGGAGGTTTCTTCAGTAGTGAAGCCATAAATTTGGGCATTCTTAAATTGCTCATGAACGTGGTGACTGCCACTTTATCGTTAGCCCCGTTTACCTTTAATATTTCTTTATTGAATCTACCCGTATAATCCCTGAGTACCTCATCTTTGCCCTACTTGATCGTCAAAAGATGACTGGCTGGCCTCTTGTGCCTCTGCCCCTCAATGAAATGTCCAACAAAAAGGTTACTCAACTGAGTAAAGCTAACGATGGTGCCAAACTTTATCTTATTAAACCAAAGCTTGGCTAGGCTCTTAAGTGTTTCCAGAAACACTCACACATTATCTCGTTGGGATAAGCTTGAACGTGCATCAATGTTTTATTTGTCTCCAAATGATCAAAAGAATCCTTTAACCTATCAAAGGAATCTAATGTAGGCACCTTGAACTTCAGGGGCAATAGATAGGCCATCACAGCATGAGAAAATGGGGAATCAGTTTTACTGATCATATCATCCACCATATACGGTGCTTTCACATCTGCCAGAATTCCTTGCATTTGTTCCTGCATGGCCCTCATTAGTTCTTCCCAAGGGTTGACACTGGCATCTTTCACGTTGGTAGCTTTTGTTCATGACATCTCTAGACAGCCAGCTACCTCACCTTCAACACCTGCAGTCCTGTTCCTTGGACGAGATTCCTCTGGTTGTCTATTAGAAACTTCATTTTCTCCTACAACACCATCCCTGTTAAGGCCGTTTACTTCTCCTGGTCCTCAACCATTAACTTCAACATCTCCTCCCCCTATTTCCGCTGTTGGCAGGAGGATCTGCCAATGGGGAAGTGTATATAGGAATAGCATTCACCCACTGAAGCAGTGCTTAATTCTAAGCCATTACTGTCTGCATGGCTGCCATCATTTCAGCCATCTGCCCTTCTATTGCGGTGTCTTTCGCTATTCTGGTTCTCCATCTCCTCTATTAGTTATAACTTTGATTGAGTGTTTATACCAGACCTAGTTTAGACCATAAAAAGTTATAAGAAAATCAATTTGCACAGACAGCGTCAACTGATGGATCAGCAAATCGTCTCCTCCAAAATAGTCCAATTTGCAACTTGGAATGCAGCTAAAAATAATAGTGTGATACCTGCCAAAGAGTATCTAATGCTTAAATTAGCTTGAGAGAAAATATTTTTATAAAATTTCAATTAGGTAAAAAGTGTTGTACCTAAATATTTATGAGATAATAGTATATATGGGCATATGGAACTTTATGCAGAATAGATGTGCATCAGTCATACATGATCATATCCTTTCTTCCAATTAAATGGTGCCACTTGTATCGTAAATCCCAAGTTTGATTTCTCAATTGGTTAGCAAAACCGTTAAGAGGTAATCAGCACCTTTACGGGTGCATATTCGGAATATGTCAGATAGTTATACATGTGACCTGTGATGTAAGTTATTTTGTCTTTAAAGTAATGATTGTTTAAGCCCGAACGAGACCTGTAGTGATCGGTCAGCTCAAGTCATAGGATAGATCGGTCAAAACACTACTCGGTCAGTGATCACCCTATCACTTGCTGGTTTTGTACATTCTTTTAATAATAAATATGCTTTTTTTTTCGACATTCATGAAGTTTCAAAGTTTGAAATTTTTTGAAATTTTCTTTTAGAGATTTTTGGAGTACTTTTTTGTAGCTCCAAACAGGGCCGAAACATGCTTGTATGGCCCAATATTTTTCTATGGAGTTTCTATTATTTGACAAGTTAGAAGAACCATTAGCCAAACATGAACCCGAAATTGAACATTCCAATAATGGGTGTATGTGGGTATTATTAGTAGGTGGCCTCCAGTCCCTTTCTGTCTTGTAAGTTTTTGATATCATGACATCAGTGCTTGTCAAGATAAACTACTTAGACACAATTCTCACTATATATTTTCCATTTGGAACCCACTTTTATAATTAATTAATACCACTTCAATCATGTCTCGATACCTTGCATTTTATCTGGTCCCAGGGTTTGTTTGTTTCCCATTGGAGTACGTAATAGGGAAAAAAATAATTAAATTATTTGTGCATGGTTGTGACTTGTCAGGCATATTATTGTCCTTATATAAGGCTTAATATTTGAAAAAAAAATAATAAAAGTAAATTACATTTATCTCTCTTTAATATTTGAATAATTACACTTAGTATACACAATATTTAAAAATTATTCTTGCCTCCTTCATTTTAAAATGTTATTAACATTGATCTTCTTCCAATAAAATCAATCATTAAAACTTAATATAAAATATTAAACTAACTAAAATTTTAGGGTTATTTTAAAATTTTTATTTAGTTTTAACAGTTAATTTTATCGAAAGGAGATCAATATTAATAACATTCCAAAATAAGAGAGGTAAGTGTAACTTTTAAATATTGAGGATGTCAAGTGTAATTACCTAAATAGTAAGGAGAGGTAGATGTAATTTATCGAAAAAATAATTCATTTTTTTTTTTGTTTCTTAAATAAAACTTATATAGGGATTAAACTAACTATTAAAAAACAAAGTTATTATTATTATTATTATTATTATTATTATTATTTGTGGTTGAGAAAGGAAAAAAATTAACTTTTTAATAATTAGCTTTTCAATTTTTTGTTAATTTTATATTTTTTCCCTCCATGATTTAAAAAAAAAATGTTTAAGATGTAACAAAGTGAATTTGGCCACGTCAAAAAAAAAAAAAAAAATGAATAGCCATAAACTCCCAAACGAGGCCTAATGGCAAACAATTTAAGGTTTACTTACCTTGTAGTTTATTATGTAAACAAGGAAAATTAAAAAAAAAAAAGAAAAGAAAGAAAGAAAAGAGTTATTGAATTGGAAACGTCAAATTTCAAATAGATAAACTTTTCAACTGCAAGTGCAGTATGGTTTTGCACCAGGTTCAATTAAGATTTAATAAAATTTCTAATATTTTTGCATGATTAATTGCAGAAACAAATTTCATTATAGTTGAATGAAAATGTATTAAGGCTTCCTATCAAAATTGAACAATTTTCAAGAGGGGGCAACTTGTGTGAGTACCAAAAAAGTAAGGGGAGAACGGAGATCATGGTTGGTTACATAATAATATCATTTACACTAAACTCATCAAATTGTTATTCTAATTATTGCATTCATTAATGAAGATTCTAAATTTGCAGTGTTTACGAGCTGATCATCGGAATCTTTTCTTGGCTTGTGAATAAGTAAAGAGAAAGCATCAACCTTGCGGAGTCATCTATTTTTGTTAAGGAATTCGAGTCTCCTTGAAACTCTTTAAATGACACAAAATGTAATTGGAAGGTTGACTTGTTTTTACTAGGTAATTCTAGTCTCCCTAGAACCTCTTAAAGAACACAAAGTGCACTTAAAATATTGACCGACGATTTTTATTAATGATTTTAACTTATTTAATTTTATAAGTTACAGGGAGAATAACTTTATAACCCATCCAGTTTTAGTTTTTAAAGTTTTTTTTGGAGATAATATGCCTATCTCATGACAATTGAAATTCAAATGCTACTCAACTAATTTCAACTCATCACATAATGATTAATGAGTTTGTAATCAAATTTAAACTTAACCAAAACTAAGGAGATATCAAATCACGATCATATCATCATCATCATAAATCAATAAAAGATTAGAATGAGGCAAATTGTGAAAATAAATTAGATGAAAATTGAGGCGGTTCATAAGTCTTGGGGTAGAGATAGTCGATGGCTCGGACAGCTGCTCGATCAAAATACCAGTCTCCAACAGCAACTGCAAGAGGCTGCCATGGTGAAAAATCTCATCTTAATTAGATAGTTCAAAGTTCATTTGCTAACCCAAATGACAATGTAAAAGATAAAATCGAAATTCTATCATAAGCAATGGCTTAAAAGATTAAAACGAGAAAAAGAAGTTTGACTTGATTATAACGAAAGGAAAATACTTTCGTATCAAAAATTTTAATTAGAATGATGTGACAAATGTATTATTTTAGTCGATTTTAAATAAGATTATGGTGGCGTTTGGCAACAAAATTTTTAGAAAAAAGTTACCAATTTTTTATTTTTAATTATTTAGCAAATCACCAACTTTTACTACTTTTATGCTGTACTACAATAACTTCTCAACTCAAAAGTTATTAAAATTTATTAAAAATTACGAAAAGTTATTAAAAATTACCAAAAATTAGTAACAATTGCCAAAAGTTACTAAAAATTTTACTAAAACCCAAAAGTTAAAAAAGTTATTGAAAATTACTAAAAATTGCTACTTATTTCACCAAACACACCAAAAATTATGATTAACAATTTTGGGTCAAAAATTACTAAAAATTGCTAAAAACTGTGCCTCCAACCCCCCCTAGAGCAATTTCAATTTTGAATGATTTACTTTTGTCCAAACTACTTCTATCGGTTTGGTCAATAACTTGCAAAATTATCAACTATAATCCAATAAAAAAATATCTTATTGCAGACAAGAGGAGCAACAGCAGCAAACCATATATCCCCCTATTTGCTTGGTAGTGAGCAAAGCATGAATTCAAGTACAACCCATTTCGTTCGTACCTAGAGAATCCCTTTACTGAATCCAGTATTTAATTCTTGAATCCTGCTCTAAAGAAGAGACAACATCCTTGATCAATCGATTCCACATGGACTGAAGATTTGTTGAGGGCAAAAATCAGATCCAAGTGAGATCAGATTACTTGAATATACTTAATTTTTACAATTAATTTTTTGACATATATCTATTCAATTTTTTCCCCTTATTTGAAATCTTTTATTTAATTTTACTTCCCTGACTTTCCCTACGCTTTTTCTTCTCTCTCCCCAAAAATCCCACATCCAAATACACAATTATCAACATCTGTTATACATAAAAAGATCACCTTGCAGAAACTGGATCTGTGATGCTGAGCAAAATGTATAGTTCATTCTGAATTACTCCAATTGCCATGAGGATCGGCCAATGGAGGCGTTAAACTTTCCTGGATCTGAATTCACAAAGCAAGCCATTGCCAATTGTTCGTGTAAGAATATTCTCAACGGTTATATTGCATTAGTAAATTTTAAGAATTGGCGATAAATAGTGGGGTCCTAATACCGGAAATCAAGTATGCAGGGAAGAATGATCACAGAAAGTAGAGATGAGTTTCAGAACTAATAATGGGATGAAGCAGAATTTTTTTTTTTTTTCTTATATATCTACATTTTCCGAGATAAATTTACGGGAAGGGACTCACCAAAGTCGGATCGTGACGTTGGGTACAATATGTTGGCAGATTATTTCGTGCCATCTTGTTTGTAGTCAAAACATATTTATTCCATTGAACACAAAATGCAAAAGTTGTCAGTCAGATTACCATGGTAGCTACAAGAGAAATATTAATGTTGAGGAAACCAAACTAATAAGTTATTCACAGACAACTTTGTCATGACTTGTGTGTCCAAAAACTATTCTAAAACAACCTTTTGACGCTTTTTTTTTTTTTTTTCTTCTTTACTGTTGCCTGCCTCATAAATTTAGTGATCAATGTCAATAAAAACTCCAAACAGGATGTTGTATACATTAGGGAATGATATTTTAAAGTATCTAACTCAAAATTAATTGACAACTAGTGAAGAAACTCATTAGGATCTTAAGAGGCATTATTTTACCAATGTGGGAAAAATCTCAACATGTTCCCTCTTGTTGAGAAGCAGATTGGTGCACCGTATACAAATAAATGCACAAACGAGAGAGTAAGAAGTAGAAGGGGAAGAGTGCTCCCAAGCCTAAATAAGAAGTAGAAGGGGAAGAGTGCTCCCAAGCCTAAATTTGATTCCATGTTAAAGCTTTCAACTCAAAAGGAATTGATCGATTCATCTCATTAGGATCTTATAACAGTTTAGGATGTACTATTTTATTAATGTGTGATAAATCCAAACACACAAGAACTATCTCATTTTATGAAATGGCAAAACAACCGGCTGCCAGGAGCAAGGGCAATATTGTAGATAATCTGACTAATAAAGATTTCAACTTCAGCATTCCCTCTCTAGATTGCTAACTAAATGCATCTCATGCATGTATGAAACTAACAGCTGAATAATAAAAAAAAAAAATTTCTCTATACCTAACGATACAAGGAAGATTATGGGGGTGTTTGGTGCGATGAAAATAGCTAAAAAACAATGAAAACCTCTAAAAAATCTAAAATTCTTTAACACATTTTACACTTCTTGTGTTTTGTGAAATTTTTATAAATTTATATATATCTACGCATCCCAACAATTTTTTACAAATCTCAATAATATTCCACAAAGCCCAATAACTTTTCACAGATCCCAAAAACTTTTCAACGGCTCTCAATATTCTGATATAAAACTGTTCCAGCGGACCAAAAAAACCGTCTGGACGGTTTTTCTTTCCAAAAAACTGACGCAAAAGTTAAAAAAATTCATTATTCATCTCCGAAAAACGTGGTTTGGTGGCTGCGTACCAAATGCCAAAAATTATCCAAACCATATTTTTTGTTATTTTTCATTGTTTTTCGTCACTCCAAACGCACCCTAAATTGAAAATGAAAAGACAAGAAATAAAAAATGTTAAGTACTTGCAGGTTAACCACACCATTGAACATATTTCAAAGATAACGTTCCCCAGATACATCAACCCTGCATTATCAAAAAAATAAAATAAAATAAACCACAAAAATATTAAGTACTTAATAACAAACCTTATGAAACAATCACATAATATAATTACGCATCCAGCAATAATCCAGCATCACTCAGGCACTTCACTTTTAGTATTTTTGGAAAATAAGTATCAGAACTGGTCACAATTTAATATAGAAGCAAGAACCCCAGCAGAGCACCTCGACAAAAGAGCCTGGAAAAGGAAACCATAATGGATTTGTATTATCAAAGGAAGAAACAAAATGGGAAGCAAAATCTATAATGCGACGAAAGTAAAACCTGATTTGCATTGCACACCCCCTTTAACATTAATTCTTCTGTGGCAGCTAATCATATGCGCTGTCCTCTGAATTGCAGTTATGCTTCTTGGGAAAACAAAATCAATATTTTTAATGGCAGTGTGCATATATCGTTGATTAAAACTAAGGCTTTGACTCCACACATGCAGATGCCTATATGGCCATAAAAAAATGGAAGGTCACTCAAGCATAACTAATTTATCCCAAAACCAGTCTTAAGTAAAGTTCTAGAGCCAATACCAATCTAAGCTTGAGAATCTTGGTTTTCATGTAGTTTTAGGATTCCACTAACTTATCAAACTATTACATGTGAACTTCAGTGCAAGAACCTTGCCTCCTTCGTTTAGCAATTTAATCTCAAGTGAGCCTTAACAAAGCCTACCACCAGGGGCGGAGCTATGTTGGGGCAAGGGGGGCAAGTGACCCCCCTCAATTTTTTAGATAAAATTACTAAAATATCTTTCTTATTATTTTAATTTTATTTAAAAATTAAATTAATTAAAAATTAAGATATTTTGATTTTATTAAAAATTTAAAGTTAACTCAAATTTTTTTAACATATAAGAAGTTTAAAAGAATCAAACTTGGTATTTTTTGTGAAATAAAGTGTATCTTTCAATATATTATTGCATATTTTTGTTTATACTATCAGTAAATTTAGTATATAACATAATAAATTCTATAGATAATAAAATTTAATAATAATTATATTTCTTGTAGTAAGGGATATCTCTAATAAACTTCAGGTGCTTGAACCATTAACTGTGAGAAAAATATTCATTAGTTAATACTCAAGAATAATTTATTTTCTCTCTAAAAATAACATCGTTTTTCTCCTACTCTCAATTGAAAAATAAGTCGATTGTTATTTTTTCTTGGGTGTTTGGTACCCCCCTTGGCGCCCGATGCCCCCTGGCGCCCGGTGCCCCCCTGGGCAAAAATTCTGGCTCCGCCCCTGCCTACCACATGCATTGGTTGAGTATTTCAGTTCATTTTACAGTCCTGATGCATGACACAAGCTATTTAACCAATTTATATAATTAATTGATGAATTAACCTCTCGAATCAGCCACTATAATTATTTCTGGAATCAACTAGCCCTCTACTTGTAGAGAATAGACTACCTACAACTGACCCCCCTAACCTTGTGCTGCGGGAGTCTTGTACACTAGGTTACTCTTTTTGAGTTAACCTCTTGCGGTTTAGTGGAGTAGCTGTTCATAAAACACAAAATAAATTGGCAATATCCAATGTGATTTTTTATGGAGAATTATTCCCTCCAAACACCCATAAAATTATGCACCATAAGGTAGCCAAAAGATAGATGAAGAAAAGAAATGCCCTCTGTAACTTACAAAAGTACAAGTATCTGGTTGCTTAGGTCCCAATTTCTATCCTTTCCCATTCTATATATATATATATGTTGGTAGAAAAATAAAGCATTAACATTGGGCATCAAGAAAAATAAGAAAATTATAACATATTTCCGCCAACCTTATCTTCACCTCCCCCTGCAAAGGAGCCACCGTCAAAATAACGAACCTTTACTTTATTCCAGTTATAAAAATCTTTAAATTAAACCAAAGGATGAGTAAGTATGGTACTGCTACAGACAAGGTGAATGCACCTTTTTTAGGAAGGGGGAGAATATGGATTGATAATTTAATATTATGTAGTATGAGATTGAGAAAAACTTGGATTTTCGTCGGCCTTATTGCTAAGTATTCCCATAAACTGTATCTCCTTTTGCATGTAAGTTGATGATCCAAGTGCAGTCATTTTATGGGCAACACAAGATTTTGTGGTATTGCACCATGCTCCACCCTATCACGAGAAATTGTCATCCTATAAATTTCGAATACTAATACATAGGAAAAGAAAGATGACACTCCCGTTTAATAACTAAATAGCTTGCCATCAATAGAGTACTAAACTACTTAGCAATTTTCTAGAACCATTTATTAGATGTAAAGAAGCAAACAAATAAGAATAATTTATGTAACCTAAAGAGATGCTAATTTTCTAGACAAGTCCAACTAACGGTCATGACATTACCCTCAAAAATATCATCTCTCCATGTTCTTAAACACCAAAATGTTATATGGTTTTCATCCCTTTTGCCTCTATGGCATAGAACCTCTTTTAGAAATGTGATCTTCGGTGCCAAGTTAGAATTACAGCAGAATGAGAAGGAGGACATTTAGGATACAGATCGAGTATCTCATACCGTAAAACACAAAGAAAGCATAGCTAGGGAGGCATTTAAATTTTTGAATTCATGCAACTAAAAATGTAAGAAAGTAATCATGTATTTACAACCAAATTATTCTAAGCTATCTCACAAACCTCCAAGTGAACAAGCCAACTGTTTGCTCCGGACCCATGTCCACGTTCCAAATGGTAACCGGGCAATGATCCATCCAGACATACTGTAAATGTGAAACACCAAAGAAAGGGGTAAATGAGGGATCAAAATAGGAGGCAGATTTCATAATAATGAATGGTGATTATCAAGAGCATTCAGAAAAGTCTTCATGAGGAAGAGATGTAGGATTTTGGGTGGGAAGTTTCATGTTTCGACATAAATAAGAAATTAGATAGACTCACGAAGCAATGATAATTAGGCTGATTTTACAAGTTTGAGGGAGGAGGCATAGAGTAATTAAGCTATTAATAGAAGTATACAAGACACATCAACTATAGAAAAGTAAAGATGTGAAAAGCTAAATTCAAACAGATCCAACAATTACTATTAATGACAAGCAATTAGAAATGGAAATGGAGAGCAGGATATGGGGGGCAATTAGTTAACCGCCATTGATAGCACCAAGTCAACTAATTAACTAACAATACAAATGATAGTGTTAAAGGAAATTATGTTTGAGAAAAGAAAGATTCGGTTAACTGATTGATTGAAGATTCGATTGACTGATTGATTAAAGATCCGTGATTTTAGTATAGGAATATTGCAAATTTATTCTCTTTCTTAGTTTAGCTTCTTGCCCAATATAGCTTCACTTTTCTGTATATATTGGGCATGTATCTTTGTAAATGATATACAGAAAGAATTATTCTCCCCATATTTCTTCCTCTTAAATTTTACATGGTATCAGAGCCATCCTAGCATCCTGTTCTTTTTTTTTTGAATCAAAACTGGATACAAGTTTTGGTTTTTCTAAAAGCCTTCCATTTTCTCTATCAAACTACCATGGGAGATGACAGTGCTTCTTCTAATTCCAAACTCAAAGAAGGACTTGACCCGTCAAGCCGTTATTATTTCCACCACTCTGATAATGCCGCCACCAAACTTTGCTCAAATTATTGGATGGCAAAAATTGGGCCACATGGAGCAGATCTGTTGAAATTGCTCTTTCCGTTAAGAACAAACTAGAATTTGTTACTGGAAAATTCCAAAAGCCTTCCAAGTCTGAAAATCCAGATGAGTTCGAATTATGGGAAAAAGCCAACCATATGTTGATTTCATGGTTCTCTCACTCAGTTTCATCAAATCTCGTTCCAAGTGTACTCTTTGCTCCCACTGCCCAACACGTTTGGGAAGATTTTCAAGCCCGTTTCGCTCAAGGTAATCTACCTCGAATATTCCAAATCAAACGTTCCATTGGTTCGCATGTTCAGGGAACCATGTCAGTTGCAAGTTACTACACAAAGTTGTGTGGTTTATAGGATGAGTTAGATTCTCACCGCCCTTTATTCATGTGTGCTTGTTGTCAATGTGGTGAAGGAAGTAAGAGAAATGCACATCATAATGAGGATCGTCTCATGCAGTTTCTCATGGGACTCAACAATACTTATAATGCCATTCGTGGTCAAATACTGCTTCTAAAACCGGTACCGAACATACTAGAAGCCTACAACATGGTGACCCAGGATGAAAAACAGCGAGAAATTGGAAAATTTTCTCTCACTGAAAATTTCTCAGTTGCACTGGCTGTGAGATTTCCTAAAGGCTTCGATTCGAACAAGTTCTCTAGTAACCCATCTTCTTTTACTTCCAACTCCAATAATGAAAGATTATTTTGCAAATATTGCAAAAAAGAAGGGCACACTATTGAAACCTGTTATAAATTGCATGGGCTTCCACCTAGGCATCCGCGTCATGATCCCAATTTTAAACCAAAAGGCAACCGTTCTGGACAACCAAATCAACAGCATGGTTCCCGATCCAATCCCGATCCAATCCTAGTGCTGCACATGCCACATTCGTTGACGATTCTACTCAAACTCTCACAGGACTCTCAACCGAGCAGTATCAACAAATGACTAATACCATGGAAAATGTATCACACTTATCCAAGGGTAATAATGATGTTTATGCAAATGTCGCACGTCTGTCTGAGCATCCCTCTATTAATTCCACTTACTCAAATTGCTGGGTTTTAGATAGTAGTGCCACGAACCATATTGCTTCTGATTCTTCTTTATTTGTTCATTCTCATCCGCCACATGCACCTTTTGTTAAATTACCCACTGGTTCCACTATACCCATCAACGCTACTGGCACACTCTTTTTTAACAAAAACATTGTTTTAAAAGATGTTCTTCATGTGCCTTCTTTTCGATTAAATCTTTTGTCCGCCAGTAAAGTTACCAAATTTTCCAATTGTTTTGTGATTTTGTTCCTGGATTTTTGTGTTTTGCAGGACTTGGCTACAGGGAAGATGATTGCCTGGGCTAATCAAAGTGGCGGCCTCTATTACATGTCACCAGTCCCACCTCACCAACTGTTTGCCATACTTCCAATCCCGATACTATCTGGCACCATCGTCTTGGCCATCCATCTCCTACCTGTCTTCGTCTTATTTCGAAGTCTAATAAGTCTATTTATACCACTTTTGACAATTTTTGTAATGTTTGTCCTTTGGCCAAACAGACTAGATTACCATTTCTGCTAAGTTCAATTTCTTCTACTTTACCATTTCAATTAATTCATTATGATATTTGGGGTCCTCATAAACATCCAACATAATTCTGGTGCCCATTATTTTTTAACTATTGTGGATGACTTTACTCATTGCACATGGTTATTTCTTATGTCCCATAAATCTGATGCTTGTACATTTCTTAAATTTTTTTTTTTTTTTGGTTCACAACCAATTTAATTACTCACAAATTAAATTCTTTCAGAGTGACAATGCTAGTTAGTTTCTTTCTCTCCATTCATTTTTTAGAACTAAAGGTGTTGAGTTTCAGAGTTCTTGCGTTTCCACTCCACAACAAAATGGTGTTGTTGAGCGAAAGCATCATCATATATTACAAGTTGCTCATGCTCTTCTTTTTCAATCTAATATGCCTATCCATTTTTAGGGCGAATGTGTGTCCACAGCTGTTTATTTAATCAATAGATTGCCTAATGAATTGCTTTCTCACATTTCCCCTTTCAAGCGATTGTATGGTCGTCCACCATCTTACAACCATCTTCGTGTTTTTGGGTACTTATGTTATGCTACTGTTGTCAAACCTATTTCTAAATTTGCTCCTTGAGCTAAATGTTGTGTTTTCTTGGGCTATCCTACAGGACAAAAAGGTTATAAATTACTAGAATTAGATTCCCACAAAATTTTTGTTAGCAGGGATGTCCGGTTTTGTGAACATATTTTTCCCTATAAAAAGACTTCTTCTCATTTTATCCCTGAACCCACGCCCTCTCTCAAAGACTTTTCTGTGCCTGCACCCGATCTTAGCTACACCCTATCTTTATCCCATACTATTGACCCTCTTACCCAGGATGTCCCAACTCCACCCACCCATCCTAACTCTTCTACTTCTCCAGACCATCCTACACCGATCCCTCCACCAGACCCATCACCTGGCCCCATACGTACTTCCGATCCTACTTCACCTTCACCCATTGCTCCTCGTCACTCAACCCGACCTCGTGTCCCACCTGTGTGGCATGCCGACTATCAACTGAACTTTGCCCACATTGCCTCCCCACCATCATTTTCTCCAACGTCATGTCCAACCCGAGGTACAAGGCACCCTCTCTCTAATTCTTTATCTTATTCACATATTTCTCCCACCCATTATTCTTTTCTTGCCTCTATTTCTAGTCTCCGTGAGCCCACTAACTATGATCAGGCAATTCTTGACCCAAAATGGAGGGATGCTATGCAAACTGAACTTGATGCTCTTGCTCGCAATAATACTTGGTCTCTTGTCTCCCTCCCTGCTGGTCACCAACCCATTAGTTGCAAATGGGTCTATAAGATCAAATACAACTCTGATGGTTCTATTGAACGTTATAAGGCCCGCCTCGTTGCTAAGGGTTATACTCAAGTTGAAGGAGTTGATTATTTGGAAACCTTCTCTCCCACTGCCGAACTTACTACTGTGCATTGTCTCTTGGCAGTGGCTGCATCCCGCAATTGGATCATCCATCAAATGGATGTTCATAATGCCTTTTTGCAAGGTGATCTTAATGAGGTTGTCTATATGGATATTCCCCTCGGTCTTCGCCGACAAGGGGAGAATTTGGTATGTCGGCTCAATAAATCATTATATGGTTCAAAGCAAGCTTCCCATAACTGGTTTGCCAAATTTTCTTGTGTTATTCAAAAGGCGAGTTTCACCCAATTGAAAGCCGACTATTCCCTATTTACCAAGTCTAAAGGCAACACACTTACTGCAGTAATTATTTATGTGGATGATATTATTATCACTAGCAATAATGCACAGGCAATCAAATCTCTTAAAGAATTTCTTTTCCAACAATTTCACATCAAAGATCTTGGCAATCTTAAATATTTTCTTGGCATTGAAGTCTCTCGGTCCCAAAAGGGAATCTTTATTTCCCAATGAAAGTATGCATTGGATATTCTGAATGACGTGGGATTATTAGGATCCCGTCCTAATTCTTTTCCTATGGATGCATATTTGAAATTGAATCCAAACGACGGCGATCCATTACATGATCCTACCAAAAATAGAAGATTAGCTGGGAGATTGATTTATCTAACAGTAACAAGGTAAGACTTGGTATATTCTGTGCAAATTCTAAGTCAATTTATGCAGAATCCTCGGAAACCACATTGGGAAGCTGCTTTAAGAGTTTTACGTTTCTTTAAAGGGAATCCTGGTCAAGGATTATTTTTTCCTTCCTTCAATGATCCTACATTAAAGGCTTATTGTGATTCAGATTGGGCGGGTTGTGAGACAACTCAACGTTCTATTTCAGGATTTTGTGTATTTCTGGGAGATTCCTTAATATCTTGGAAATCAAATAAGCAAACCAATGTGGCTCATTCCTCTGCTGAAGTCGAATATCGAGCTATGGCTGCGACATGTTTTTAAATTACATGGATACAACATATTCTGCAGGATCTCAAAGTTCCACAAAATCAGCTGGCATCTTTATTTTGTGACAACCAGGCAGCTCTCCACATTGCCAAAAATCCTATTTTTACGTACGAAGCATATAGAGATTGCTTGCCACATTGTTCGGGAAAAATTGTAAGCCGGAGTAATTGCACCATCCTATGTTCAGTCAAAATCTCAACTTGCAAATATCTTTACCAAACCTTTGGGAAAGGAAGAAACAATTTCAACGTTTAAGTGGCAAGTTGGGATTTCATGATATTCACTCTCCAACTTGAGGGGGAGTGTTAAAGGAAATTATGTTTGAGAAGAGAAAGATTCGGTTGACTGATTGATTGAAGATTCGATTGACTGATTGATTGAAGATCCATGATTTTAGTATAGGAATATTGTAAATTTATTATCTTTCTTAGTTTAGCTTCTTGCCCAATATAACTTCACTTTTCTGTATATATTGGGCATGTATCTTTGTAAATGATATACAGAAAGAAATATTCTCTCCATATTTCTTCCTCCTAAATTTTACAAATAGCATGCCATAAAACAAGAGCTGTTCAATCACACCACTAGTCCAATTACAAAGAACCAAACAAAGAAGTGAATTAACATGATAGTGAGAAACAAAGAAAATCAAGATGAACTTTAAAAAATAAAAAACAAAAACAAAACAAAATTGGACAAAAAAAGATTAAGATGTGCAGATAAATAAAAAGAAAATGGGGCATCCATAAGTTTATGCAAAAAAGCAAATCTACAAGGGAGCAATTATCAAGCAAGCAAAAAGATAATTAAATAAATAAATAATAAGCTATTGGGGGGTTCCCACATCTTTGTGGAAGTAACTTATGGGTGGTTTATAAGTAGTGTGAGGGAAAATTTCACCTCATAAGTTATAGGTAGAGATAGGTTTAAAACCACCAAATGTTGATAGTACTTTACTTTCAATTCCAGTCCACTGGAAAAAAAGGGATTATCGCTGATTGTTGATCTGTTCCCACGTCAATTGTGGAAGGAGGTAGAGGTCACTTTATAAGTTTGAAGGATCAGTAGCTTCCCTCGTGAACTAGTTTTAATTTTTGGTCTTGATGGGGCACGACCACCCAACATAAGCATTTATATCAAATGAAAAAAAAAATGCGCGTATAATTCACTTAACAACAATTGAGAAAATATGAATGTGTGTGCTGTATAGCATTCACATGTGCACATGCATAATATATATATTGAGGGAGAGAGGGAAAGTACCAGCGCCTTTGGCAGCAGCTCCTTCAATAAGAGCGAGACGCACCGTGGGAACATTAGAAGTAACACTGGCATTGGGGCGAGACAAAGGTTCAATGGCAGCTCCGTTGGACCAAAATGGTCAAATCAATCTACACTTTTGCCAGCAAAACCAATAATGAACACGACCCATAAACCGATTACCTTCCTCATGGCTCTTCCATCTCTGAATCCCACCCAACTCTCACAAAACCAAGCTTATATCTATATATATATATATATATATACCTACCAAACCAACCACCAGTAACAGACTAGAGCTTAAAAAAGATATGGAAACAACTTTAAGAACTAAACTAACGAATTAAGAGTCATAGATTTGGAGAATCGAGAGAGAGAGAGAGAGAGAGATCCAGACAGGGGATAGGGAACAGACGATGCTTTAGCCAGGCCTTTGTTGAGAATTTATAGATGAGCAGATCACACGTGTCATTGTGAATAGTTGTGGTTGACCTTTCGTGAAGAGATACTGCAACTAAGGTTAGTTTAAAAATTTTGAAAAATGATAAAAAATACTAAAAAATGTTAAAAGTTATTCATTTTTATTTTACTGCACAAATTATGAATCTATAACTTATCCCACTTTATTTTATTTTATCTCATTTTTGTTACTCTAAACAAGAGTTATGAAAATTTGATTTTTATTTTTTATTAAAATTTATTTATTTATTTTTTTTTTTGGATGCTATACTTTTTAGACATGTCTATAACATTGGAAAAAAAAAGTCAAAAATTCATGTTAATTTGAGTAAAATTTACCTGTTTAGGTAAAAAAGTAATAAAAATTAATTTTTATTTTTTTAACTTTTACCTACAAAGAGTTTAATTTTTTAATTTTTTTTTTTTTTTACTAATGCAATTAATACACCTAAAATTTAGGCTTAAAAAAATTAAATTTTAGGAAAAAAAATCATATAAAAAACTAAAAAAAAAAGAAGACAAAATACTTCTTTATATCCAAATTAAGTCTTAATTTCTCAACACAACAAATAGTTCAACTTATCTTGTTATATTATATTAAATTATATATTGTCTCAAATTTTAAATTATTAATACTGGCTATTAATTTTGAAATTTAAAAGTCCCATTAAAAGTTGATTTAATTGATTTAATTTGTATTGTTAATGATATGTCATACCCAATGCAAAATTTGACACAATATAGTTGAGATTTGCCCATCAGATGACATGCTAAGTAACACCTAAATTAATTTTTAGCAAAATGTTTAAATTTTAAATTTGGTTACCGGTAAGTTGGAATAGTACGCGTATTGAAAATGTGACAGCTCCCTCACTGACATTTACATTGCCCTTCAAAAATATTTCGGAACGCAGTAGTGTGCGTTAGCATGTCAAATTACTCTAACTTACCTTCCCCCCCCCCCCCCCCCAATCTATTATTTATTTATTATTATTTTTTTGGAGATGAAAACACGTGAGGTGCACACAGTCCCCCAAAACATCAACCCAATCTTTTGGATAAGGTTAGTCCGCTTCGATTTTTTGGGTATGAACATTACAAATTTGGTGTTTAAATCCAAAAATTTAGAATTATACGAACAGCACGTGAATTCAAAATTTTAGAATTATATGAACAGCACGTGATACCTACAACAGGAATTTTTTTTAGCAATCAAAAGAGTTAAAAAAAAAAAATAGCATGAATTACACAAACAACTATAAAAGAACTCAACTTTAAATAATACTTCAACTGGTAAAATTTTATATTTATTTTTTAGTGTCACCAATTCAAGTCTTCTTAAAATTATTAGAGCCTTTCTTGATCGTTAACTCTAGATTCTAGTAATTAGTTGAGTTGTACTCAAATTAACTTGAATTAGTTCAAAGATTAGAAGAGATCGATAGTTACGGAATTTAAACAAATTATAAAAGACAATTTATTGGGCTTTTTAAAAGAGAAAAAAAAATTTTAAAAAAAAATCAGAGGAGGGAAATAAAACAATTACCACCATGATAATAGCAGAAGTGAAGTGGAGGAGCCAAAATAACCATTATAAATTGTCTATAAGAACGGCTTGATATCAAGGGAAATGATGTTCACACGGAATCCCAAGTGCTTCGGCATTTCTACTTTCTTACTTTTAGGTGTTATTTTAACTTTAAGAGTGGTTATTTCTTTTATTACTTGTAAGGGCAGTGCCGCTCGATCGATTTCTGTATCGAGATAGTAATAATACTCATTTTATTATATTTCAATTTGTCTTTGAATTTGTCCACTCATTGTAGATTAAGGGGGTGTATGGAGTGATAAAAAATTATAAAATTTATAAAAATTCGTGAGATTGTAATTCATTCAATGAAATAAAAAATAAATAATTTTAAAAATTTTCAGTATTTTTCAACGATTTTCAAAATTTCAAACAAATCCTAATTGACTAAATTTATTTTACCTATTTAAAAATTAGTAAATTTAATTTGTTCTCCTTTGATTGATGATGTTATCTGTCCATTCATCAATTATTAATATTTTTTATTTGCTATCTCATTTTTATTCTTGTTTCACATCTAGAAGAAATTCTAAAAACCATACACATAATTGCACTAATAATTTTGTTTTGAAGTGTGATTAAGTTACCAAATTGTTGTATGGAACGAGGAAAAGTCATTCCCTATTGATATGGGAAAAAAAATCATACCAAACTGATCCAATATTTATTTATATAGATTGTTATATTGAAGATTTATTTATATGAAATTTGTTGATTTGTTTATCTATTGCTCTGATTAATTAATTTTCTAATTCATTGTAAGTTCAAGATGTTTTTGACTTATTTTATATTTAAAACATTTAAGAGTAAATTGTAATTATCTTCCCTCAACATTTGATTAATTACACTTGTGATGCGGATTGAATTGTCCTAAAATATTTGGAAAAGATAGATTTTGGTAAAACATAATTTAGACATAATTGATTTCAGCCGTTACGTCCAAAATTTTAGCCTTCCAATTTTGGGAGATTTTTGTTTTCAAAGTTTTCCATGATTAGTTTCTTAGTTTTTCTCTATTTATGCAATTGTAAGTTAGGGAATAAGACAGATGATTATTATTATTATTTGATTGAATAAGAGTTGAATTCTCTTCAAATCTATTTTAAAACAGATTATTACACAGTTCATCCCTTTCCATACAACTCTCACGTTTCCCAACCTCAGTTGGTATTGGAGCTTCCATGGCAACCCACGGTAGAGGATGTGCTGCTATCCTTAGAACTGCAACCCTTAATCAGAGTTTGGAGCATGATGAGGTTGCACGAGGAAAGACGATGAGAGGAACGATTCTAATAGCTAGAAGATCTCATTAGGTCCTTGCCCCAACAATTTTCCACTTCTGCTATCAGAGATTGGCCTCAACCCTAAAACCTACTGACAGATCATGCTTTAGTTAATGAAGATTTTTTTGGAGTAGTACATGTACAGTCCCTTTGGCACCCACCAGTCAGGGGAACAATACAGATCACAAGCCATCTAACCTCGTGATTCCTATCATTGGAAGAATGGCCTGCAAATTGATATTCTAGGATTTCAGGGTAGTCTAGCCCCAGAGGAATTTTTGTACTGTCTCCACATTATGGAAGAGCTTTTGGAGTTCAAAGAAGTGCTAGATCATAAGCGTATTCCCCTAATTGCTACTAGATTTGGTGGCCAGATTGTTGCTTGGTACCAACAGACCAGGTTGACGAGGGCTTGGCAAGGGAAGGCGAAGATATATTCATGGGAAATTTTGAAAAAGCACATGTGTGCTGCCTTTTTAATGCACAATTATGCCCACTTGATGTTTCAGCGACTCCATAATATGTAGCAAGGCTCTCACTCAGTGGATGATTACGCCACTAAGTTTTATCAATAGATAGTCCAAAATGATTTCGCTAAATCAAATGATTAGATGGTGTCTCAATACATTGGTCTACGACAGCCATTCAGGACTCTTTGAATATGTTCGATCTATTCTCTGTATTGGACACACATCAAAGAGTTTTAACCCTGGAAAGACAATTTTCTCGGGGGAAAATTCTTAGGACAGCAACAGGAGCACCATAAGCTCAATGGCTACAAATTGTAATGCAGGTTCTTAGCAGACTAGCACTAAACCTCCACCACCAACACAAACCAATCAGGCAATAACTTTTAATATCGGAATCTGCTGTTTCAAGTATGGTGAACAAGGTCATTGTGCCACGGAATGCAGAAAAGCGAATTGACTAGGTAAGAATTTATTTGTTGCTGATAAAATAGAGGAGTAGTCTAAAGGGTTTGATCAAGATCCTGCTTATGATGAAAAGGACAACATTGTAGAAGAACAAGTTGCAGGAGATAAGGGCCCTTTACTAGTAGTTCACAAGCTGTGTTTGGCTCCTCGCGAAGAAGAGGGCGATCTATGGCTACGAAATAATATTTCCATTCCACCTGTACTATTAAAGGAAAGTATGCTGGTCTGTTATTGATTTTGGAAGCTGTGAGAATGTGATATCTGCTGACGCTGTTCAAAGCTGAATCTCGAAGTCAAGCAACATCCTAACACCTTACAAACTTGCTTGGTTAAAAAAAAAAAAAAAAGTAATGACATACAAGTCACTAAAATGTCTCTGGTGGCCTTTTCAGCAAGGACAAAATATAAAGACCAAGTTTGGTGCGACGTCATCATCATGGGCGCGTACCATTTTATTGCTTGGATGACTTTGTCAATTTGATTGCAAAGTGGCCATGAGGGACATATTAACACTTAGAACTTCATAGTTTATTCTACTTGCATTGTCCTACTCCCAGCCAAAGTTGCCACACCTAAACCCCTAGAAGAGAAAAACTCCAAGCTGCTAGCTAGGGCACAATTTGAAAGTGAGGCAAAAGAGTCTGGGGTTATATATGCATTGGTAGGGAAGAGTGAAGAGGTGCAGAATACAGAAGGAGCTATTCCAGAGTTAGTGTAGCCACTACTACGGGAATTTACTAACTTATTTATGACTGATCTATCAAATGATTTGCCACCATGGCGAGACATCCAACATCAGATTGACAGGTTCTAGTTTGCCAAATCACACCCCATCACTAAATGAGCCCTAAAGAACATAAAGAACTTCTGCGTCAAGTAGAAAAGTTACTGAGTAAACGATTTATCCGGAAGAGCCTCAGTCCATATGCAATTCCCGCATTGTTAACCTCAAAGAAAAATGGCTCGTGGAGGATGTACGTAAACAATCACACAATCAACAAGATCACTATTCATTATCATTTCCCCATTCCCAAGTTGGATGATTTATTAGATTCGTTGACGGGGGTTACGATATTTAGTAAGCTGGATCTTAAGAGTAGATATCATTAGATATAGATCCGACCTAAAGATAAATAGAAAACCGCTTTCAAGACTCAAGAAGGTCAATACGAGTGGTTGGTTATGCTATTTGGGAAACGCGTCAAGTACCTTCATGTGGATGATGAACCAGGTACTACGTCCATTCATTGGCAAGTGTGCAATGATTTACTTTGATGATATTTTAATTTACAATTCTAATCAAGAACAGCATCTAGGGCATGTACAGAAAATTTTAGCAACACTGAGGGAGGTAAAACTATTTGGAACATTGAAGAAGTGCGCATTTTTAACAGATAAGGTATTATTCCTCAGTTATATTATCTCTAAAAAACGGCTTGTAGTAGATGAAACTAAGATGGAGGCGATTCGCCATTGGCCGCATCCACAAAAATTGTTTGAAGTAAGGAGTTTCCAAGGGTTAGCATCATTTTACAGGAGGTTTATCCCACATTTCAGCACAATCATGGCTCCTGTTACTGATTGTATGAAATCTAGAAAGTTTATATAGACTGATGAGGCTTTTATAGCATTCGAGGTAATTAAACATAAATGCTCTTGTACTTGTTCTACCATATTTTTTGTGTCCTTTTGAGCTACACTATGATGCATTGAAAGTGTTAAAGCAGTCCTCAGTTAAAGGGGGAAAACCCATAACGTTTTTTTTCGGTGAGAAACTTAATGGATCAAGGCTGCAAAATAACACATATGATGTAGAGTTTTATACTGTCATTCAGGCCCTAAAACATTAGTACCATTACTTGCTTCACAGCGACTTTGTGTTATTTTCTAACCATAAAGCCTTAAAACATCTAAACAGACAAGAGAAACTTTCACACCACCATGCCAAGCGGGCTGTGTTTTTGCAACAATTTTTCTCTGTATTGCAGCATAAATCAGTGGTACTGAACTAAGTGGCAGACGCTCTAAGTCGGAGGGCATCATTTCTCACTATTATAAGAAATAAGGCACTTAGCTTTGACGCTCTTCAAGAACTTTTATTTATTGATCCCTATTTTTATGGTATTCTTGGAAGTGTGAACTAAAGAAAAGGTCGGATTTTCACATTCAGGACAGATTCCTTTTCAAAGGGAATTAGTTATACATTCCATACTTAAGCTTGCGCTTACAAATTATAAAGGAGCTGCATGGTGAGGGACACCTCGAAAGATATAAGACTTTTGCCCTAGTGCTTTCCTCTTATTTTTGGCCCACCATGAGAAGAGATGTGTATCGATATGTTATGCATTGTCACATTTGTTAGGTCTCCAAAGGCTCTGCCACCAACGCATGTTGTATATGCCACTACCCATTCCTGATAGACCCTGGTCAGATGTAAGTATGGATTACGTGTTAGGGTTGCCACGAACACAACGGGTTCATGATTCCATTTATGAGGTTATTAACCGATTCTCCAAACTAGGGCATTTTATCCCATACAAGGACACGACAGATGCAATGAATGTGGTACAATTATACTTTTGTGAAGTCTATCAACTACATGGATTACCTCTAACCAGTGTCTCTGATTAAGATACATGCTTCCTTGGACATTTCTGGCGTTATTTGTGGAAGCTAGCCAACACCCAATTGAATTTTAGCACTTTCTACCACCCTCAAAACTGACGATCAGACAGATGTGGTAAACAGGTCGCTAAGGAATACGTTGCAGAGCATGGTGACAAGTTAGGCAAAAAGGTAGGACTAAATTTTGTGTGAGGCAGAGTTTGCATACAATCACTCAATCAATTATAGCACCAAGTTTTCTTCATTCCAATTATATATGATATTGTCCCACATAGTCCCCTGGATTTCGCCCTTATCGCAGAGCTGAAACGTGTTAATGGGAAAGCAAAAGACCTACTTAACAACTTCAACAAATTCATCAGTCAACCAAGGAAACATTAGCAGAGTCAAATGTTATGTATAAGGCAAGTGCTGATAAGAAGTAGCTTTTGGTGGAATTTGAAATTGGAGATTTTGTTTGGGCAGATCTAACTAAAAAGTGCTTTTTCTGTAAGGGAGTATTCTAAGTTGGCAGCCAGGAAGATAGGCCCTATGGAAGTGATAAAAAAAAAAAAAATCAATTCCAATGCTTATCGTTTGAAGCTGCCCAGCTATATCAAGACCTCTTATGTGTTCAATGTCAAACACCTGATTTTTTACTTGGGTGATAATTCTAATCAAGAGTGTAATTCGAGGTCAATTCTTCTCAAGCTGGGGAGGATGATGCATATCAAATTGCCTAACATATTTGAAAAGGAGAGATTTTGGTAAAACTAAATTTGAGCATAATTGATTTCAGTCGTTACGAAATTTTCATTAATTTGATTTAGTTATTTTTAATTTAAATTTAGTTTACAATTTTAAACATATTTTGAGGATACATTTTTTTTATTTTTATTATTAAAATTAAATACGTATAATAAATATAGAATAAAGAAATAAAAACATTTATTATCAAGATCCAAGAATTGAATTGGTTGGAATCTTTATCAAAATTAGGTTTAAGTTGGTTTTTTTTTTTTTTTTGATAGGTTAAGAAAAAATTTAATTTATTTAATTTATAACAAAAACTCAAATGATTTATTTGACTTAAACTCACACAAATATCTAGTCATAAGTTTCAAATTTGAATATATGTGAATAATAATCATATTAGAAACAGATTAGGATGATTAAAGTATAATAAATAAATAAAAAGTTAACAAATTTTTTTAACAGTTTCCAAACAGAACCTCTTTTATATATACGAGGGGGGTCAAAATATTAGGATTAATAGATAAATGGGATAAATTGAAAATCGGGTATAATTGAAGTAATGTTAGTGTAATTAATCAAACTCAATATTAATAGTCAAGGCAAGTTCTAGTAAGCCAAAGCTTCCCTTAAATCCACCTCTTGCCATTAATGAAGATTTTCCTTTATTAGTAACTAGAGGTGTACAAAAAACCAAATAACTCGAAAATCGAACTAATCTGATTACTTTGATTCAGGTTGATTTTGTTCTATATCATTTTCTATTCGGTTTTTGATTAAAAAATTAGTAAACTTATATTTTTGGTTCAATTCTCGAGTTAGTAGATATTTAATCCGAACCGAATCGAACTAAAATGAACTAAACTAATCCGAAATAACCCAAAAAATATAATATAATATACAAAAAAAATTACATAATATTTATATAATATTATAAAAGTAAATAAAAGAAACAGAAAAGACGCATGAGACCATGAAACTGAGTCATGTCTCTTGCGCCTTAATTAGAGAGTTCTACATTCTTTGAGATAGTTTACTGTCGACTTAGGGAGGGTTGAAAAAAAAGACGATGTAAATAAAATTGCTATTCACGAGGTAAAACAGAAACTACAAGATATGATGTGGCAATATTGAATTAATTCGTCCAATACATTCGCCATGCCAACCTCATAGTCATTCATTACCCACAGCTTCCACATATACATATAGAGTCCCCATTAGAGAACAACCAGTAAACGATCCAAGGTCCTTCCTTTCACTAGTTTTCTCTTGCAAGATCACAATCCTTGAATATTCCATCAATTATCTCACTAATTTCCTCTCACGTAATTTGGTATGGATTTTTAAGTGATAAATATATAATAAATAGCCAACCCCAACGGACCCGACCCAACCTAAAGTAAGCTAAACCAAAAATAGACCTGATCTAACTCGAACCAAGCTAAACCGAGCAAACCAATATTTTCAGTTTGGTTTAGTTCCGTTCCAATTTAAAATCGGTTTGGTTTCATGTTTGAATTTTAGGAATCAACAAAAATTGGTTCGATTCTGAGTTAAGCATGAACTCGACCCGACCTGACCTATGCACACCCACTACTGATAATGGATCAACAATTACCACCAAAAACAAATCTTACTAGTGTAAAAGAAATTAAAGAGACTGAATACAATAATTTTATAAGAAAAACCTTTCACAAATGAAGGTGAAAAATCTTGAGTCATGAAAATAAAAAAATTCCACTGCGCCCAACTTGGCTACAAGTGGAATCATGGTAGCATACAAGTTGAAACAGCTTAATATATATTGTTGGATGCATTTCTTAACAGATTAAATTTTTAGAACAATTGATAATTTAACATGATATCAGAATTCTAGTTCTAAGAGGTTCTTTGGTTTAAATTTTATTATTCCTCATTTATTATTATGCACTTTTTTTTACTTATATTCATGCACTTTGTTTGATTTGATTTGCTTGTTTCTACTTCGCGAGATTGCACGTAAGGGGGAGTATTGAAATAGTTTGATATATATTGTTAGATTCATTTTCTAACAGTTTAAATATTGGGGATAATTAGTGACCTAACAATACATAATCTACCATTTCTCTCTTGAAAACATCTATCACAATAGACACCTTCATCAATACATGATGAACGAAATACTCCTACATTAACAAATGGTGAAAAACACGCACACAACTTCAAACTCTTTCAAGAACACCAAATTCAAAGTCTTTGATATAAAAAAAACTATCATGGCTAACATAAAGAGAGAAACTTGTCTTCCAAGCTCTATGTTTGTCTTAATAATGTTCTCTTCGTAACTTCTAAGTGTAGAAAACATAGGAGAATATTTTTTTTATAGGTAAAGACAAATTCTATACAAAACAAGGCTTTTGAATCAAATTTGGTTCTGATTCAAAACACAGATTCTGGAGTTTCCAACAAGCATCCAACTAATCCAATGATTATCCGGCGAGACAGGTCTATGGGTACCAAAAAATTGAGTTGATGGATACTTAAAGATTCTAAATTTTTTAATAAGCATCTAGCAACCTATCCAATGAAGTGAAGTAGATCTCTGAGTACCTAATGATTAGGTTTACGAGTAGCCTAAAAATTTTAAATTTTTTTTAGCTTGAGTCAAAAATATTTTGACATATACTTCTAAAGCTTAGACTTAAGATATTTTAGCTCAATGAACAAGCTTAAATCATTGTTTTAATAACAAATTGCTAATTACACATGTCAAACTAAACAATTAAGACCTTCAAAATAAAAAAAAATAAAAATAAAAAATGTATGTATTAAAAGTATAAAAATAGAACAATACTTAAAAAATTCAAGAAAAAACAAATTATATAAATGTAAAATATAAAATAAAAATATATTAACAATATTTATAAATTATGATATGCATTATTCGTGAACCATTATAATAAAAAGTGAGATTTAAGAAGTAACGCAGACAAGTTCAAGTTGAGATATCCCAAATTATAAACAATCCTCTATTTATATTGAAATTTTATTATTTATTTAACACGCACTTTGATTATTAAAAAAAAATTATGATACCTAATAAGAAAATGTTAAATGACTTCACTTTAATTTTTTGATTTTAAAAATATTATTGATTATGATAATTGATGAAGTGTTTAAAATTAAGAATAAATGCATTTAGATCTTAGGGTTGTATGAACAGTGATATAACACGTGTGTAGATAA
This sequence comes from Vitellaria paradoxa, assembly GCA_019916065.1. Taxonomy (NCBI): domain Eukaryota; kingdom Viridiplantae; phylum Streptophyta; class Magnoliopsida; order Ericales; family Sapotaceae; genus Vitellaria; species Vitellaria paradoxa. The sequence continues at coordinate 22,221,598 of CM034238.1, forward strand.
TAGGATAATTTAGCTTACGTTTAGTTCAATTTGGACCATTTATCTTTTACAAAAGTTATACGTAAAACTTCTCTGATTGAAAGATGAAAAAATGTAATTAAATATAATTCTACCATATTTCAAATTCCTCTAAATACTCGTGTTTCGTATGCTAGCAAGCTCAACATGGATCAATAAACAAATGAAAATTCTATACGAAAATTGACCGTCCAAATTACCGATATGATGCCATGGTCATGAGGGTATGTTCCTGTGAGATAAGACAGAAGATATAATGTTGCACCCAATCACAAAAATAATAAAAATTAAAAAAAGAGTTAAAAACACCTTACTTCAGCAGATCTGGTGAAATGGGAGGAGGTTGACAAGGTGAGCAATATTGGCTTGGTTATAATTGAGATTGGATGGTTAGATTAAAATTTATCGATTCAAACACATTTATATATTTTTGTGAACTGACATAACATGCTACAAGTTTGGTGATAATCGAGCCTTGATTGAATTAAAAATATATAAATGTAGTTAAACCATTATTTTAATTTAATAACCTAGAACTCGACTATGACCAAATTATAGCAAGCTGGTCTCAATCTAGTAATCATGACTTCCTTTAGGCAAATGAAGCAGTCCCATAAGGCCCCACAACAAGATAAGGTCTCATATATCTAAAAGTTTTATTAATAATAGAAATATTTAAACCAACTAAAATTTAACTAATTTATGAAATTTCTCACTTTTTCTCCAATTCTCACTGTTGAATTTTTTACTTTAACTTTATCCATACATATTATAATTATCTTAATTATTATTTTTTAATTTTATTTTAACTTTTGGGCTTCTTATTTTAACTCTATCTGTTATAATTATCTCATATTAATGTACACCAAGGAAAAAAAAATATTTTTCAACTTCCACTTTTATTCTATCCATATACATCACAATTATCTCATATGTATTAATTATTATTTTTTAATTTTGTTAAATATTGAGACACCAATTTTGAACTTTCTACTTTATCTGTAAATGTCAAAATTATTTAATAGTTAATGTATTAATTATTATTTTTTAGTTTTATTTAAAATTTTATTTGACAAACCATAGGAAATGAATTTTAAACTTTTTATTTGTCATAATAATTATCTCATATTTATGTGTTAATTATTAGTTATTTTTAATTTTATTTAAAATTTTATGACATTAAATTAGTTAAGTATCTCTAAAGGTTTTACCTAAATAGTCTAGGTCTCCTTACAAATTTTGTCTAAAACCATCAAATTTCTGCACACAATCCTAATTACATGCATCATGGTTCTTGTGGTCACATACATGATTCCCTATCTGATGACCGTTCTCATGACAACATACATTGTAATTCTCATGTTCACAAATGATTCTAATTTAGAGATCGTCCTCATGATAATCATATATATTGTGATTCTTGTAATCATATACATAGAATATACATATACGGTTCCCATAATAACATACATTATGATTCTTGTGCTCACGTACAGTTTCGATTTAGTGACCGTCATCATGTAGTGACGATCCTCATGATGACTATATATATCAAGTTCTTGTAATCATATACATAGAATGTACACATACGGTCCACCACCCCCTCTCCCCCCCCCCCACCTCATGGCTGGCCTCATGGTCATATACATCATCGTGGTGCTCGTGGTCACATACACCAAATACCCATGCTTAATTCGACCTTTTGTCGGTGTACCAAACCAAGTTGCATGGTCCCTTCACCTCGTGTAATATTCGACCCTTGTCGGTCGTCAGTGTGCACCAAGTTTGGTCCCTTCACTATTGTATCTTGATGCATCCTACAGCTGCTAGATCTCGTAGTACTGATTTTGTATTTATTATATTTGCATCCTCCTAAATATTTCATGCACTTCACTTTTTTTTTTTTAAATATTATTCAATGATTAAAATATCATCTGAATTATTAATTTTGCATATTAATTTTATAAAATTATTAAAAAATTTTAAAATATAACTTATCAATATAATTTAAATTTTTAATATTAGAATATAATTTTTAAGAGAATTCAAATTTGGAAACTTATGATCAAAATATTTTTTTTTATCAATTTAATTTGACTCATATGTCATAAATGAAACTTTTTTAAAAATTCAAGTGGTAATTATTTGTCTGTTTATCAAAATATTTAAAAAAATATTTTAATAAATAACTATTATTAATTAAAAAAATAATTTAAGTTTGATAAAATAAATTATTCTAGCAATACTTAATTTTAAAATTTTCACTTATGTCATAATCATTATATTTTTATTGTTTAACAATTTATTATTAATCAGAAAATAATTTTAATTTGATAACATAAATTATTTTAATAATACTTAATTCTAAATATTTAACTTATGTCATAATCATTATATTTTTATCAGTTTAACAGTTTATAATCCATAGGTGTAATTCATATGCCATAATTTTTATATTAAGGTCACGTTGATCTTTATTTTTTTTTTTTTTTTTTGGGGTAAAATTGAATACTAAAAAAATATTCATAATTTTTATTTTAAGAATATTATGAATATACTTTTTCTTTAAATTCAAGTTGTAATTTTGATCATTAATTTTATCCAACACCTGAGGTAGACCCATTTACAATCTTATAATGGTAAGTAGCCAAATCTAAAAACTATTTTCAATTATAAAAATTTTAATTATATGGATAAGTAACAATTTCATATTTTTTTTAAAATTTAGTGAAATTGATAATTTATGCGTTGAAACTTCATTGTTTCAAATTTGGAATGCCATAAACTTCTTATGTTCATATGCATACAATATAATATTCTAATATTGAAAATGTAACAAAGTTCCAAAAAAATACAAAAATAAAACAAACGTTTACCAAGCTAGATATTGCACCACCAAATCATACAAGCAGTCATCAGGGCTGGAGCTAGCTAATGCCCAGGGCCACATGCTCACCTTAAAAAAAAAAAAAATACTAAAAAAATATACTAAATTTTCATCGGCTCAATTGTGTCCACCTAAAAAAAAAAAAAAACAAACAATTAGTGCAATATCAATTGTGCATGCCTAAAAAAAAAAAAAAAAATTACAGCAAGAATGAGCCGAATTCCAAGAATAAGTCAGATGAAAGATGAGGGCATACAAGTTGTGGGGTACGGAAAGTCAATGGCTTTCACAGCTGCTCGATCAAAATACCAGTCTCCAACAGCTAATGCAAGAGGCTGCAAATGGGGAAAAATCTCATCTTAATTAGATAGTTCAAAGTTCATTTGCTAACCCAGGTGGGTATGTAAAAGATAAATGATTCTTCCATTGTATAAAGTGGCTAACAGACGAAACCTAAATTTCATTAAAAGCAGTAGTCTTAAAAGATTAAAATGGGGAAAAATTCAATTGATCATCCCAAGTCGTAGGCCCACAAGTGTCCGACATCATTTGGATCACTTTTCTCTGATAGGCCGACGGGTGCCCGACATCTTTCCTGACAACTTTATCTGATTGTATGGTTTACTCGTGATAAAAATGTGTAGTTCAAGACTCCATCATATTTTGGGGACTTAATTAAAAGCATATGCTATCACGGACTGGTTCTATACGGATGGGTAGACCAGAGGCTGTCAAGCTATCACAGTGGTGCGGTAGAGTTCTTCTTGTCCTACGTACATTATTAATGTATGTGTTGAAATTGAAGTTTTTCTTGTCCTACGCAAAGTTTTTTTCTCACTGCCAAGGATAAGAAAAGATTTAATTAATAATGTATGAGATGCAAACAATATTATGCCATTTAAAGTGGAATTGTTGAGAGAAGACAATTAGAAGATACTTCGAGACATCATGCATGGTTGCTAATAGGGACAGTCTAAAAAAATCTGGAGTCTAACGCAAATTTTTGAATGAGGCCTAGGTGAGACAAAATATAAGGGATTTCGTCTCATTTTTTTAGAGTTTCAAATTATAAAATTACTTAAAGTTTGATATTCAATATGCTCTAATATGTTATTTTTAATAGACAATAACATCACTAATCCCACACAATTTATTCTATGATATAATCGATCTTAAATAAAATTATTAAACTTTTAATTTTAAAAAATTTATTTTTCCACAAAAAACCGTTATTGGCATAGTTAATAACTTGCAAAATGATTAACTATATCCAATAAAAATACCTTATTGCAGATAAGAGGTGCACCATCAGCAAACCATATATCCCCCGTGTCTGCTTGGCAGTGAGCAAAGCATGAATTCAAGTATAACCCATTTCGTTCGTACCTAGAAAATCCTTTTACTGCATCCAGCATTTGATTCCTGAATTCTGCTCCAAAGAAGAGATAACATGCTTGATCAATCGATTCCACATGGACTGAGGATTAGTTAAGGGGTAAAAAAACATATCCAAGGGAGATTAAAAATTACTTGTTATACACTTAGCTTTTACAATTAATCAAATAAAAAATTAGTTTTTTAACATATATATTAGATTTTAACAACATTGTATATGCATTCATTTTTTTTTTCCTCATTTAATTTTACTTCCTTGCCTTTCCCTAACCTTCTCCTTTCTCTATAAAAATTCCACATCCATATACATAATTATCAACTTCGGTTGAAAATAATAATCACCTTGCAGAAACTGGATCTGTGATGCTGAGCAAAATGTATAGTTCATTCTGCAGTTACTCCAATTGCCCTGAGGATCGGCCGATGGAGGCATTAAACTTTCCTGGATCTGAATTCACAAAGCAAGCCATTGCCAATTGTTCGTGTAAGAATATTCTTAACGGTTATATTGCATTAGTAAATTTTAAGAAAGCAAGATACTCACCTGCCACGTATCAAAGGCTGAATTGGCGATAAATAGAGGGGTCCTAATGCCGGAAATTAAGTTTGCAGGGAAGAAGCACTGAACAGGAAGAATGATCACAGAGAGTAGAGATGAGTTTCAGAATTAATAATGGGGTGAAACAGATTTTTTTTTTTTTTTCAATTTTCTCATATATCTACATTTTCCGAGATAAATTTAAGGGAAGGGACTTACCGAAGTCGGATCAAGATGTTGGGTACAAGTTCTTGGCAGATTCTTTTGCACCCCCTTGTAGTTAAAACATTTTTATTCCATTGAGCACAAAATGCAAAGGTTGTCAGTCAGATTACCAAGCGAGCTAAAGAGAAATGATAATGTTAAGTAAACCAAACTAATAAGTTACATCGCAGGCCAACTTTGTGATGACTTGTAAATTATATGTTCAAAAACTATTCCAAACAGCCTTTTCACACACTCTTTCTTTTTCCCCTCTTTACCGTTGCCTGCCTCATAAATTTAGTGATCAATGTAAATAAGAACTCCAAAGAGGATGTTGTACACATCGGGGAATGAGACACACACTGATACCAGAATTTACAATAGTAAGTGTACAAATGAGAGATTGAGAAGCCAAAAAGAAAGAGTGCTGCCGAACCTAGCACTTGTACCAAAATTACTACAGGAAGTGTACAAATGAGAATCGGGAAGCCAAAGGGAGAGAGTGCTTCCAAATCTAGATACCATGTTTAAGCTTCCAACTCATAAGAAGTGGAGAGATTCATCTCACTAGGTTCTTATATCAGTTTAGGATGCACTATTTTATTGATGTGTGACAAATCCTCACACATCCAAACAAACTCATTTTATGGAAGTACAACAGAAATGGTTGTCAGCAAGGCCAATACTACAGATAATCTAACGAAAAAAGATTTCCACTTTCACATTCCCACTCTAGATTGCTAATTAAATTCTGCTCATGCTTGCTGTTGTATCTCTAGAATTGAAACTTCAAGACATCATTCAGTCCCTTGGTAAACTATGCACGCAGGAGATGATTGACAGGGAAGACTATGAAAAATGAAAAATGAAAAAGTCAACAAATAAACACTCTGAAGTACCTGCAGGTTAACAACACCATTGAAAAGATATCTAAGGTTATGCTCCCCAGATACATCAACCCTGTAATGCCAAAAAAATAAAATAAATAACAAAAATATTTAGTATTGATAACTAAGCTTATGAAAACAATCATAGTATAAGAATTAGATTGTCGTAATTACGCATCCAGGAATAATCCACCATCGGCCAGGCACTTCACTTTAGTAATTCTAGGAAATAAATCTCGGAACTGGTCACAATGCAATATAGAAGCCAGACCCCCAGCAGAGCACCCTGATAGAAGAGCCTAGAAAAGGAAAACATAATGGATTCGTATTGTCAAAAGAAGAAACAAAATGGAGAAGCAAAATTTCTAATGTGACAAAAAGTAAAACCTGATCTGCATTGCGCATTCCCTTTGACATTAATTCTTCCATGGCAGCTAACCATATACGCTGTCCTCTGAATTGCAGTTGTGCTTCCTAGGAAAACAAAATCAATATTCTTCATGGCAATGTGCACAAACCATTGATTAATACTAAGGCTTGACTCAACACAAGTAGATGCTTGTATGGCTACAATTGAATGGAAGGTCACTCAAGAATAACTTGTTTATCTCACAAGCAGTCTCAAGTAAGCTTCAAGAGCCAATACCAATCTAAGCTTGAGCAGCTTTGGTTTTATATAGTTTTAGGTCGCCACTAGCTTGTCAAACTAATTACATGTCAACTTTAGTGCATAAACCTTGCCTCGTTTGTTTAGCAAATCGATCTCGACTGAGCCTCTACCAAGCCTAGCACAAGCATTGGTTGAGTCGTTCATTTTACAGCTCTAATGCATAATAAAGGCTATTCAACCAATTTATATAACTGATTAGTTAACCTCTCTACTCAACCTCCATGATTATTTCTAGAATCAACTAGCCTTTCTACTTGTAGATAGAAAACTATCTACATTTGATCCTCAACCTTGCAATACTCGAGTCTTGTGCACCAGGTTATCTTTTTGAGTTCATCTCTTAAGGTTTAGTGGAATAGCTATTCATAAAACATTAAATAAACTGACAATATCCAATGTGATTTTTGGAAGAAAATTATTTCCTCCAAACACCATAAATTAATGCACCATGAGGTAGCCAAAAGACACAGGAAAAGTAATGCGCATAGTAAGTTATGAAGGGGTGTGGGTGTGTGTGTTTGTGTTGGCTACAAAAAAAGAGCATTAACATTGATCATACAAGCAAAATAAGAAAAATATAACATATTCCCACCAACCTTATCTTCACCTTCCCCTGCAAAGGAGGCACCGTCACAATAACGAACTATTATCCTATTCCAGTTATAAAAATCTGTAGATTAGACCAGAGGATGAGTAAGTATGGTACTGCTACACACAAGGTGGACGCACCTTTTTTAGGAAGGGGGCGAATATGGATTGATAATTTAATATTATGTAGTATGAGATCGAGAAAAACCTGGATTTTCATCGGACTTGTTACTAAGTATTCCCATAAACTGTCTCTCCTTTTGCATATAAGTAGATGATCCAAGCGCAGTCATTTTACGATCAACACAAGATTTTGTGGTATCGCACCATGCTCCACCCTGTCACGAGAATTTGCTATTCTGTAAATTATGAATACTAATACGTAGGGAAAGAAAGATGACATTTCCCTTTATTTTAATAGTTGATAAACTTGTCATCAATAGAGTACTAAACTCCGTAACAATTTTCTAGAACCGCTTCGTAGATATAAAGAACTAAACAAATAACAATATTTTATGTAACCTAGAGCAAATGCTAATTACGGACAAGTCCAACTAATAATAGTCATGACATTTCCCCTCAAACATATCATATCACTTCATTTTCTTAAAACTCCAAAATTTCATATGGTTTCCTTCCCTTTGCTTCTATGGCATAGAACTTCTTTTACAAATGTGATCTCTAGTGCAAAGTTAGAATTACAGCAGAATGTGCAGAAGGACATCTAGCATACAGAGAATAAATTTTAATTGTTTTCATATTGTAAAATACAGAAAGCATAGCTAGCAGGCATGTAAATTTTTGAATATATGCAACTAAAAATGAAAGAAAATAATCATGTATTTACAACTACAATATTTGTAAGCGACTCACAAACCTCCAATTGAACAAGCCAACTGTTTGCTCCAGACCCATATCCACGGTGCAAATGGTAACCGGGCAACGATCCATCCAAACATACTATAAATGCGAAACACAAAAAAGGGGCAAATGAGGAATCAAAATAGTGGGCGGATTTCATAATAATGAATAGTGAATATCAAAAGCATTAAAACAAAATCTTCATGAAGAAGAGATGTAATATTTTGGGTTAAAAGTTCAAATTTGGACAGGAATAAGAAATGAGATAGACTCACGAAGCAATGATGATTAGGCTAATTTTACAAGTTTGAGGGAGGGGGCATAAAGTAATTAAATCTTAAGGACCTACTCTTAAGGTGTAAACAACCATATAAAGAAAAGAACGGCATTTATTAACTGCTTCATGGAGACTTCTCTCGCACTTAGCCAACATCAACATATCTTCGGCAAACCGATTGAATCCGTGACTCAACGGATCAAGACCCATTGGATTCAATATCTCCCGTCCGGCAAATTAATCATCAGAGAGAGAGAGAGAGAGAGAGAGAGAAGGGATTCAAGATACATCGTTACACAGACGCACGGAGTTGTGTTTGGGGCGAAAGATTTCGAAAGCTCTAGATTCAATCTAAAAAAAATCAAGATCTTCGAAGCTTCACGGAATTAGATGAAGACAGACTAGATGAAGACAGAGGGAAGCTTTGACAGATACGCTATGCGAGAACAGTTCCATTGCTGGTTTTCGAGTTTTCTGAAGAAGCTCCAGGTTCACTGAGGGGCTTCGGAGTTAGTCCGTGAGGATTGAAAGGATGTCTTTTGCGCATAGATGAAGAAGCGAGGGCTGGAAGATCTAATACTCAGGATTTTGTCAGAGCGAAGAGTTGGAAAATTTTGCAGAGGCGAAGCGGCAGGAAAGGGACGATATAAAAAAATCTCATCAAGCGTAGTAGACTAATAGTGCTTTTTGGTTATGATTGTCTTTGGATTTGAATCTAATATATTGGGTCCGTTTGGTCAAACAAATTTTGGTTAAAAAGTATAATAAAAATAGAAATACATGATATAAAGGTGATAAATGTTAAAATTTAATTTAAAAAAATACAAAAATAATTAGAAATTGATGAGTTTTGATAAAGTTTTGTAGATTAAACAAGGCTTATATTGTTATTGGAGTCCAATTGAGTTTGGATTTAAGGGATCAACTGACAGCCCTACCCGACTCATATTAAAATAATCTTTTTTAGAGAAAGAAAGAAAGAATAAACTACACCTAAATTCCTTCAACATTTAGAGAATTACATCTAGAGTTCCTCAACATTTAAAATTGATAAATATTCTTTCATTTTGAAATGTTGTTAACCCGTGACCCCCTTTGTCTGCCGGTTTCGATTCAAATAATTATGTCAGCCAAAATATTTTTTTAATATACTAATTTTACCTCTTCACTTATATATATATATATATATATATATATAAACATTTTGGAGTTCCTATGAAACAATTTGGGAAGCAATAGAATAAGTCTGTTAATGTCACCGGAGCCACGGACATTGCCGACAACCGGAAGGTCAAGAAGACCATCAGCGTCTCTCTTTCTTCCCCCCCCCCCAAGCTTAAAAAACTAATTTTAATTCTTTCGCTCCTTCCCCTCTCCCACTCCCATTTCTAGCTTTCCTATATATATAAAACATTGCAGATATCCATTTGTAATTGATTGAAGAAATTAAGGGTTTTAGGCGCTGAGAGGGTGATAGTTTTGAAAGATTTGGTATTTTTTTTCTTCAATTTTTAACACTACTTTGTGAATTCCTTCGTCTTTCATCGCTTCCAAGTTAAGAAGCTAATCAAAGTGAAATTTTTGTTTCGAAGAAAAATTAGTAGATGACCCACCCTCTCTCAATTCCCCTCCCCTTGCGCCGCCAGCAGTTGCCGACGAGGGGCATTAGCTACCACTCAGGTCGAACGCTCCTACTTTTGATGGTTAATCCTTAAGATTTTGACAAACATGCTTTTTCAATTAATAAGGTTTTGTTACTTTTGTAATTTGAGCTTTTCAAGTCAATGGGTTTAGTAAAAGTTTTATTTTAGTTTTGCAGAGGAAAATTTCAAAGGGAAAATTTTTTTATTTTGCTTTCCAAGGAAAAATATTTGTTATTTTATTTTAATTTTTTTAATGGTTGACCTATATAGTTTGGTGATGTAATTTATTTATAGTAATTAATTTTATTTAAATAAAACATATAATTTTATTAAAAATATAAAATTAATCGAATTTAATAAAATTAATATAATTTAATAAAATAAACTATTTTAATAATAATTATTAGTTTTAATAAAATATATTAACGAATAACATAATTTAATAATAAATTATTATTAAATTTAACAAAATTAATAGAATTTAATAAAATAAACCATTTTAATAATAATTATTATTTTAATACTATTTTAATTTTAATAAAATAAATATTCTAATATGTACTTATTATAAGTTTTTATTTTTACAAAAATAAATATTCTAATATGTATTATTATTTATTTTAATTTTATTAAAATAAATTATTTTAATACGTAATTATTATTTATTAATAAATAATTTTAATTTAATAAAATAAATCATTTTAACTATAAATTATTATTTTAATTTTAATAAAATAAATTATTAAGAAGAGAAAGCTGCGCAAGAGAGAGAGAGAGAGAGTGCTCTGCGCTTAAAGAAATAGAAAAAGAAAAGTTAAGGGTATAAATATCCTTACAACAAAATATAAGTAGAGTGAGCAACCAAACTAACGGAAGAAGATTAGGGGTTAACAGCATTTCAAAATAAGAAAATATTTGCCAATTTTAAATGATGAGAGGGTCTAAGTATAATTACCCAAATGTTGAGGAGATATAAGTGTAATTTATCCAAAAAATTAAAAAACAGTTGTATCATGTATAAAATAAAAAAAGCGTCGCACAATTTCCCGTAATACATAATAAAAGCTCTGTTCGGAAGAAATAATCGAAAGTTGTTGAAAAACACTAAAAATTTTTAAAAATTATTTACTTTTTATCTCATTGTATGAATTACGAACTCATAATTTTTATTAAATTTTATTACTTTTTGTCATTTCAAACGCCTCGAAAATATCATTGAAAATTATTTTTATCAACCTAAAACAAGTATTTAATACCTCATTACGAACCCTATATAATCCATGGCATCTAGCTGATTACGCTAGAAAAAGTATACATATATTTATAAATGATATTTAAATAATTCTATGTATAAATGGCACGAGGCAAGTATATTTGCAATAAAAAAAATGAAAGATTGACATAGTATTGTGATATTGATTTAAAATCTTTAAGTTTTAATTTAACGGTTCAGACATACTGATACTATTTTAATTTTAAAAAATGTGAATATAACAGCACTATTAAATTTTTATCTAACAATTCTAATTGTAAGTCACAAAATTGACATAATAATACCACGTGGACTTCTAAATCTCTTTGCAATAAAACCATAACCCTCTCAAACCATGTGGTTTTTTTTTTCTTTTCTTTTTGTTTTTGTTTTTTTTTTAATTTAATTTTATTTTTTTTTTTATCCTTGTATCCTCCTGTAGTCTAACATTAAAACCACATATTTATTTAAGAGCAAAAGAGAGTGAATACCCTAAAAACCATGCCAAGTTGCCATTGCTACAAACAACCGTAATTGATAGCACCAAGTAAACTAATTAACTAATCATACAAATGATAGCATGCCATAAAAAAAATAAAAATAAAAAAAAATCAGACCATTTATCGAATTGCAAAGAACCGAACAAAGAAGTGAATTAACATGATGGTGGGAACAAAGAAAATCAAGCAGGATTTAAAAATAAATAAATAGCATTAAAAATTATAATTATCTTTATACTCTTGAACTTAAGATAAAAAATTATTAATATTACTTAAATTTTAAAAACTTATATTTATACTGTTTGTTCTTAAGATTAAAATAAAGTAGTGAATAATATAAAATTTTTTTAATTTAAAAGATAAAAATATCCCTTCAAATTAAAATAAAAGTGTACATGAAGGATAATGCATTTTTTGAAGTTATTAAAAGTTAACGTTAATTCCTTTAACCGAATTTTTAACATTTTCATTTTATTCTAAAGTGTACAAGAGTGTAAAAGGATGCTTAAATTTTAGGAATATTAGTGATTTTTACTTTTAACATAAGGGATAAGGGATAAGGGATAAGGCTTGGTGTGGGAAGAAAATAATCTTTTTAAAAATTAATTTTTTTTATTTGCTCACTAACTTTTAGATATGTTTATTTACATTCGTAAAAAAATAATTGTAAAAATACTGTTAAAAATAAAAAAAAAATTAGTTAGCAGTGACGTATTTTGAATCGTACTTGAATCTGTCTATTTTTAAACATTTTTATTGATGCGAATAAAATGTTTAAAAACTACTAAAAAAAACTAAATTTTGATTAAACATACATGAATTTTTTTATTTTTAATCAATTGTTTTTAATTTTTTTTTTTTGAATATGAATAATATGTCTAAAAATTATCAAATAAAAAAATTATATTTTGATGCAAAAAATCATATAAGAAGAAAATAAACCAAATCTTCCCAAACCATAACTGAAATGCGCAGATACATAAACAGAAGATCAGGCATGCATAAGTTTTGCAGAAAAGCAAATCCATAAGCTAGTATCAAGCAAGCAAAAAGATAATCAATTCATTAAATAATAAGGATTTATAGCAAGTGAAAAAAAATGAAAAATAAACAGAAGAAAAGGATGTGCATATGATTCACTCAACAACAATTGAGAAAATATGAATATGTGTGCGGTAATTATATATATGCAGAGAGAGAACATACAATAACAAGAAGAAAAAAGGAAATTTAAACATATAATAGCATTCACACGTGCATATGCATACATTATATATAAGGTCCGTTTGAAAGCTGAAAACATTGAGAAAATTTCTTAAAACTTTTAAAACTTTAACACATTTTGTTCTTTGCGTATTTCATAAAATTTTTATAAATTTATATGTATTTACATATCTTAATAAATTTTTATAAATTTAATAAATTTTTTACTAATTTCAATAATATTTTTATAAACTTTAATAACTTTTTTACAAATGTCAAAGTTTTTCAACTGACTTTCAATAAATTTTAATATAAAATCATTCAAATAGATTAAAGTAAAATGAGAATAGTTCTCTTTCTGAAAAAATCGACGTAAAAATTAAAAGTTTCACTATTATTTTAAAATAATATAATTTAATGACTGTACATTAAATATCAAAAAAATTACTTAAATTATATTTTACTTTATTTTTTGTTGTTACACAAAGACCCATAATTAATACATATAGAGGAAGAGAGGGAGAGTACCAGCGCCTTTGGCAGCAGCTCCTTCGATAAGAGTGAGACCCACCATCAGAAAATTAAGAGAAACACTGGCATTGGGGCGAGAGAATCTGCACATAGGCTCAAATGGCAGCTCCGTTGGACTAAAATGCTCAAATCCGTCTACACTTACTCCAGCAAAACCAATAATGAACACAACCCATAAACCGATTACCTTCTTCATGGCTCTCTCCACCTCTAATTAAATCCCTCCCAACTCTTACAAGACCAAGCTTATATATATATATATATACTTACCAAACCAACCACCATTAACAGTCTAGAACTTAAAAAACATATGGAAGCAACTTCAAGAACTAAACTAACGAATTACGAAACATAGATTTGGAAAATCGAGAAAGAGAGAGAGAGAGAGAGAGAGACGGGGGAGAGGAGAGAGATGGTGCGTTTGCCAGGCTTTTGTTGAGATTTTATACTCAACTAGATGGGCAGATCAGACCGGGATTTCCTAATAATCAATACTGAATAGTTATGGTTGACTTGGTTGGACAATTAGCGCGACTTGACTTGGTTGAACAGTTAGTTATGGTTGACTTGGTTGACTTTAGCCAATCCCATCCAGTGCAGAGGACTAACCATCGTTAAAATTTGGGTAAATTACCGAGACCAGTACTGAGATTCACTAAAATGTGAGGTTGTTGCCTTCGTTACTGACAATTTCATCGCCCCCATCGGAAAGTCATGTGACCTCCGGTGACCCTCTCTCAAATCTAGGCCATTATCGAGAATTTTATTTATCTAATCATTTTCAGACTTAACATCACATTTGCGGTAAACATTTTGAGCCCCAACGCATACATGTCCCATGCACTACCTATCATGAGGCAGCAATCTAGATCCTCCCTATCTCAATTTAAGCTATCCTAGCTCATGGACTTTTTTCAGCCCATGCCTCTCTAAGTCTTGGCATTTACAAATTGTTCGATGATTCATCCCTTTATGACAAGATTGTTTTTTTCAAGATTAGTGATAATCCCGTTTCGTAAAAAAATAAAAAAACAAAAATAACAGGTGATTTCTTGCACTTAAATTGAAAAAATTTCCTTGGTCGCTTTGCATTAATATAAGCCTCTGCATACAAGGGCGGAGCTGCCTACCTCAAGGGGAGAAGTGACTCCCTTGATTTTAGACTTAAAATTATCAAAATAGTCTTGATATTTTAATTTTATTTAAAAAATTAAATTAATTTAAAATTAAAATATTTTAGCTTTATTAAAAATTAAGATTAACTCGAAATTTTCCAACATAAATGAAGTTTACATGAATCAAACCTAAGTATTTTTTGTGAAATAAGATGCATTCTCTCACTACACTATTAAATGCTTAGATAAATTACACTTAAATTTTCTAAACATTAGACTAATTATAGTGATCTACCTCAATCATTTGAACCTTACACTTACATCCCTTATTCCTTAATGTTTGTAACACTTAGACTACATTCTGTTGGTTTTTTTCTAACACTATTAGGGTGCTATAGTAAAATAACATAAATACCATTAGTAAGTTCAAATAGTCGAGGGATGTTTATGTAATTTAGCCTAATTATATTATTTTATCCAAATAATTTACTAAAATATATTTCACATTAAATTAATTATATTTTATATTATAAATAATTTAATGAAATATATTTTATATTAATTTAGTTAATTTAGTTTAATTAATTTTATCACTAATTAACTTAATTAAATTATTAATTAATATATTTTATTAATTATTCATTAATTAATTAATTAATTATATTCTATTAAATTATGAAATTAATTAAATTACTAATTATTAAATAACATATTTCATTAATTATTAATTAATTTAACTAATTATAGTTTATTAATTTTATTTAAAGGATCATAATTTAGTGACTTAAATTAATTAATTAATAATTTAGTTATATTATTTAATAAAAATAATTTTATATTAATAAAATAGTTAAATAAAATAAATGATTTTAATATGATACAGTAAAAATGGATAAGATGCTAAAATTAAAAAAATTTTATGTAAGAAAAAATGGTAGTAAAAACACCTTTTTTTTTTTACTTTTTTCCACATAAGTTGTCATTTTTTTAAAAATAAAAAATTAATAAATTTATTTTTATGTATTTACTTTTAATTTTCAAATTCGCTAGAACTAATTTCAAGTGGTAGGCCCATCAAGTGCATTATTATATAATACATAAAAAATAATAAAAAAATCAATAAAAATGATGTAAGCAAATTGTAAATCTATTATTTTAAAATATTTAAATTGTTACAATATTTTATAATTTTAAAATTTTCTAGAATAAAACTAACGTAGTAGTATTAAGTTCTTCAACTTAATAATTCAAAAACCAGTTCAAGTAAATCCGAAATTAAAAACTAAATACATGAAACTATATTTATTAAATTTGTTTTCCTTTTTTTAAAAAAATGACAATTTACAAGAAAAAGTAACACAAATTAAAAATGTTTTTACTATCATTTTTTCTATCATAGATATTTTTTTAATTTTAACACCTTATCCATTTTTGCTATATTATATTAAAATAATTTATTTTGTTTAGCTATTTTTTAAAATAAAATTATTTTTAATAAATAATATAACTAAATTATTAATTAATCAATTTAATTAAGTAAATTATATTCTGTTAAATAAAATTAACTATAATTAATTAATAATTAATAAAACATATTTAATAATTAGTAATTTAATTAATTTCATAATTTGATAGAATATATTTATTTAATTGATTAATAATTAATAAAATATATTAATTAATAATCAATAATTTAATTAAGTTAATTAATGATAAAATTAATAAAAATAATTTAACTAAATTAATATAAAATAAATTTTATTAAATTATTTATAATATATAATATAATTAAATTAATATGAAATATATTTTAGTAAATTATTTGGGTAAAATAATATAATTAGGCTAAATTACAGAAGCCTCTCTTGAACATTAAGCTAATTACAGAAACCTCCCTCAATCATTTGAACTTACCAAAAGTATTTATATCATTTGAACTTACCAAGGCTAAACTGTAGCACCTTAACGGCGTGAAGGGAAAAACTAACGGATGGGATCTAAGTGTTACAAATATTAGGGAATAGGGGAGGTAAGCGTAAGGTTCAAATATTGGTTGAGGTAAGTCACTATAATTAATTAGCATACTGTTTAGGAGATTTAAGTGTAATTTACCCTAAATACTTTTGTGCATAATATCAAAAAATATAACATAATAAATTCTATAAACAGTAAAAACTTAATAATATTTTTTTAATAACAACAGATATCCTTAATAAATATGAAGTATTGCTAAAAGTATCAATTAACTATTAAACTGTGAAAATTAAATTAACTGGTTTAATATTTAAGAGTAATTCTATCTCTCTATAAAAATAACATTATTTATCTCCTACTTTTAATTTTAACATAACTTATTTTCTCATTTGTTGTTTTATTCTTAATTACTTAGTGTCCAATGCCCGTTAATAAAATTTCCAAATCCACGCTTTTTGCATGTTATTACCTATGTATGATGAATTTATTCTACATAATTAGCATCTTCTTCTTCTTTTCCTTTTTTTTCTTTTTTGGGCTTAATTATATAATAATTTGATTATTTATAGATGTTGGCACATGTCCAATAGACATACCGGACGCGTCCCATGCCCTTAATCGAATTGTTGAGTGTTTGACCCGTTGCGTGTATTCCACGGAGGTAGAAAATGTGTCACAGCCAAGTCCTTGTTGATTTCTTCATGAGAATTGGCGTGTTTAGAACATTGGCTGCCAATTTCGACTTTGGAAAGGCATGCATTAAATTTTAATGACAAAAATGGAGTGGCTTGTAATTATGGTAGCGTTTGGATCGAGTGTTAAAAAACCGGACACGTCCCATGCCCTTAATGGAATTGTTGGGTGTTTGACCCGTTGCGTGTATTCCACGGAGGTAGAAAATTTGTCACAGCCCAAGTCCTTGTTGATTTCTTCATGAGAATTAGCGTGTTTAGAACATTGGCTACCAATTTCGACTTTGGACATGCATTAAATTTTAATGACAAAATGGAGTGACTTGTAATTGTAGTAGTATTTGGAGTGTTAAAAAATGAAAAAAAAAATAAGAAAATATGTGATTTGGGATAATTTTTAATGTTTAGTGTTCCTAATGTAAACTATGTTTTTTATGAGATGAATAGTATAACTTAGCACTTTTGCGGTAAAAAGTTGAAAAAAGAAAGTGTGGGAACAATTTTTTCACTCTGTTCCCATGAATCTATGTCAGAATAAAGTTAAAATTTGTTGAACTTTTAACTTTTGCATAAAAAAGTTGGAGAAAGAAACTATGAGAACGATTTTTTCGGTCAAAACTCACGAATTTATGTTAGATTTGTTAAAAAGTTATTAGAATTTGTGAAAAAATTATTAGAGTTTGTAAAAAATGTATTGGAGTTTGTAAAAATTTGATGGAATATAGAGATATATATATATATATAAATTTATAAAGATTTCAGAAAATATGAAGTGGACAAAATGTGTTAGCGAGTTATTAGCAATTTTTAGAAGTTTTTTGAATTCTTATTGATTTTTAACAAATCAAATGCTGTCTATATATATATCATATAGGGAGGTTATTATTAAAGCTTTTTATTTTTTCGGTTTATTTATTACTTTTTTTTTTTTTTTTCACCTTGTGTTGGCCATGAGTAAAGAGACAAACTTGGAATCTGAGCGCGCACTTGGTATTGTTTTTTTCCTCTATCTTTTCTTTTGTAGGCCGCCATCTTCTGTGATAGGTATACTAAAGAGCACAGGCTTTGTTATGTAACCTCTGTAAACTTGCTGCTGCTGTATCGTCATGAGTTACTCATATCTTCCTCACGAAAGGTATTTGAAATTTTCATTATAGGCTATCATTTTCTTTAAGACTACGTACAAATGGTAACTGCACAGCTGCCTTCACCGCAAATTTTGTGGAAATTGGATTTGTCTCTGGCCATGAATTATGCATGTCAGCATTTATTTTCATTTTCCCATTGTCCATTGCATTAAGGTGGCGTTTGGATCCCATTTTTGATCATCCTATGTCAAAAGTTACATTTTTGAAATTGATGAAAATTATAAAAAGTCGATAAAAATGGAAACTTTTTTTTGTAAAAGTTATTTTTTGATATATTTTGGAGCTCTAAATGTCGTTTGAATCCCATTTTTTGTCATTTTATGTCAAAAGTTACAATTTTAGAATTAATGAAAATTATTAAACGTTGATAAAAAGTTTTTTGTCTTAAAAATTATTTTTTGATATATTTTGGAACTCTAAATGCTAAACCTCTTGTTGATTTCTTATCATGAACGTTTTTCTTCCCCCCTCTCTCTTTTTCTTTTTTTTTCTCTTTGTTCCTGTAGTTTTTCCTTTCCATTTTCCCAATTCATTCCCTGTCTTTGTTGCTTTATGTTGTTGAAGTCATTGGTTAATTTATTTTTGTTGAAATCATTGGTTTATTGTTGCTGAAGTCATTCCCAATTCATTCGCTTCTATAGAGTAGTTTCTATCTTTCTACCACGACATAATGCAATAACTAGTTCAAATGAGAAATAAGAATTGAGTATTATTTTCTGGTACATTATTTAACTAGCTTTACACCCGTGCAAAGTACAGTTTTTGGTAGACCCAAATTTGAATTTTAAACGCAACCCCTTACCTCTCTCTCTCTCTCTCTCTCATAGTTTTTTTTTTTTCTTTTTACTGCCATGCACACGATCGTCACATCGATGAATTATGTTTTATTATATAAATAGTAAAAACTATATTGGTTACAATAATGGATGGTCTTGATGCTCCGGCCAAATTTGTACAAAGCTTTTAAAGGATTTATATTAAAGAGCATAAGCCTATATACTTACACTAGATCCCACGATGCAATATAATGTATAAGATACATGGGCTGGTATTGGGCAGGCAACTTTGCTAATATCATGGTTTATTCCCCAAATTAATATATCATTGGGAATGGGTAAACAGTAATTAATAGCAGAGTATCACTACAAGAAATTATACAATTATCGACTAAAAAATTGGTCGCTGAAGGGTACAATTTAGTCGGCGAAACTTTTTCTGACCAAATTTATTTGGTAGGCGAAGGCTCGTCGAGAAAACTTTTCTCAACCAAAAAATTATTTGGTCGGCAAATGTAAAACCTTTCCCGACTAATTGGTTAACAAAGAATATTTAATGGGAGAAAAAGTAAAATATTTTGCCGACCAATTGGTCGGCAATTCTTCACTTTTCCCGACCAATTGGTCGGCGGCAATCGTACACTTTCCCCAACCAATTGGTCGGCAAAAAGTCTAAAATTAAAATTTTAAATTAATTTAAAAAAATAAAATTTTAAATGTGGTGTCACGTGTCATTATTTGTTAACATATCATCATGTCACATGGCACCTTACGTTGTGCCACGTGTCAATCTATGATTGTGCCACATGTCATCTCTATATTTTTGAGATTTTTGTTGTTGGTGGTGGTGAAACTCCAACTCATGCCATCTCTTTGGAAGTTAGTGTGTTTGGCCACTAGGCCAAGCTGTCATTTGTATATATATTTTACATATTTATATATATATAAACAAAATGTATCACTTTTGCCGACCAATTGGTTGGGAAAGTTCCCCTTTAACGACCAATTGGTCACCAAAAGTAATAATTTATTGTAATAATTTTTTTATTGTAATAACATTTATTTTAATAATATTTGTTACACTTTTGCCAACCAATTGATCGGGAAAAGTTCCCTTTAGCGACCAATTGATCGCCAAAAGTGTTAAAATTTTTATTATTTTTTATTTAATTATTTTAACTTTCTCTGCAATAATTTTTTACACTTTTGCCGACCAATTGGTCTGGAAAAATTCCCCTTTAGCGACCAATTGGTCGTCAAAAGTGTTAAAATTTTTATTATTTTTATTTAATTATTCTAACTTTCTTTGTAATAAATTTTTTTACACTTTTGTCAACCAATTGGTCAGGAAAAGTTTGCCTTCAACAACTAAATTTATATTTAGTCAGGAAAAATTGCTATTTAGCAACCAATTAGTCGGGAAAAGTTATCCTTTGGCGACTAAATTTTTTTGGTCGAGAAAAAGTAACTATTAGCGACTAAATTTATATTTAGTCGAAAAAAGTTATCTTTAATGATCAAATTTATATTTGGTCGGAAAAAGTAGTCGCCGAAGGTGTGATTTGTTGTAATACATGGTAACGAACCTAACTAATGAAATAGTTGAGTTATATATATGTGCTTGGCAAATAACTTTGGATTAAACTTGCATAAAACATTTAGCTGTTGCTTCAGCCCCTTAAAAGACCTGATCTGTAATATTGTTAATCACCGGCCCGAAGACGCCTCACCATGTATGCATTTGAAATCCCATTTCAAGAAAGCATTAGCAGTACGAAGGTGAAATGCTACTTTATCAGAATTTTTGACTAGAGATTTGTACCTGAATGACGAAGCGATGTCATTTTCATAGTAAAAAAATAATTTTAGGGTTATTTCTTTTAGTTGACACACGTTATATATATCAATGCGCACACATTAGTTTGGTGAAATTTAATTTTTATTAAATTTCCCGAGTATAGCATTACCTTAGCACAAAGTTAAGTCCTCTAGGCATAATGCTAATCACGGAAGAGAGAGAGAGAGAGTTAAAAAGATTCCAAAAATCAGTCAACATAACAAAATAGTAGGGCAACAGATGAACACCACGTTATCCTTTCTTATTTATGTCACTCTGACTCACCAACTTGCGCCTTCCTTCCTTCTTTTCCTTCTTCAGCTTGCTCTGTTTGTCCAACAGAGGGCCCCCCATTGGATGCAACATCTGTCGTTCTTGTTGTGCTTTCTTCCTTCCCTCCTTCCTGAGCATGCCGGGCGTGCTCGTCACCAGAGGGCAGCACCACGCCATTTATATCGCGATTGGACGGAATTCCATCTCTCTTCGGGTTCTCTTCGTTGCTGTAACTGGCCTCGATCACCTTGGGTTCTTCCTTCTTGTACTTGTACCAAGAAGCCCAATAAAGATAGTTCAAGAAGTTGAGGAAGCTCAGAATAGCCAAGAACCAATAGAAGAGGTCCAAATTGTTCTTGTTCAACAATTGTCCGTGCAACCACCCTTGCTTGCTCGGCGCGATCCTCTTCGTCACCGCGTTTATTATATTCACGAACACCGTACTCAGGAAGTACCCGAGGGACAGAGAAATAAACGTGAAAGAGGTAGATAGCGATTTCATGCAGGCAGGAGCTTCCTTGTAGAAGAATTCCAGCAACCCTACCAGAGTGAACATATCCGCAATCCCAAAAATCCCAAACTGGAAAGAGAGCCAAAACAGACTTATGCGTTTGTTGTGTTGATTTGCTTCGTTCCTCCTCTTCACTTCCACGAGAGCTGCAACCGCCATGGAAACGATGGAGAGGACCAGGCCGACGCCGACCCTTTGGAGCTGCGTGATTCCGGAGGGGTGGCCGGTGAGTTTCCGGGCGAAGGGGATGAAGAGGAACTCGTAGATGGGGATGAGAATGGCCATGAAGAAGAGAGGGATTACGGGGATGGAGGCGGCCGGGAATTCGAAGGAGCCGAGACTAGGGTCCATGGCGTTGCCTTGTTGAACGGAGAATGTTTGGAGCTGGGCTAAGCAGGTGTTCATTAGGATGGTGCTGGCTATGATGGGCATCATTCTTGTTAGGAGCTTCACTTCTTCGACTTGGGTCACTGTGCACACCGTCCATGGTGATGGTTCGGAGCCTTCTCTTGGGATTGCTGCTTTGTCCAGGCACCTGGCTCAGCAAAGCAATAGGTAATTGTTAGTAAAAGTGGGGGAGGCTGCGATCTCAGATCAGTGACTGTCAGGTCCGGGTCGGTGGATCCAACGATTTGGATGCGTTAATATTTTTTTTAATTAAAAATATTTAAATAAATTTAAACCGTTAAATTTTAATTTAATAATTCTTAACTTAATATCACAAATTAATATCGTCATTACCCGAGTTCATTGTTAACAATGCTACCAGAATTTTTTTTTTAAATAAAGTATGTGACACGACTGTATCGTAATTAAAATCTATTTATTCAAATTTATTGTACATGTGGATGTCATTATGTTAGTACCTGTTTTTCTTGAAAATTTTGGTTATTGTTTAACAGTAATTACTCTAACATTGTACAAATTAATTAGTTTTTAATTTCCTTTAATTTATTGTTGTCTTATATGATTTTTTTTACTAAAATTTAATTTTTTAAAATTATTATTTTTAGGCATGATATTTGAATTCATAAAAAACAATTGCAAAAAAATCAAAAATTTCATTTTCAGTTTAAAATAAGCTAAATTTTGAATTCTAGTTTTTTTTAGCTTATTTTAAATTGGATTTGGATTTTTTAACTTTTTTGTATTTTTTTTATAAATGTGATTAATACGTTTAAAAATTATAGTTGAAAAAATTAATTTATGGTAAAAAAAGTCATATAAAGCAAAAATAAATTTTAAAAAAACCAAAAATTAGTTTATGATATTAAAACCAAGCTAGAATTGAAATTAATTAAAATTAATATTTTATTGAGTTGAGTAACATCACCTGAATTGATTGGTGTGTGAAATTTTCTCTTCATGAGCAACTGACTCCTTTTCATTGATCTCATACAATTCTTCCGGGTTCTCTGGTAATGACATCTTCCGGTTTTTAATTGAGGCAACTATTACCTATCAAAGCCAATCAAATGTTGAATTAGAAAAAAAAAATCCACAAAATTTAAAAAAAAATAAAATTAGGAGTAATTACAATTTAAAATTCAACAAATACTCCTCTTATGATTTAGACTAAAGTGTAAAATTAACCCCATCTGTTTAATTTAATTAAAGTTGCATCCTATAAATTAGTTGAAAAATTATTTTTTTCACAAGATAAAAATATATTTTATTTATTTTTATGTTAAAATGAAATATTAATTTTTAAAAGAGACTCAACTCATCTCAATATTTTGAAACTAATATTTTTGGACGAGTGCATAGGAACTTATAAAACACATGAAATATAAATTTAGTCAAATTTAACATTTTTTTTGACAACTTTATGCTCTAGTTTAAATCAAAAGAAGATTATGTGTTGACATTAGGAGTATCACGTGATTTTAGTTTAAAATACAAGGGGATAAAACCTAATTAGTCCTCAAACATATATTCATACTTTTTTTTTTAACAAAATTATTGTTGTTACATAGTTATGTAATCGGATCAGGTTGGGTTTGACCCGTCCCTTAACCCAGTCTCAACCCATCAACGGGTCAGCCCAACCCAACTACCTCAGCTCTTCTCTGGGTTAGGCTAGGGTTAACAAAATCCATCCTTGACCTACTCTAACTTAATTTTTTAATATTTTTATTTTTTAATAAATATAAATAAAATGCTTAAAGCCATATTAAAACATATAGTATTCTTTATCAATAAATTTTATTAAGAAACAAACAATTACAGAATTAATATTGAATTCGAATTACGAATATAGAACTCTAAATAAAAAAATTATATGAAAAGAAAATTAGATATTAAATTATTAGAAAATTATATGTTTTGTTACATAAATTAACATTCTCACTTATATTTCAATATGATTTAATTTCAAATTCATTGATTTAAAATATCTAATTATCCAAACAAAATGTAATACTATTATTCTTTTATCAATAACAATAAGATGGTGCAAGAATCATTTTTAACAATTTAAAAACATAAAATTGTCAATGTTAATCAAAATATACCCAAATCCAAAGAGCTAAAAAAAATATTATTTTTTGTATTCACATTACGTTTATACGTGATTTATCTCTTTTTTACATAATTCGGTGGCAGGGATGGCCATCTCGGCCGACCCGTTGTACCCTACCTAATCTTCGCCCCAAACGGGTAAAGGATTTGAGAATTTTTTGGGGATCGGATAGGGTACAGGGACATTTTTTTAAAAAATTTTGGGGATCGGGTAGGGTATGGGGACATTTTTTAAAAACTTTTAGGGATCGGGTAGGGTACGGGTACGAGTCTGTCCCCGCCCCATACCCTACCCTACCTGTTCCCCGACCCATCCCCACCCTACCCATATCCCTGTATATATATATATGTTTTAATTTTTTAGGGTTTTGTAGCTCAATTCATCCCACACGTGACCCTGACGACAACGGCGCTTCTCTACCTTCCAAAAGCCTCTAAGCGCTAAAGATTAGATACTTTCAGTGCCTATTAAGATCTCATCTCAGCCTCTTCAAAATTCCGATCCCGACATCTGGAGTGTCCTCACCGCCATCTCCAACCACGCATCTTTAATTCTCCAAATAAATGGTTGTGA
Organism: Vitellaria paradoxa; assembly: GCA_019916065.1. Lineage (NCBI taxonomy): Eukaryota > Viridiplantae > Streptophyta > Magnoliopsida > Ericales > Sapotaceae > Vitellaria > Vitellaria paradoxa. The sequence goes on from CM034238.1 coordinate 22,246,472, forward strand.
GGATCTCTCTCCAGTACGTTATGATTTACATGTCTGATATTAATTTTGCAAAAGTTTCCTAATTTCGATTGATTTTATTTATTTGTTTGAATATATATATATATATGTTGGATTTCCTAAGGTTGGTGTTGTTTTTGTTAGTTGGGAGGTTAAATCCTTCTGTTTGGTTGCCAGTAAATCAAGGAAAATAGAATCAAAAGAAAAGTAGAATTACAAGGTTAATGTTGTTTCGCTTTTCCATGTGGATCTTTGTGTGGGAAAAATGATGGTGTCCTTTTATTTCATTGAAAATTAAAGAGAGGAAATTGATCCTGCCAGTTTGTTAACTTAGGCGACTATTTGTCACTTTTTACGTCTACGAATCGTGTTTCACTGAAATAAGGTAATCATTTGCCGATGCTATTTGTCCTACTTTACTGTTCAATTGATGAACTAAAAAAGACACAGTAGAAATCGTTTTAGGTATGCCATTTGTAGTGCGTCCTCTAGAATCGCGCTCGACTTGCAGAACTAAAAACAGGGATGATTTGTATGGATATATGAAAACATGCATCTCTATGGAAACATGCATTTTTTTTATTTTACTGTATATTCTAATTTACGAAATTTTGGTAAGTTTATTATATATATATATATATATATATATATATATATTTGATTTCGGATACCCAATTCCCTATGAGGATCCCCGTTCCCCGTTTGGGTCAGGTATGGAGGGACAAAAAAATTCACAATGGGGATCGGGTAGGATATGGGAATTAATTTTAATTTGAAGATCGGGTACAGAGATAGGCGTACCCGTTCCCTACCCGCCCCATGCCCATCCCTATTCGGTGGTATATTCCATATATATATTTATATGGAAAAAAAAATTGAGAACAGTTGGTTGCCTGGAGAGGAAAAAAAAAGTATCAGCAAAGCGTCAAAGTAGGGGCAGGGTTACGAGTAAGGTCAAGGTGACCTAAACCCTAACCCAAGTAGGCAGGGTTGGGTTGTACGGAAGCATAGAACGGAGTGAGGTAGTCCGATTTCTAGGTCGGACGGAGATCGGGTCACAAGTCAACCTGACCCCATTTACATCACCACTGTTATATCATTTTTATACCTTTTTGCAAAGTTTTCTTAGGAAAAAGTGCTAGCAAAACAAACATGTGTGCGCACACAGAAAGAGATATATATATATATATATATATATAGATGAATGTTAAGAAGATATATGCATTATTTGCAAGAAAGAGCTAGCTAGATATACATATATACGTGTGCATGTATGTATACCTGTATAATCCTTAAGATGGGGATGTTTTTTGGTGTTTGGAGGCGGTAGAACGGCTTTCCAAGGATTAGAACAACAAAGCCACAGAAGGTAACCACAGTGCATAAAAGGAAACCCAACCACCAAGCCACTTTGGTGCTAACCCACACAATGAAGGTGACTCCAATTATGGCACCAAAAGTGACGCAGAGGATAAGATAGTTGAAGTAGCTTCCAAGAGCCTTGGCTTCAGTTGGATCCTTTGGGTTGAATTGGTCAGCACCAAGTGAAGGAAGAGCCCCTCTGACGCCACCAGAACCCAATGCCAGTAAACCCAGTGAGAAGTAGAACATTGCTGCCTTCCCACCTTTCACACAACTTGATTTCCCACAAGAGCTTGGCAGCAAACTAGGGTTATTTGCTTGGATTGTCATCAGTACCAAAGACTGTGTACAAGAAATAAACACCAACTCACAAAAATCAAACAAGTTTTTTTTTTTTTTTTTTTTTGGAAAATGAACATCCTATGCCATCAAAATTTATAAATTAAGGGGCCATTTGGAATACAAAGAATAGAAAAAATGAGTTTTGTTTCAAACTTTTCCGTCTTTGATTGACATAATTCAAAAATTCTAATAAAACCTTTTTATACGTAATCTCACCTACCTGTTTGAATGATTCTTCTTAAAAAATAGATGTTTGAAAGTAAAGAAAGGTTGGGAAAAGTAAACAAAAGTTGACAAAAATTAAAATTTAAAATTTATAAATAAACGTATGAGAAACAAAAATAGGCAAAAGTTTATGAAAATTGGTAAGAGTTTGTAAATGTTTGAGTTTGTTTGTGTACCAAACACCCCCTAAGACTCTTTATTGGTTTGTTATAACATAATTTTTTTTTAGCATTTTTACAAGAAATATTTTAAAAAATAAGAATAAATATTTTCTTAAAAATTATTTTATATTAGAACAAACTTAACTTAATTGGCACAATCGAAATGAAGTGAAAGTAAGTTTTATTTCTTGTAATTAAATAATAAATAAATTTTAGTGATAGTAGAATTTTGACACTAAACATATTTTTACCGTTGTAAAATTATCTTATCATAGGCTCCAATTGGAGCACCATATTTAACTAAAAATTTTTTAAAAATTTTTATTTTTTATCTTATTGCACAAATTACAAGACTACAATTTTTATCAATTTTTACTAACTTTCTGCAACTCCAAACGTACTCGTAATCATCTCTATAAGTGTGGTTTGGAGTGCTAAAATAGATCAAAATTTTTTATTTTTTTTTAATTTTCCCCAACTTTCTTTACACAAAAAAATTTTAACTTTTACTCATTTTCACCAATATTTACCAATTTTTCTTTAATTTTCTCCCTTTTTTCATACTTTTCGAGAAACAGATCAAATACTTAGGTGATTTTTGGTTTATTTTTCTATTTTCTATTTTCTGTTTTCATTTTATGTTTTAAAAATCTTAAAATAAAGAAACAAAAAATGCTCTATTTTCATTATTTTGAAATTTTCGTAATTTTGAATTAAAAATGCTCAAAACGACTTTTTGTCATTTTCATTTTATATGTACGTCCATTTTCTGTTTTTTAAAACAAAATTTAAAAACACAAGCGACCAAATGCGTTTTGAGTTTTTCTTTATTTTAGAAATGATCAAATGAAAAATGAGTTCAAAATAGAAAATAAAAAATAAAAAAAAAAACCAAATAAGCCCTTAATAATTCAAAATTTATCTTTTTTCTTTTTTTTACTAAAATTTGGCACTCTGAACAAATACAAACTCCATATGAAAAGTATATAACTGAATTTTTACTTTTAACGATTAAATAAATTTGTGCAAAGGTTTATCATCTTACCAGTACTTCGAGTAGTCCGAAAACAATACAGGTAGTGAATCTGTCCAAGAAGGTGTCGGAAATGAAGCCACCAAGCACGCAGAGCAAGAAAGCTGAACCCATAAGGTTTGTAAGAGTATTTGCAGCGCCAGAGATATCAAAGTGAACCAAATTATTGAAGTACAGGACCAGGCTCACCATGTTGGCAATAAAAGCCATGTTCTCCAACAGCGCAAACGCTGCATATATATATATATATATATACACACATATACACACGTGTGAGCAATATATATAGATACAGAATTATCAGATAGAGCACTCAAATTAATTAGTCAATAAAAATGTCCACTTAATACTATGACACCCTAAAGTGTTGATACTTTGCTCACCGTAAACAAAATAGGTTGCTCTGAATCCTCCTTTCCATTTGTTAGTAGTCTCCAGTTTAAGGCAGCTGTAGCCTAATTTGGTGTCCTCCTCGTCGCCCTGATTGCACAGAACATGAAAAAATTAATTATTTCATGTGACCATTATTGTAAAATTCTCCCTGTTATTTAATCAAATGTAAAGTGACGTCGTAATCAGTTAAATATGCACAAATCACGAGTATTGATGCATTCAGGCACAGACTTTTACCGTAACAATAGCGGCCATGCCTCCTAAGTTTAGGAAGAAAGGACCCGTTTGGGACTTAAAAAACTAGTAAAAAAGTATCAAAAGTTGTATTTTATAATTTTTGGTGCGTTTGGTAGAACTACAATTTGTTTTACTTTTTTGATTTGCTACAATAAAAACTAAAACAAAAAGTTATCAGTTTTTTTATTTGTTACAGTGAAAAACATACCAAACACACAAAAAATTACCATTTTTTGATTTGCTCCAATAAAAAGTTTACCAAACACCTAAAAGTTATAAAAAATACTAAAAAATACACTTTATTCTACCAAACACACAAAAAAATGTAACTAAAAAAGTATACAAAAAACTAGCAAAAATTTCACTTTTTTAATTTCTTGTTTTTGAACCTCCAAATGGCCTCAAAATCTTTTTATGTATAGTATATGGTATTTATAGATGATATATTACACCTTGTAAAAAGAAAAGAAAATGATGATATATTATTTTTTTGCAAATATGACCACCCCACTCTTTCACTTTAAATCATTAATAACATATGAAACTTGCTACTCAAGTTGAGTCATCAGCAAGTTATGTGATTGTTTTTTGAGTTGGGCTATTTAAGTCTAATCTAGTCAATTGAATAATTTTTAAGTAATTCTGTAAATGAATTTTATATATTTGCTTGATTTTTTGAACTCGTAATCATTAATTTGTATTATTTGTTAAAGACTCTCAAATAGATTGCTTAATTCTGATATTATATTTTTGAGGTTGGAGATTGGAGAAGTATTAAAATTTATACGAATTCGATTTTCCCATACTAAATTTCTGATTTCATCCCTGATCACACATATGTAATTATCATCTTGAATATCTTTCCCACATTACACAAATAGATTTTTTTTTTTTGTTAGAAATTTATATTTATTTGTGAAGCCAATCACCTTAAATGAAAAAAACTTAGTAAAATATTTTTTTATTACAAAAATACCATTCTCACGTAACATATCACAAATTTAATAGAAAAATACTGGTAGAAAAAAACATTTAATTTCCAAGATAAGGAAAATGTTTCAGATCCTTACCATGATTTGGCAGCAGTAAAGGAAAGCTGGAGGTACTGAATGCTAGTGTTTCTTGCTTGAGGGAGAAGAGCAATATATCTATAATGCCTGTCTCTGTACCAGGGGAAGGTTTGCCTTAAACTATGGCCTAGAAAAGACATTGTATATTACGAAGAAAGGATCATTTGGTTCATCGCCATTCTTGTTCTCTTTTTGTCGTTCGAATTCTCGATTTTATTAAGGTATGGTCACCAGTTTATTTTGATAAGACAAATCAATTCCACAAGAAGCATCAGTGAGAATATATTATTATACGTATATAATTAATTTAGAACAATTTTATATAGACAGTAAAGGACGAAGCATAAAGCATGGTTTTAATCAGCTAGCTCGCTAGCTAGGAAGCTGACATCTACGTACGGCCACGTAGCAGTACAATCACCACAATATTAATTTCTGTGAATAAGGTTAATTATAGGAAGTAGACATTGCATGTCCTTGTATGAGCCAATTACATTTCATCACAGTTCTGCTGCTAATTCTATATATTGGTTGCAGCTAAGCCTGTATATATATAAATATACTAGTTATAACTCAAGTCTATAACACTATATCCAAAGTTAAAACTTTGGGTAAAAAATTTAAATTAAAAAAATTATAATAATTAATGAGTTTTATTTTTTTTTCCAAAACTTAAATCCTAACAATTACTATACGTGTTTTAGTCTCTTTATACTAGTTATAACTCTTGTCTATAACACTATATCCAAAGTTGAAACTTTGGATAAAAAATTTAAATCAAAAAAATTATAATAATCAATGAGTTTTACTTTTTTTTTCAAAACTTAAACCCTAACAGTTACTACATGTGTTTTAGTCTCTTTCTCTCTTCAATTAATTTTTAATAAGCACTGTAAAAAAAAACACAAATTATGACACTTTAATTTAAAAAGTTTAATTTTCTAAAATCAAAATTAGGCTGAATTTAAGTTGTTAATTTTGATTTGCATATAATTTTCACCATTAAATATAGTAAAATTTAAAATGTCCAAACTGTTCTGTGAGATAAATGATAGTAAGTCCAATAAAATAAAAATTGAGCGAAAAGTTAAAAATATAAATATGATCTCATTCATTAAATAAAAAAAAAATTCTTAACCGTTGTATCTTTATTTGTGAGAATGATATTTTAAAAAATCGTCCTATTTGATTATGCTAGAAAGGGAAATATTGCCCCAAACACTCGGATTTTGATCGCCCACATCACTATTTCGTATGCTCAATGTATTCTTACTCTTTCTTCTTCCTTTTTATTTATTATTTTAATTAGTTTACAAGTAAAAATGACAAAAACATTTAAACAGAATTAGTTGTTCTGTTTACGCTTTGTTTGGTTACAAAGTTGGTTTTAGTTTTTTTTTTTTTTTTTTCTTTCTTTTTTTTAACTTTTTATTGTCATATATAACTTTTTTTCATCAAAATTTAATTTTTTTTTCAAAAGCTGTAATTTTTAGGTGTTTTTATTGCATTCATACAAAAAATAAAAAATTCAATTTTCCATTTGGGTCAAAGTTCAAAAAAAAAATAAAAAAAAAATCAAAATTTTCTTTGTTTTTTCACTCAAATAGATAGCTTTATCCAAATAGATAGTTTTTATCCAAACGAACATAAATTTTTTAATTTCTTTTTTTACAAATAAATTAATACACCTAAAAACTATAACTTCTTAAAAAAATAAATTTTGGTGAAAAAAATCATGTAAGAGAAAAAAAAAATTTTAAAGTTAGAACCAAATTTTGTAACCAAGTTCTGTGTGCGAAGTTGAAGAAACTTATAGTGGTAATATATATATATATATATATATATACACATGTCTATGCGTAAGGATACTTTAGGTATTGAAGTAAAGGTTAGATAATCATAAAATTAATAATTAAGTTATGTTTAATTTCGATTTGTAGTTAAATCATGTTAAAATTTGTGTTTTGGAATGGTTTTTGGTATAAAAGTTGGTTTTTGGACTGAAGAATACTTAAAACTGTGAAATTTGGGTTGTTGGATAGACGTCGACATACAAATTAGCGCCTACACACCAGTGTCCAATTGGCCGTCCGAACGGGGCTAGTGTTTGGATAGCCGTGCAAACGGCCTCCCCCATCTTTCTATTTTGGTGTTAATCGGTATCGTTTTGATCCTTCCTAATTTAGACGATTTTGAGGTTAGATATGGCATGAAATTGAGATGTAATATTTTCAAGAAAATTAATATTTATTATATTTTATTATTTACCGAGCATGTTACGTGGAACATAAAATTATTATGATTAACTTTTATGAGCATGAAAGGATGCGTGTCTAACTCATATTGTTAATGACGAGCCTAATTTACATAATTTGATATAGGTTCCGTTTGGTTTGTAAATAAATAATAAAAAAATTTTATAAATTTTCTGTTAATTTTATATCACATTAATTTTTTTTTTCACTGCACACATTACGAACTTTCAATTTATCTCACTTTTTTTTACTCCAAACACACTCATGGTGTTATGATTATAAGGAGATTTGATGAACATGATGTGTATGAGATTGTGTTGAGATTTTTGGATGTAGTTTTTTTGTGGATATATGAGATGATGTAGTGTGAGTTAGATTGTAATATTCTACGAAGCACGGCGATATCTTATTGTTGTGCGTTAGAACCTTGGTTCCTACTGATGAGTTTGTGCGGACTATGATGTTCTATTGGTTGGGAGATAGAAAGCTTTAACTTTTTCATTTATTATTAAATTTGTAATATTATTGTATCAATTGAATACCTCATGTGTGAGGTTCATTACGTTGCATTGGTAGATCACCGTGAAATGGCGGTTGTGTGCGATAATTATCATAGGCCTACGTTTGTTTGGAGGATTGATGATGCAGGATAAGTAATATCGTGGGACTCATTAATGAGATTAGATAAGAGATGGAATTAATTTTTTATGTGTGATTATTTTTTTGGTGTTTGGTTGGTGAGATATAAAGTGAAATAAAAAATATAATTTGATATATGATGTGATAGAAAATAATTTTAGACATTCGAATCTCGAAAGGAAACAATTCCAGAGACGAAGGATTGTTAATCCCACAACCCCCCGTGGGTTTTGTAATCATGCAATTTACCAGGTATCAAATCCATAGGAATGTTTCATCTTTGCTTTTAGATTGTAAATCAAACATAAATTTTGTAGGCCCCACGTATAGAGCATCCTTATCCCACGCTCACATCCGGCAATCAAACACAGCAATAATATACTAGGAAAAAAATACAGGACAGATTGTGTCCTCTGCAATTTCTTATGGGAAATCGTGCTTAGGCGAGGCTAAGTCTTTATTTTAATATATTATGGGAACGTTTGGAATCTTAAAAAACTTCAAAAAAAAACTTTAAAAGCTGCAATGTTCTTAGACTCTAAAAAATTTTAAAATCCGTTCGAACGGGTTAAAATGATGCGTTCTAACAGATTTTGCTAAATTTTAAAAAAAGTTGATCTGACATTTGTACAAAAAGTTACACAAAACTTCAAAATTTTTTAAAATTCTTCACTAAAATTTAGTCACGTGTTACTTTATATAATTTTTTAACAACTTTATATCAAATCAAACATAAACATTCAACAATCATTTCACAATAAATTTTTACACTCTAAAACTCTAACAAATTTTTACTTTTGAAAACTTTTTGTTTTTTGTTTTTTTTTTTTTTGAAACTCCGAGCGCACTCTATATTTTAATTTTTTTAATACTATTTTATTATTATTTCAATTTTGACTGGCTCTAATTAAGAATGGATTTCATATTTGATGTGGTATATAGCATATATTCTTTAGGTTCGCGTACCTTGGTTGCGGATTCAATGTGCGAGTCTGTGACAGCGATCCTAAACTGAGATAGCCAAGTGTTGGTTGGACTTGGACATTGTATGTCTTTCTATATCATCATATTAGTCATTTACTTGACCCAAGGTATCGGTGTTTAAGACTTATATATTACTTAGGGAGTGTTTGGAAGTTCAAAAAAATTTAACTTTTGAGGTTGATGTGATATAAAAATGATAAATGATAAATTTTGATTGAAGGAATTTGAAAATTTTTAAAATTTTTTAAATTTTTTTGAATTTTTTTTTTTTACTTCCAAACAGACTCTTAATATTGAAAAACAGACTCTTAATATTGAAATGTTGTGTATATGTGGGTTCACCGCTAAAAATTTATTTTTCACTGATGTGCATAAGATGTTGTAATCGAAGAGACTTTTTTTTTTCTTTTTTTTTTTTTTTTTTAAAGTTGCCCGGATGAAAACCCGCCTATGTTTGTTGTTATTTATTTATATGAGAATGAGCGGCATATGTTTATCCTCTGGTTAGTATGTACCATATATATGCATGTATCATACTGACTTGAATTATGAGATATGATCACACTGCATTGAATTGAGTTGACGGTAGAATAAGTTCTGTAAATAGTTTAATTTAGACCATATATTCTTATGCAGTTCGTTTGAGACATTTAAGTCAGGGATATGACATCAGCATAATTACACAACTAGAGGATAAATTGAGATAAATTGAAATAAAATGTAATTTTAAGTTAATTTTAGTATTTGGTATTGTTTTCAAACTATGTTTTTTTAGAGATGAACAGTGTTAAAACCGTCAAAACGATTTTGACAAATTCACTGTAACCGATTCAAAAAATCAACATTCAACGTTCTGCGCAATAATTCTACTCGCTCTCACGACAGTGATAAACCGTTAAAACATTTTTTCTAATTCTGTTCTAACGAATTCAAAAAGTCTCTTTAAAGATGCACAACATCAAAACCGTTGAAACAATTTTTTCAAATCTACTCTAATGAATTCAAAAAAATTCGCATAAAATAGCGATAATGATACTTGTTTGAGAGCTTTCAATTCGAAAAATATAATTCTCAAAAAAATTTATGCACTCGATTAACCTCCTTCTAGATTTTTTTTAATCGAAATATTGAAATTTTTGAAATTAATAAAAATAAAAATGTATAAATATGTAATAAAGAATTTCTGTAATTTATAGAAGTTGAAAATTTAATTTATTTTATTTTGTTTCTTAGCACTCCAAACGGTGCCATCAAAACTCAATAAATCCCAAATTTCATCCATTTATGCGCACACATACGCATATATTCTCATGTGTAACCATTGAAAACTCAAAATTTAATCATGAAATTTACCCATAGTCATATAAGCATGCTATATAAACACTAATGTCATGTTCAGACTTAGAATTTGTCAATTTTTTTTGTTTTGTTTGTAATGAAAAATGAAAGTGAAAATGAATAGGGTTTAACAAATTAAAAATAATTAAATTAAAAAAACTAATTAATTGATTTTTTATTTTCTTATATTTTTTAATTTATTCAAACTAAAATACATATTCAAGTTTTTATGCTTTCTTCTTTTCTGACTTCTTTTATTTCTCCTTCCCTTTGTTTCCCTCACCAAATAAAAAATTCTCACTCCAAATACACCCTAGGATGTTCCATATACCTCAAATTTAAAAAAAGAAAATGAGAGAAATGAATAAATCACTACTTAGGCCCAAATCTTTGAAGAGGCGAATCTTGATCCACGGGCATGACCTCTCCACATCTGTAGTGTAAAAATTATGCGTGTGAATACGATCAAAACCCCTATACACCTCTCTTTCTTTCACTTTCTTTTCTCTTTCTCTCTCTATAACTCTCTTCCCACAACCCGGATAACCAAAAGAAAGAGAGAATTCAGGGATGAGATTAGAAAAAAAAAAAAAGAAAAAGAAAAAGAAAAGAATAAGAACAAAATTATTAACAATTATTAGCATTAAGATTTATTTAATAAACTTTTTTAATGTCAATCATCCATTAAAATGATTTCTTTGAAGGGCTTTGTATTCTCTCATTTGACACAACCTTCTGCATAGATTATCCTCTAAACTAATGACGGCCACAAATTCTCATTGCATCAAAGGATGCGTTTAGTTTATTAAAAATCCTAAAAATTTTTTAAAATTTTTGAAATTTTTTAAAAGTTAATTCACTTTTTGAAAGCGTTTGGAGTGTAAAAAAAAAAATCAAAAATTGATATTAATGTGATATAAAAGTAACGCGTGATAAATTTTAATTAAAGAAATTTGAAAACGTTTGAAGTTTTTTGAATTTTTTTTTTTTTTGGGAAAAAAATTGAGAATTCAAATAGACCATTTATCTCACTACACGAATTACAAATCTAAAAATTATCTCACTTTATATCATTTTTTTTGGTCACTTTAAACACACCCAAAATATATTAGTTAGTACGTATCATCCAATTGTTATACATATTTTAATTTTCACTTTCTCGAAGTGAGGATCATTGCATTGGACGTAAATTTCAAGAATTGGTGATTTAAATACTCCAAATTAAAATGAAATAAAATGGTTTTTTTACTTTTATTTTTATTTTTTTTATTTTTCTTTTTGCTATAGAGTAAAATAATTAAGAGAATATTGTTCGTATAAAAATATTTACAAATGTGCCGTTGATTAAAACGTGTTTTCATCTTGTATTTTCATTAAGAGCACATTCTCAAAATTTTTTATACGAAAAATATTCTTGATCTATAATTATTTAACTCTTTAACGGTAGGGGGGAAAAAGAAAGAAAGAAAGAAAAATCAATAAAGTAACAAATCTTTCAATCAATTCTGAATCGCACCCAAATCCCATTAAACATAACTAATATAATATAAATGAACTGGATATGATCCAGATCCTTCTGAAAGTGCCTTTCTTTTTGTTTGTAGTAAACAGTGGTTCCAACTTTACAGCACATCACGATTCATGGTTGTCTTATTGAGTAGTGTTTAGAATTGTATAAAAATGTATAAAATAAAATAAAATTATAAAAGTAAATATTCCGTAATTCGTACAGTAAGTAAAAAATTTAAATTTTATTATCTTAGTAATTCATATTTATAAAAATTTATAAAATTTTATTTTATTTATTTATTTACCTCTAAACGAAGTCACTACACAGTATATCTCTTGTAGGGACGAGTCATATGGTGGGTGTCCCTTAATCAAAGATCTCCCTGGGCCATGCTCCACCAGCTAAATATGCTCTCTCTCTCTCTCTCTCTCTCTCGCTGGAACAAGCTCAACCAACCAGAGACAAATCCAAGATTTTCACAAGGAACACCGAATATATTTAAAAAAAATAACTAATTATGTTTAAATTGTAGAAAAGAAATAATATTTTTTTTAAAGATATATAAAATTATTATTAAATATTACAGTTTAATAGTTCAACGGATCTTTTAACAGAACTTAAAATTTAATAAGAATGTATCTCGTTACTAAAAATATATATATAATTATTGCTAAATTTAATTATTTATAAAGTTTATTATGTTATATTTTTTTAATGTCATGCACAAAAATATTTAATAATTTTGTAAAAAAATATATTATATTTTACTAAAAAATACTTGAGTTCAATTCTTACACATTCTTTTTATGTTAAAAAAATTTTATAAAGCCAAAATATACTAATTTTGAATTAATTTTATTTTTTAATAAAATTAAAATATTAAGACTATTTTGATAGTTTCGTATCCAAAATAAAAGGAGCTACAAACCCCACCTCCCCTTATTTTTTTTCTCCTCTTCATAAGTCCGCCCATGCAACCAGCTAATTGTGTATACTCTCTCTCTCTCTCTCTCTCTCAATATGGCTAGTTTTTTGGGTTGGGTTATTTTGGCATACAAATGGGTTTGGCTCCACCGAACCTTTTAAGAAGAAAAACATTTTTTTTTTTTTTGGAGTGTTTTCCAAACGGGTTAAACTGGTGACAAATTAATATTAAAAGAATCTTAAAATATAAAATATATTTTAAATTTAAATTATAAAAAATATATAATTTAAATAATAAAAAAATTACAGGTTACCCATTATTCGAACCCGGTAACACGTGGGCCAATTGACTCTTTAAAATCCATAGATCGAGTCCGATCTAACCGGTTGCACACCCCATTACTAATACCGATTTAGGAAACACTATTTTGGGGCGTTTGGAGCCCCCAAAAAATCTCAAAAAATCTCAAAAAATTTCAAAAAATCTCAAAAAATTTCAAAAACTAACAAGTTCTCATACTGGAAAAAAATTTCAAAAATCGTTAGAACGGACCAAAGTGGTGTGTTCTAACGAATTTTGCCAAAATTCAAAAAAAAATGATCTGACATTTGTATAAAAAATTACACAAAATTCTAAAAATTTTGATAATCCCCCACTAAAATTTTGATACGTGTCACTTTATATATTTTTTAATAATTTTACATCAAATCGAATATAAACATTTAACAATTATTATACAATAATTTCAAAATTCACTTTTAAAAACTTTCGAAAATTGTTGAAGCTCCAAACGCCCCCTTTATCCCTGCAAGACAAACTCAACAAGCCTCCTTTTCTATATCTACCATAAAAGAATATTTTTCCCCCTCCTTCATTCCTATCTTAAGACAATTTTGCTCCTCTATTTCTTACTTTTTTTTTCTTGGCTATTTTCATTCACAAAATTTATTTTTTATTTTTATTATTTTTTTTTTGTCTCAAATCACTATATAACCATAATTTCACTTTTTCTTTTACCTATGAGACCACTATAATCGTGACATAAAATTTTAATAGATACAAAATGAACTCAAAAGTTCCTACAAAGAATCAACTTGGTCATAAGTTCAATATATTTGTAAAAATTTTATATTTCAAATTCATTACTAATTAAATTAAAAAAACACAGATAAAAAATATTTAAATAATAATTAAGCTATTAATTTTATAATAACAACTATTAGTGTTTTTTTTTTAAATTTGAAAATACAAAAAAAAAAGTTAAAAATTAATCAGTCTTGGTAGTAATTATTTTTTAAATTCTAATTTTAAAAATTCAAATTGGTCAAGTTGACCTTTTTTTTTTAAATAAATTACAACATATGATTAATAATAATATTTTTAATTTAAGTTATTTTTATAAAACCAATCAAAAAATATTATTAATTCCTTTACGACACTCTCCATTATTAGCATTTCACCTTTTTTAATTTTACACATCTTTAAATCAAATATCATTTTATCATTTCTTTCTATATTTTTTGTTCTTATTCATAAACAACAAAAAATAATAATAATAATAACTTTTTCCTTATTTGACCCCACTCAAAATTGTTAAAAATTTTTGAAAATCTCTAATTTTTTTACCAAACAACTAAAAGTTTTTAAAATTCTTAAAAATTTCTCCAATTTTTTACTAAACAACCAAAAGGCACAAAAAATAATTACCCAAAAAAAGGCACAAAAAATTCTTACAAAGTTCTCAAAATTATTACCAAACCTCAAAAATTTGCTAAAAGTTTCTAAAAATTTCTATTTATTTTACCAAACACATAAAAAGTCACACCTAAAAAATTTATCCAAAAATCCTCAAAATTTTGCTTCCAAATGCACCACAAATTCCGTATAAAGAAATTATGGGTTATCTTTAGGCTACTTCCGTTTGAATATCTAGAAATATAAAATTAATAAATTTAAAATTAAATTGCATCAAAATATAAATTAAGTACTTAATTTATTTAATAACAAGAATAATTTTTAATAATTAATAGTATAATAAGGGTGTAATAAACTTCTAAAATGATAAGAGTTACAATTATGATAATTTTTAAAAAATAATTTTTTTATAATTTTAAATTCATAATAAGTAATTATTTTAAGCTACTTAAATTTATAATAAAATTTATATTTAAACTAATAAAATTATATTAAATTAATAATTTTTAAATAATTAATACCAAATTTTTAATTAACTTAAATTTATAAATACAAATGCAAATTAAACATTTTTTTCCGTAATTGTAGTATGAGAAAAAAAAAGTGGAAGATGTGATCGGGGACCGCCCTCTACGTGATCGGGGACCGCCCTCTCGATGTTCCACTATACAAAGGTGGTGCAGCCTTTTGGCCCGTCTTGCACCTCCAATAAATTTGTATATAATGAAAAGAGAGATTTGATTTCTTTCTAAATTACAGAACAGAAAGAAGCCAAGGAATTTAGTAGAAAGGAGTTAAATGAGACAAATGCATTCTCCAATAGTTCACTAAGGTGTATTCTCCAATAGTTCTCTAAAAGTTTGTTTGGAGTTATAAGTTTGAGATAAAATATAATTTGACAAATTTTTTTTACACTTAAAAGTGCAGCTACCAAACCACAAAAAAATAAAGATGAATAGTAAAAATACGTTTAAACGAAAAACAAATTCTGGAAGAGAATTTTTAAAGTGCCGCCAACAAATCACGAAAAGATAGAGATGAATAGTGAAAATCTGTTCGAACGGATTCTGGCAGAGAATTTTTAACATTTGGTGCAAAACGTTTTAGAGATTTACAGAAATTTATTTGGATTTATAGAAATTTAGGAATTCTGCCCAAGAATTTATAACATTTTGTGCAAAATATTTTAAAGATTTATAGAAATTTATTGAGATTTATAGAGATTTATCGAGATTTGTATAAATTTTATAAAAATTTACGTAATTTGAGGTGAAAGAAGATTTGTAGAGTTTTGTAAGAATTTGTAGAGATTTATTGCAAAAAAATAGAGCTCCAAACAGCCCCTAATTCTTAGAAAACTTCATCAGACAAATTCAAGTAATGGCAAGATACCGTCTAATGTGGATTCCAAACTTTCTTCACTGGATGCGTCCTTTTTTCTCCTTGATCTGCATTGCAAAAATCAGTCTTCAAACAAAACAACACAAGGTGCCCACACAAATGCATTAAGAAAGAACTACTGAAAACTGATTTAAAGACATACAATACAACAGAAATAGAGAGTAAAAAACAAGAATTTTGGGGGGGGGGGGGGGGAAGCAGCCAACACTCTGCCGGGTGGTGATTCATTGGGCTATCACAAAAAGGAAGACAGGAGCAAATTTCAAACATGAAAGAGATCAATAAATAGCTAAATAAATTTGAAGAACCTGAGTAAAACTGAAAAATGGATATAAGCCAAAGGCAAATGGAATAGAAACGGCTACAACAGGTAATTTTTAAAAAATACGGAGAAATTAATTAAAAAGAAAAGGAAAACAAAATGAATGTTAAAAGCTAGGGGCAGTCAAAACCCTTGCAAATGTTGCAGCCAAATTATTGCTTCCTTCCTCGGAGTATGAAAATGCATTAACTTAGTGAGTACTAGTAAACTGGACCACAACATTTTATTATTCCTCTGGCCAGTGTGAACAAGTTAATTTGAAATATATATATATATATATACCACAACAGCAGTTGTGCTACTTTTTATGCCTAGGACATTTTTGGTGCTTCAGGAGCAATTAGTTAAGTACATCCTAAGCCCAAATATGAGTTCCATTCTTCTAAAAGATCCTCTTTGCACTATCAATTTCAACTCATAACGATGCTTCAAATTTTTGCTGTCAATACCTGATCCTCCAGCTTCAATATAATACACCATAATGGAGACAACATTTCCCATCCCAGCTACAAGTCAAGAACAACATCACAAGCTAACGTAAGTGCACTTTTTATGAGACGGTTTGCTTGAAAATTTTATTACCCACTTGACCCTGTGTGCCGCCCTCGGAGTAGGGAGCAGGGAGGAAGAAAGAAAGAATTATCATTATGCGATGCAGGCAATCTTTTTTTTTATTTTTATTTCTTTAATACTTAGGATATCTAAGCCAACTTATACGTGCCTTAACTAATCCTTGAGATCCTACAGTAAACGACCAGGAAGCCCTCCAGTGGCCCTAAAACTTGAACTAGTGACCACTTGGTAGTAAATCCAAAATCTTACCAGTTAAGCTATTACTCAGAGTTTTATATAAGCAATCCACAAAAAAACTTATTGTGACCTAGGAAGCATGGACACTTCAAACTGGGCGTCATATGCATATGCAACACGTATCAGACACGCATACTCTCCAAACACTTCAAGATGTATGTCGGACACGCCACATGATGTGTTTTATTATTTTATCGTTTTTCTTCAAATATATGATTAAAACAAATCTAGAATTAAGTAGCCGAAACTCTTAAAATTATAAAATGTAAGAACTTATATTTTGTTATATTTTGTATATTAAATTAGTTTTATAATGGATGCTCATATACATAGATAATATATATATATATATATATATATAATTCATATTTTTTGGCTATATCCTTATCCTATCCATATCCTCATTTTTTTAAATTTGCCGTATCCGTATCCGTATCCGTATCCGTATCCGTGCCCGTATCATATCCATATCCATACTTCTTACACTCTGATAATGTGTATTATTAGGGATTTGCCTCTTGATAGCTTAAGCTTGATGCCAATCAGTTGTCTAACATGTAGTAATACATTAGGGCAACATGTAGCCTAAGGTTCTGTTTAGAAACCAATAGCTAGTAGCCTTTTGACTTTTTCTAAATGGCTAAATTTACCCTTTTATAGTTTAAACTTTTTTTAAACATTGAAAGGCAAAAATGTTAAATTAACAAAAAACTAAAAAGTTAGCTTTTTTCTCTTCCCAAATACACAAAAAAAGGGCTAACATTTTTTTCTTTCCAAACTCAATGTAACACTTAAACAACTCATAGATTGTATATGCCTAGACCAGTGCCTTGACAACCAACAGTGCTATTTAGTACCACTACATTTTAGGCCAAGTGATCAGCCCTCACAGGTTTCAACCTTGCAGTCAACAACTCATGTCCACTCTTTGTCAAGCCTAACCTACACCAAGACAAGAAAGAGGGTGTGAGTGTGTCTGTGATTTGGGGAGTATGTGTCTGTGATTTGGGGCGGGGGAAAGAAGGAGGAGGGGAAGGGTGGTTGGGGTGCGTTCACTGACACACATCAAATGTAGGCACAGTTAAGCACAAGCAATAGATAAATGAATGTAAAGTTCACATAATCACTATCACACCATCGATCGTAAAAACCATGATTCAATAGATAATTCTGAACAGACACCAATTCACACTCTCCAGAAGAACAAAATCAAATAACTAAATAAAAATTCAAACAAATGCATACATGTAAATGGACATGAACATATATAAATATATATGAACACACACACACAACAGGAAAAGTAAAACGTTGGACGGCACGAAATTGAGGTCAAGGGATTAGAAACGAGCAAACCCCCGACGGGGATCTTCATCAGCATGGAAATTTCCCCGAGAGCGAGCCATTGATACCGGAAGTTGAGAGAAAGCACACGAACACCTGCAAAACACAAGCGAAAGGATGCGCAAACGAATTCAAAGGCAGAGGGGTAGCATTTACTACGCATAGGTGCGTAAATATCGCAGTACAAACCCTAGAAAGCAAATGAATTTACAGAAACTGCCAACGCCCCCAGATTTTGTGAGATGATTAAGCTTCAAACTTTGGAGAAAATTGAGAAAAGCCTCCCATTGAGGTTTTCTCCGGTATTTCCCTTCCCCGCTGTGGAAGAGGGTTTTGCGGTTGAAAAAGAGAGATTTGGAAGCAAGGGAGTAGCAGTCAGGTAATGGAGTAGCGGAACACATTTTGTCCCACATCGACCAGAGTGAAGAAAGAGTAGAGAGCGAGAGTAGTATAGAAAGACAGGCCTCAAGCCTTTCCAAAGCACGCAGCCGCGCGGTGAGCACAGAGCGACCTATTCTTTCGCCTTTTACTAAAGAATACCGTGTGCTCGCCGCAAAGAGCGGCATACGCCAATTTTTGGAGGGGTTCCCTGCCCAGGGAACTCCTAACTAATTTTTAGTATAAAGTTTCCTGGTTTTTTTAGCTTTATTATAGTAAAATTTTCTAATATTTTTCTGTTATTCGGAAAGGACTCGAAATAAAAAACTAATATAAAAAATAAAATTTTGATATTTTAGGAAGTGAAAGATTTAAATGTTGCCTAAATTATAATTTGTTTTAGCGTTCTTAAAATTTTATGTTTAATTTAATTTGTGGCATATCTGATTAAATATTTTTTTATAGTAGGTTAATTCATGAGTATCTATTTAAGTCATTTAATTAAAAATTTTATTATAATTGTAAATTTATATTTTAAATATATAATTTTTAAAAGAGAAAAAAGATTATTGCATAATAATAAGAAAATTTTATTAAAAATTATTTTTTTTGTAATATCAATTTTTGGCATTTATTAAATTTAAAAATAATGAGAAAAAGCCTAAATATCAATCAAGCTTGGGGTTATTATGTTTTAATAGAAAAAATTTTAATATTTTTTCTCATATTTCTTAAATTTAAAAAATAAAAGGTCTAAATATTAATTCAGTTTGATCGTAATTTTTAAATTCTTATTTCGAATTTAATTTGATAATAATATTTTTAATTTGAGTTATTTTATAAAATTAATTTAAAAATTATTATTAAATTTTATGTGACCTTCTTTATATATATATTAGTCTATTTTTTATTTTTACAAATTTTTAACTAAAATTAATTTTAGAGTAATTTTTAAAAATTTTAATTCCAATTTAAATTGATCGGTTGATCACATATTTTTATTTTTTTTATAATGTATAACAAACTAATTTAAGTTATTTTTATAAAATAATCAAACATTTATTATCAAATTTTACGTGTCACCTTTCGTTTTCACGATATCACTTTTAATTTTCATAATTCTTTGAATAAAATTAATTTTAAAGGTAATTTTTTAATTTTAATTTTAAATTTAAGTTGGTCAGGTTTATAATTTTTTTTTAAAAAGCATAACATATGATTAATAATAATATTTTTTTATTAAAATTATCTATATAAAACTAATTCAAAAATTATTACCATATCCTATATTGCACTTTCGATATTCATTATTTTAACTTTTATATTTTTATAAATTTTTAAGTAGACTTAGTTTTGAGAGTAATTTTTTCTATATTTTAATTTCAAATTTAAATTGGTTAAATTGATAATATTATTTTTATAAAGCACAGTAGATGATAACAATAATATTTTTAATTTAAATTATTTTTATGAAACTAATAAAAATTAATTATCAAATCCCGTGTGGCACTCTTTATATTCATCATTCTAATTTTTTATTTTTATAAATTTTTGAATTGAATATAATTTTATTATTTTTCAATATTTTTTTTATTCACAAAACTTTTGATTCCTTTTGTTCTATATAAGTACATGACCACAAATCTAATTTTTTTTATTTTGTCCATAAAACCATTATGGTTGTGAAATATGATATACATCAACGTAAGTGAATTCACAGATTTGTTAACACTCTGTTTGGAATAATGAATTCGATAGGATTTAATTTTTTTTATGAGAATTTTCACCAATTCTTATATTTGGAATTAAGATAAAATTTTAAAAGTTGGATTTGATTTCATTTCATAACTTAAATTTTTAAATTTCTATATCATTTGAAATTCAATTTAAAATATTAAAATTTTATGAGAATTTATTATTTTCTTAAATCATCTAAATGGACAAATTTATTAATTATATTTTTTTTATATATCATATTTACCATATTTTCTATTTCTTATTAATATGGTCAAATTTAGTATTTCTCTTAAATTAAATCAATTGAATTCTAAAATTTAAAATGTGTTCCAAATACAAAATTTTATTTATCAAATCAAATTAAATAAATTTTTTACTTTAAAATCAAACCAATTGTAAAAGATGAATGTTTTTCAAAATATAGTGTAAATGAAACCTGTCTATTAATAACTTACAATAACTAAATTTAATATATATGGCACTAATGGAGCCAGTTGAAATGCTAGCAAAATCCACCTGCAACTATGAAACAGTATTCATCAAATTAAGCATAATATGGATTTTTTTTCATTTTATTTTATGACAATGAGAATCCGTATTTCACTATCCTTTAAGTATGCACTGGATAAAGACATCAGATTCATCACACGGATCGGATAAATTTATTAAAAAAAAAAAAAAAACTATATGTAAATTCAATTCAAGAAGGAAGCTCATTGAAGTTGAACTCAAGAAGTCTTTTGAGTTCTGGCAGCTGAACTGCTCTACTACATTGGAGCATATATACGAGCATAAATGGGCAGACCTAAACAAGGTTCAGCAAAGTAATTGCTCCCACTGTTTTGAAAAATTACAATAAAATTTTGTAAATTTTATTTTTTATAATTAATTTTTTTTATATTTTGTTTCCATTAATTTGAAAATTTATAATAAAATTTTATAAATTTTGCTTTTTTTATAATTAATATTTTTTTCATATTTTTCCCTACTAATTATAAACCTGATCGCCCCTACAAACTACAAGCACAGTTCTCATAAGTTTACATATTGTATTGGGTGAAATTCACTTTGTATTTTTAAACTTTAGCTGAAATTTTGTTTTTTTGTGGCTCGGAATCCCATCGATTTATTGTAATTCTCAACAAACCGCGTAATCGATAGGTAAATCGAGGACTTGCGCAATACCCCACAAACCACACAAACCGGTTAAGTCCAAGACTCACACCTTGTGTGGGTACTTCCAAAGTTTGTTAGGCTTTGGAGTCGAACTCCTGACCTCCCTTAGGGAAGTCAAGAGCTCTGACCAACTGCCCTAGAGCAATTGGTTAACTTTATCTGAAATTGTACTTCCTAGTTGGAGTATTTTCTTTTATAATAATAATTATCTTTAAATTTTAATAATTGTGATGTGAGAACTTAGTGACTATTTTTTCCTTGAAACTCCCACCATTAATTGCCTAATTTTTTACAACAATACGATAATTGCAACTATATTGTAGATAATTAAAAATTTAGATCATAAATTATTATAAAAAAAAATCACTCCAACCTCAAAATGGGATTCGGACAAAATTCAATTGCAAGTGAAATTTACCCTTTCTCTCTAAGATTCTGTTAATGAATGCCCTAAGGCACTTATTAAAGACTAATTAAAACATAATACATAATAGTGTCTCGCATTTCTCTAGGATTATACATGAGAAAATGTAAAACTTTATTACGTGACATATTTTCATTTTTTTTTTATAATTTGCCTTTCCTATACAAATAACCAATTCCATTGAAATAACAGCTTTCCCCATCATACAAATAATCATATTCCAATAACATATATATGCATATATATATATATATAGGCTTTTATAGATATATATATATATATATTTTTTATAAGTAATTAAGTGTTATAATTAGAATTAATGAGAGAGATTTACGTGATTTAAGGACATACCCTTGATATACAGGGGAATGCTTTTACACTTATTACCCAAATACAGTCATTTTCAACTATTAGAACCAAGGGCGTAGCTATTAAGAGGGGAGGAGTCAAGTGTCCCTTTAATTTTGAAGGTAAAAAGACAAATATATTTTTCTCTTAAATTATTATAATTACAAAATTATTTTTTACCTTAATATTTTTTATGTTCCAGACTACCAATTCAACAGTTGTCGACAAAAGTAAAATAGGTTCACAAGATCAGATATTTTAAAAAAATAATAACAAAAAAAAAATCATCTTCATTGAATTCCAACAAACTTTTAACAAAAATCTTCTTAGACAATACATCTTTAAGTAACGAACTTTAAAAAAAAAATTGTGTGCCCCTCTAATGAAAATCTTAGTAATGAAGTTTAAAAAAAGAACCGTGTATCCCCTCGACAAGAATCCTAGATCCACCAACACAAGGACAGCAACCCCCTAAATTCCTACCCTTTTTTAACAACTTCATATGTTTACAAAATACCATGACTCCGTTTAGTTTGTAAATAAATAACAAAAAATTCTATAAATTTTTATTAACTTTATATCACATCAATTTTTTTTTCACTACATACATTACGAATTTTCAATTTATCTCAATTTTTATCACTCTAAATATACTTCATAATTGGTTTTCTTGAGCCCTGCAAATAAGGTTTTAAGAATCAAGTACTCGGGTACTTCGCTGTATAATGGAGACAATAAAGTCATACACGAAGCATAATTTAATTTACCAGTACGAATATAAAACTTCCACATCTTGCTGTCATGGATGCAACCTAGCCTTCCCCTCCTAGTCTTTTTCTTTTTTTTTTTTTTTTTAATCTTTAAAGAAAAGAAAAGGAAAAGACTTATATTTATTTTTCATAAAACTTGTTTCATAATGTCATTGCTATTACTTTACACTCCGTTTAAAAACATTTCTCACTTAAAATTGATTTGATTTTAAAATAAATAATTAATTTTATTTGATAAATAAAATTTTATATTTAATACATATCTTTAAATTTAAGAATTGAATTGATTTATTTAAAAGAAATACTAAATTTGACCTTGTTAATAAGAAATATAAAATATGTAAATATGATATATGAAGATAAATTTGTTCACTTACTTAAATATAGTGGCGGATCTAGAAATTTGAGTCAACGTAGGCTTAAAGTACAAATAAAATTTTAAATTCTAAATAAATATATAAAATACGATAAAATACAAAATATTATAATTGATATTAAATGTTTCTTATACAAAATAATCTCCAAATTAACAAAATAAGTTATAACAATCTCTTTCGTTCTTTCATATTCTAAAAACATTACAAAATAGTTTTATTGTCAATAATTTCGAATATGTCTCTTTCAATATATGTCACCAAATAATCATTCATCCACTCATCTACCCTCAAATAAATTTTTTTTTGGTAAATATTTATAATTTTTATCGAATAATTTTTATTTTTCTTTTTATAAAAATCTAGTGTGAGCCTTCGCCCACCTTCGGTACACTATGCATCGGCCAGTGCTTAGATGACTTAAGAAAATGATAAATTCTCATTAAATTCTATTATTTGGGGTTGAATTTCAAATGCATAGAAGTCCTAAAATTTAAATTATAAAATGAAATCGAATTGAACTTGTAAAATTTTATTTTAATTCTAAATAAAATAATTGGTAAGAATTCTCACCAAATGAAATTAAATCCCATTAAATCTTCCATTTTCAAATAGAGTGTTAAGGTATTTAGACCAATGCTACCTAGACCATGAGTTGTTTCGGCAAATGGAACAAAAATAGAAACACGACTTGTACTCTAGATAGCAATAGAATAAGGAAAAAAAGTTCTCATAAAGTTATTATGTTATTAAAATATTTAGTATATAAAAATAATTTATTTTTAAAAAATAAAATATTATAAATATTAATGAAACGAAGTACACTTTCTATTTGATATTATTCTTTACACATTATCTTTTTGCAAAAGTTTAAACTTGTTAATGATTATCACGTGACATATTTTTCAATTTACTATTTTCAAATGTCTTTTCTAAAGGAAAAATATAATATAAGTATAATTTTTTGACTTGTTAAACTTAAGGGGTGTTTGAAAGTTCAAAAAAACTCAACTTTTGAGGTTGATGTGATGTAAAAATGATAGGTGGCAAATTTTAATTGGAGAGATTTGAAAACTTTTGAAGTTTTTTGAGGTTTTTTTTTTTTTTTGCTTCCAAACACCCCCTTAGTGTATTAAAATATTAGTATACAATGTTTCTAAAAATGTTTACAAAAACATGATTTACAGATGCAGAAGTGATTTTTGATAACATGATTTAGACATCAATAATGTCTTATTGCACATGGGTACCAACTTTTTTTTCCTCCAATCATAATATGATGCGGAAACGAACAAATAAACAAAAATCAACAGAAAAATAAAAAAGAGAGAACAAAAGTTTACGTGATTCGTCAAAATCACCTCTGTCCATAGATGGGATGAATCATTTCTATTGAACTTCGGGTTACAGAGTTAAAAAAATCACAAAACTTAGCTGTTATCCGCTCCATTAACTAAGACCCATCAAAAATTTTCAATCGGACCATACAACTTTGGTAGGGTCAGAACCAAAAACTCGAATCCAAGCCATAATCAACGCATAACATTAGATACTGCGGTGGCCAACAATTAGAGACTAAACATGGTAAAAATATTAGCCAGTATCACGAATTGGTATAGCAACAATATTGTGAAGATATATGGAACAGCACATCTATGTACTATATATATATATATATAAGGCCAACTCCTGCAAAAATCTTGCAGTTTCATTTATTTCGAGAACACATCTGCTTTCAACTCATAACTAGAAAAGAAAATGAGATATTTGAGCAATTCAAATTACAAAAAATCCGTACTTAACTACTCTTACAAACCGGTACTGAAGCTAAGATATTCAGTTTTCTTTCCTCTTGGCTTTGGGCTCGTCTGCGATACAAGACGACCAATACAGTGGCAAGAGCGTGCAAGCTGCCTGTATAAGAAGGCCACGTGGAAGGCCCGAGAAATCATCCCCCGTCACTCCAACAAACGATGCAAGTGCAACGCCGAGGTATCCGCTTGCTATAAATGCAAGGGCAACGGCGGACATGAGAAATGCCATCAGAGATCCCTCACAACCCGGTGGGCAAAGCTGTGCCACCAGAACACCAAACGGTAGAATCTTAAAGAAGTACAGAACTTCAAGGATGCCTGAGAAGACCACAACATAAAGTGAATCAGGAATCCCCATCATTCGATATATCCCTTTCACAAACAAAGCATCTGAAACCATGAAAGCAGCCATTATCAACTGCATGGCAGAAATGAGTTTCTTGGGTGGAACGGACTTGAGGTGTCGATTATACATGACACCCCATAAGAGCATTGCCGCCTGCCCAAACACCTTAGAGATCCCCAGTACAGAAGAGTCGATCTCCAAATGCTGTGTCTGATAGAAGAATATGGTGCCTGTTAAGGCTGGGATTATGGCATAAGAGACCGCAAACCAGGTTATTGATTGAGCGATTTCAGGTTTCTGCAACGCAACTAGAAGCTCTGAAAGCTGCTTTCTGATCCCGGAATTTGTTGGACACTTGGGGAGGTTAAGGGAACTTTCGTGAATCAAAACTGTTACGAAGAATTGGATAGAAAGAATAACCCCAAAAATAAAGAACATTGCTTGGGCAGAGGAGCGTTCGATGGCAACACCACCTACCAGGTTCCCCAGGACTCCACCAATGGAGGCGGCCATCCAGACAAATGACTGCAGCTCACCTGATAAAGACGACTGGGAATTCTGGGAAGCAGCAGTTGGCTGTTTTCCACACTCTGCAACAATGGCATCATTTGCAACCTCTACTATCGAAGCACCAAGGTTCCCAAGGAGGAGATACATGGTGATTGTAAAGAATGACATATCTGATGGAGGAAGACATGCAATGACGATCCAGGACACGGCCTGTAAGAAAGCTGCACCAACACACAAATATTAAAAATTAGCTATGCACAGACTTTACAAAAAATCAGCTGCTGATGCGCAAGCCTTTTTTTTGAAAAAGATATGTAAATTTTATTAATAGGAATATAATCAAATAAGCATCAAATTGATGCTGAAACAAGCAGCCCATTGAGGAAAACAGCTACAATCAAACCTATCAATCAGGATTCAAGCTTATACGATCAAGGAAAGTCAGTGTATGACTTTTTTTATTTTGTTGGATTGACAGCTGTTTTAGTTGCAATGATAGAAACCCACGCGGGATTCAGAATGTTCAAACTTACAAGGACTCTTTTTTTAATAAAATAAATAAATAATGTCAGCACAAACCTAAAAAAGACCAAGGATGTCTCAGAAGTGGAGAAGATGAAACTCTGTATCTGTTAACGGCCATCCTCATCTCCCTTCAGTGATTTCCTTGCTTCCTTTATTTTTATTTTTTATTTTTAAATACAGTACAACTGCTTTCATTTTAAGCCAACACAATATTAAGTTTCCTTTTTAATGCCCAATGTGACATCTATTTCAGAAGCTTGACCATAATAACAAAACTAATTTCATAACTAACATTCCGGCAACATCTTTCAGTTTAACTATAAGCAGAGGTTTTATTTTTAAAATTACTTGATGCCCAAGGAGAACTCATAATTTAAATGGAACAATATATTTTAGTTGAATACCTTCACTACTAAGTTCTTAAATAAATATAATTACCCAAAAAAAAAGTTCTTAAATAAATATTATATAAAAATGAATCCCAAGTGACATAAAATGCATTTTAACTTTCATAACCACAATTTTGAGTCTGGTGCATCTGGGTAGTGGTGCATGTGTACGAGTGCACCCGCATGCGTGTCGGGTTGCAGGTGTAGACTGTGATGTATCTTGACTAAAATAATTCTACCATGTCATTGGATCAATTGCAACTGTTTCCTGTCAATTAGAATTTTGACAAAGTAAGGGTGTGTTTGGAGTAAGAAAAATTGAGATAAATTGAGAGTTCGTAATGCGTGCAATGAAAGAAAAAAAGTTGATGTGATATAAAGTTAACAGAGATTTAGTTTTTTGTTATTTGTCAGCAAACCAAACGAGGCCTAAATGGTGTAAGCACATAAGAGATGTTAGCACTTAGCAGTGGAAGCCGAACACAACCCCACCCACCAGCTCCAAGAAAAGGAAGAGGAAACTTCATTAATAGTATTTTTTTATTCCAAATAATTATACCACGTCATTAGATCAATTGCAGTAAATGGTGCAAGCATCCAAGAGAGGTTAGCACTTAGCAGTAGAGGTCAGAACACACCTCTCCACCACCCCCCCAACAAAAAAAAAAAAACAGAAGAGGAAACTTAAGTGATTTTTTTCCCCGAATAATTCTACCATGTAATTGGATCAATTGCAACTGTTTCCTGTCAATCAGAATTTATGACAGAATAAATGGTGTACGCATCCAAGAGATGTTAGCACTTAGCAGTGGAAGTTGAACACAAGAAGGAAGAGGAAATTTCATTAATCGTACTTTTTCCCTATGCCTCATTCATTCCATTTTCCATGAATCTTATGATGTTGAACTTCATAAAAGAATGAATAACACATCTTGTTGATAGAGTGAAGAACCACATCCTCGAGAGAGCTAATAAAAAGGATGAAGCTATGCATAAGAAAGGTCGAGAAAGCAAAATAAAAATGACGAAACTAGCTCACTTGCAGTAAATTCCAATCACCTAAGCAAACCATGAACGTACTTTGATTTAGGATGAGTACAAAGAAAACCCTCCTACAAACTACAATACCAAATAGATATATGGAAATAATTAAAAAGGTTTCAAAAGGATGCTGCAGGCCATGACATGTAAACAGATAAGAAACTACCAAATGAAAACAAAACTAAAGGGTATCTTTCTTGAAGAACTCTACAAAATAATATAGCAGTAGATCAACTGTGTCTCCCAATGGAACAAATAACAACTTTCATTTCGAGTACAAATTATGACCAACTCTTAAGTGCTTGCTATTTCTAAAGAGATTTTTTGTTGGTTTTTGTGGAGCAACTAGTAGAAGTGATCGAGAGTGATAAAATTTTAGAATGATGATCTGATTTGAATTAGAAGTTGAGTTCTCAGAATAGAAACCTCCTTAGCTCAAATCTTCAATGACTGCTGTAAACGTAGTGGTCGTCACAATTCAAATGTATTTCCCTGTGCTTTAAATGCTTTATGAAAATGGTACACCGTGAAACCATGGTCTTAACAGTCAGAAATTCACAAAATAGGCATACTTGGACACTAGCAATTGGTAAAGACAAGTAAAATTTTATGGGAGTGATCACAATTAAGAGTGATAAGGAAAATATTCCCCAAAAAAAGGAAAAATAAATGTCTGTAGTTGTGCGTGACTTGTACAACAGGTAAATCTCATATATCAGGCACACGAAAACAATGGAAGAAAAAAGGTCATGGTTCTATAAAAGCTTAAAATCCGATAGGCATTAAAATTTTTATTTTCCTTGACAAGAGATAAAATCGTACAGCCAGAGTTTCCTTGGACATGGTTATATTGCATATATTCCTACTCCAGTGTACATGTGCCCACCAACGGGATACCAGGACCAGCCTCTTTTACATGCTTTTGCATCCAATGGATATTGTGAAGGCAAAAGCAAAAGAAAAAGCAAAGAACCGACTGATCTTCTATTTCAAAAGGGCAAGCAGAGGTATATCCCTAATGTCAGTCAAATTGTCCTGATCCTAACTACTAAAATATGGTTTAATCATCAAATTATAAAAGAGTTAACTGTATTTCAATTATTTTTTAATTTTTTTGAGAATCAACAATTGTGCCGATCAGAATGATTTGATTTTTACCATCGATATTTGAGAAAAGAGTGAAAAACAAAATGATGTCTACAATCTATAATTTATTTAAAAACAAAATGAATCAAGAAGAAGCAGTTACCTCCAAAGGCAATGTAAGGGATGCGATGCTGGCCAGCGATGTAAAAAGAGTCAGAGAGGATACCATAGATGGGTTTGGCGACCATAGGGAGGTTAGCAGAGTACTGGAGGAGCTGGAGAGTGGACGGGTCCACCTTGATATTATCCTTGAGGAAAAAATTCACTGCCATCCACGGTAAGCACCTCAGCCCCTGCACCCAGAACCCCAATCCCAGCAATACCTTCCGCATCCTATTGCCATCATTATTTCCTTTTGACTCAGATCCAGAGGACAATCCCATTTCTTCATACCCTACACACCCACTACCACCGCCTCACTCTATTCTTCAAGCCCCTTCTGTAAGAATTGAATAGATAAAATATATAGATCTATTTGAACCACGTCCCCTGGATTATATATCAAGGCAAGGGAAAGAAAAGTAAGGACCCTCTTTGTGGCATACCCATATAGGTTGTGAAAAAGAAAAAGAATATAACTTTTCTACTTTTTATAATAAAGTGAGTGATCGAATTGGAATTAATTAATTGCTCTTCTTTTTTTTTTTTAAATTAAATGAGCACCCAAATGCCTCGTTTTTAGGGGCTTCTCTTCTCTCCTCCTCTTTGCTCTCCTGTTCCGGCCGTATGGAACACTACTACAACTACTACTGCTGATAATCACTGAAGTGTAAGAAGAATAAAGGAAGAGTAAAACATCACAAATTATGCCAACTGCAACTACCAATTATTAATCATAAATTTCAGCTCAATCCTATTCCTATGCACTCAAGTGTACACATATAGTTTCTTTGGTGTGTAAATATATATATATATATATATATATATATATATATATATATATATATATATATATATATATATATATGTTGTAAGTAATATGAATCCATTGAAAGTTGATCTTCAAGGGAAACAAAAGAATTAAATAGTAGGAAAGTCGAATAGCCGAATCACATAAAAGATCAAATTGCAATATATGTGTGTGTATATATATATATATATATATAAATGAAGAATCTAGAAGAATGTATAAAATGTATTACAATCCACGCGAAGGAAAAAAGGGAAAATCAAAATCGGAAAATGAAGGAAAAGCAACGGAAGCGTAACTGGTGAGGGAAAATTACCTGATTAAATCATTAAAAGATGAAAAAAAAATGATTAGTGGCGACTGTGCTCAGATTGTCGGAGTCGGGAATGAGAACTAGGGCTATGATTTGGGCTTCGTTGCTGTAGTCGAGGAGTTGATGGGGCTCGGAGATCTAGATGAGCATTTTTCTCCTGCTGGGTCTGCTGTGAGCCTGTGAATGGT
Organism: Vitellaria paradoxa; assembly: GCA_019916065.1. NCBI lineage: Eukaryota > Viridiplantae > Streptophyta > Magnoliopsida > Ericales > Sapotaceae > Vitellaria > Vitellaria paradoxa. Next base: position 22,276,904 of record CM034238.1, read on the forward strand.
GAGAGAACTTGAAGGGAAAATTGCATTAAGTTTGTTCGGGGCTTTACAAAATAGAATACATTTTTTTAATTTTTTATAAAATTTAATTTTTGTGCTCATGAGTTTTTAATTTTAATAAATTTATATTAATTTTTTCAATTTCACTCGCGCCATATATGTTGCTTATTAAATTTATTTATTTTATTATGGCACCGTTTGAAGTGTTATAACACTCCAAAAAAATTTCATAAAACTCCAATAACCTTTATAACTCACTAAAATTCTCTATCACATTTTTATTTTTCTCGCCTTTACTAATTTAAAAAAATTTCAATATTTCACTAAAAAAAATAAAAAATTCGTAACGAGATTAATTGAGTGCGAAAATTTTTTTTTCATAATCATATTCTTCGCATAAAAAACTTTCAAATGAGAACCATTATTACTAATTTATCTCTATTTTTTTTAAATCCATTAGAAAAAATTTGGACAAATCGTTCTAATGGTTTACCAGTATAGAATTTATTAGAACGGATTTAGAATGCCATTTTAAGGATTTTGGTATTGTCCAGAGGGGAAAAAAGCATTTTTTTAATCCTTTAGAACAGATTTGGGAAACCGTTCTAACGATTTTGGTACTGTTCATCTTCAAAAAATACGATTTGAAAAGAAACACCAAACGCCATTCTTTACTCCAAACTACGATTTTTCTTTTTTTTTTTTCTTATTTTTTATTACTCTAAACGCTACCAATATTTTATATTTATATAAAAAAATATTTATTAAAAATTCAATAAAATAGCAATTTCCAACTCTTTTCTTAATCCCTTTGTGACAAGAGAAATCTAATTCACAATAATAAGTTATTAGACTTTAGCTTTTATAAATTTATACTAATTTTTATAGTTCTAAATACTTTCATATATATTACTTGTTATTTTTATTTATTTTATTATATTTTATACTATAGAGAAGAAAAAAATTATTTTTTTATTTATTAAAAATAAAAAATAAAATAACAAATTCCTACTCTTTCCTTAATTTCTATTTGGCTGGGATGAATTTTATTTATAGCGATTTCAACTTTTATAAATTTGTATTAATTTTTACAACTTTAATACCTCTCATATATATTACTTATTATTTTTATTTATTTTATTATATTTTATGTTTATGAAGAAGAAATAAAAAATAAAAAAATTATCTATTTATTTAAAAGTAAAATAAAATAACAATTTCCTTTCCTTTCCTTAACCTCTATTTGACATGGGTGAATCTTATTTTTCTGCTATATAAAAATATGAATACTTAAGAATTATTTTTAAATAAAAACATTCTCATAAAAATTATAAATATCTAAAAAATTAAATAATTTATTTTTTTCCAAAATATTCTCATACATAAATAACCTCATAACATAAAGATTATAAATACCTAAGAATTCTAATGATTTAATACATTGAATTTTTTTATTATTATATATTATATTGTATATACATTTATATGTGTGCATATATGTCTTATATTATATAAAAATATGAAAAATTGAAAAATATTTTTAGACAAAAATATCTTAATAAAATTTAAAAAACCTAAAAAATTCTATAATTTAATACATTTTTTTAAAAAATATTAATATTCTCATAAAAATTTCAAATACCAAAGAATTTTGATGATTCAATACATTGAAAAAATTTTTATTATATAATTATATTATATTATATTATATACATGTATATAATATAAAAGTTTGAATGCTTGAAAAATATTTTTTTGATAAAATTATTCTTTTATATATAAATACCTAAAAGCTTCCATGATTTAATACATAATTTTTTTATTATAATTATTCTCATAAAAATCATAAATACCTAAAAATTCTAATAAATTAGCACAATAAAAAAATTTTTAGACAAAAGTACTCTCATAAAAATCATAAATACCTCTAAAAAGTATGGTAAGAATTATTATCACACGTTCTGTGCACATTTATCCTACCAAAAATAAAATATTGACAACAAAAAGATTTATTAAAAAAAGTCTCATAAAAAATATGAAGAGATTAAAATGATAGTAGTCATTTTGACTAAAATTTTGAAAATATTTTTATTTTATAAAATTATTCTTTTATTTTGCTTTTAGTTTTTATTTTTCATTAAATTGAATTATTGCATTTGTGAATAACCACTAAAAATTTGTCCTCAATCCAGGTGTACCCTTCCGAATGGATTGCCAAAAGTAGAGGCACTTCTGACACGCCGCGTTAACTTCTTTGGAATGACGTGTTTGATGCAACGGCTATGAGCCGGCCGCTTTCGTTGGCTGTTCGTGACGGTGACTCGCTCTTGCTTTTGGTTCTCAATAAATAAATAAATTAATTTGTACATAATTTTACAAATTTATATAAGATTAAAATTTTTTCTTCCACGGCACAAATTATGAAATAAAAATTTTGTAAATCCCTACAAATTTGTATTACTCCAAACATTCATATTGAAACACCATATTTTGGCTCCATTTAAAGTTTTTTTTTTTTCAAATTTTTACACATCTCTTTAAAATTTAAAATTTTTATTTATTGTATAAATTACAAGACTGTAACTTTAACAAATTTAAACAAGTTTAAATAAATGTAAACAACTCCAAATACGCTCTTCATTAAAAAAATTTAAAAATTAAAAAAAATCAATGCTTATGAGATTATAATTTTTACTAAATTTTTGTCGCTCTAAATATATCCTTAGACCTTATTTGGAGTCTAAAATTTTGTCAAAAAAATAAAAAGTTATCAAAATTTGAATTATTAAGTGTATGGTGTGTTCCTCAAAACGTGTGAGAAAGTTAGAAAAATTGAAGAATGTTAATAAAAATTGAAAAAAATTGGAGAAAGTTAGTAGAATTGAAAAAAATTAAAAATTTTTGGTGTTGAAATTTGAGAAAATTGAAAACAATTTGACAAAATTAAGAAATTTTAAAAAAAAAATAGCACTCCTAATACACACTTAGGGACCGATTAGAACTCCAACTAAATTCAAAAAAAATTAATCAAAAGTTTTAACTTTTTCAAATTCCAAAAAATTATATCATTTTCAAAAACTTTTGTCAAAATCTGTTAGGACAAATTAGTATAGTGTGTTCTAATAGATTTTACCAAATTTTTGAAAAAAATCCACTAAACTCCAAAAACTTTTAAAGTTATCCACTAAAATTTTACCACGTGTCACTTTATATAATTTTTATCAATCTTATATTAAATCAAATATAAACATTCAACAATCATTTCAAAACAACTTCTTACCCTTTAAATTCCAAAAAGTTTTCATTTTTGGTCATTTTTGATTTTTTTTTTTACACCCTAAATGACCCTTAAATCGGTCTTTGATTTTTTGATAATACATTAAAAAAATTATTTTGTATTCTGCAAATTTGTTGTTTTACAGTACCATACATAATATTTTCCAAACTCTTTCGCTATAATATAAATTTTTAATATAAAGTGAACATTTTGTAAATTATCATTTCATAACATGTCAAATACGGTGGGCGGGTTTGGGTTGGCAGCCACGTAACTCAATTAATGACGCAAATTTAGTCAATCAAAACAAAATTTTTTTCCTTACCCATCACTGCCTGAAGTGGCCTTTAATAATGACATATTCAACTTGAAGCCTTTAGTGTTGAATGTTGAGATAAATGAAATGCCACGAGTTTATATTAAAGAAGAAAAAATGAATAAAATACAGTAAAAGAAATGAACACAAGATTTGAAGTGATTTTCTAGTTAGTACATCCACAGTAGCAAAGTTTGAATACTCACTATGATCACATATATGATTTTACAAGCAGTAACGTAGGGGGTAAGTTATTTGGCAACACGTCGTTCTCGAGTAAGATAAATTATTTTTAAATTCACAAAACATGGTATTGAATTTATAAGAATCAAATAAAAATATAAATCTTTTAACTAATTAAAAGTATATTAAATAATTGAATGAATGAAAAATGTTTACAAATAGTCTTATTTATAGAGCAAACTAATTCCTAATCTAATCTCAATCAAGATAGGTTTTCCTAGAGTTTTCCTTGCCAATTCATAAAAAAAATATAATCTAAACCATATTTGAATTACAAATGACCTTTGATTCAAAATATAAAAGACAACCAATTAAATAAGATCTTATACTAATCCTAAATAAACTAATTCAAGAAAATAATAATTTTGTCTTACTCCAAGCGGATTACAAAAGGTATAAAACTTCAAAAACATTTAAAGTGCAAAGTATAAAAATTAGAGAAAAAATCCTACAAAATTGGATGATTGTTTGATGCTAAAAAATTTTGTATTGAGTTCCCTTAAATAGCTACTTGTGCAGTCTCTGTTTGTATACTTTGCACAATTGCACTTTATGAAAAGAACCATATCTTCTATAAGCAGTAACATAGTGGGTAAGGTATTTAGTGATATGTCGTTCTCAAGTATAATAAATTGTTCTTAAATTTACAAGAATATGGCATTGAATTCATAAGAACCAAATAAAAATATAAATCTTTTGACTAATTAAAAATGTATTAAATAATTGAATGAATGAAAAATGTTTAAAAATAGTCTTATTACTTGCCAAAAATAAAAAATAAAAATAGTCTTATTTATAAAGAAAATTAATTACTAATCTAATCCCAATCAAGATAGATTTTCGTAAAATTTTTCTATCCAATTTATGAATACATATACATATATATATATATAATCTAAACTATATTTGGATTACAAATGACCTTTGATTCAAATTATAAAAGACAACTAATTAAATAAGATCTTATACTAATCCTAAATAAACTAATTCAAGAAAATAATAATTTCGTCTTACACCAAGGGGATTACAAAAAGGTATAAAACTTCAAAAACATTTAAAGCGTAGAGAAGCAATGTATAACAATTAGATAAAAAAATTCTACAAAATTGGATGATTACTTGATGCCAAAAAATTTTGTATTGAGTTCCCTAAAATAGCTTCATATGCAGTCTCTATTTTGCATTATCAGTATAATTGCACTTTACGGAAAGAGTCATAACTTCTTCCAAGGAACTCCAAATGACGCACCGTTTTCGACATTGGAACTAAATAAATAAATTTTTCCAACCATACTAATTGGGTAAGAATTAAAACCTTACACAAAAAATGATGACAGTTCAAATTTACCTTAAAAACAAGGACTGCAACAAAGAATTCTATAAAATATATTAAAGGTTACGTGATGATCTGTCTACCTAATTCTATGTTCTACAAGCTGCAAATGCATTCGTGCCCCTCCCCCACAATTTATCAACACAAGAACATATTCATATGCACCTCACTCAAAATTTGAATTGATCCAAAAAAACTAATATTAACTACATCATACCATCTCCTGATGTAAATGTCTAAGAATATAATAATGGGATCCCAATATTGAAATTATCTTTCAGAAAGGCAATTTTAAAGTCGTCATTAAAAACATCAAATTTAATTGAAGTTACTTAATCTCTCTCTCTCTCTCTATATATATATATCTCTCTCTCAATTTATTACATAAGTAAAAGTCAATATTTAAAAGATTCGTCAATTTTTATCTATAAGTAAAATCAATTCTTTTGGGGTCGGGAAGAAGCCCGCAGCCGCTACCTATGGGTGCACATTGGATGAAACCCGTCCCGTGGCCCTAGCCGGCAAAGAACCACAAGAAGGTAAACTAGCCTAGGCAAACCCTGACTGACCAGCTCAGCCGAGAAGGCCGTTGAAGATCGCCTCCACATTAAGAGGAAAGACTGCCCTCCGAAGGAGTCGAACTCGAGATCTCACGTGGCTCGATCCTTACGGCCTTGACCCTTGACCAACTCGACTACCCTTTTCGGGGCAAGTAAAGTCAATTCTTAACAGGATATAATGACGTTCAAGAATGAAAACTTCATATTAAAATGTCATTCCTAAAGGCAACTTCAATTGGTGATTGGATTATGAAAAATAATTTTGGTTGACTGATCTTTATAATTGAATGGTTATGGGTAGCTAATTTGGATAAAAGCCTCTGATTTTTTTATTTTTTTCATATACAAAACCCGCTATAGCAAGCCCATTCGCCGTTCCTAAAGACAACTTCAGTTGATGATTGGATTAGGAAAAAAAATTTTTTTTTGATTGACTAATCTTTATAATTGATGGTTATGGGTGGGTACTTTGGACAAAAGCCTCTAATTTTCTGAATTTTTCATGTACAAAACCCAGTATAGCAAACTTATTTAGAACTTCTATTCAAAATACCATATGGATTTATTAATTTTTGTTATTTAATAATATTCTTTTTATCTCCAAACCTTTTACCTACAGCATAAATTTTTAATATAAACTGAACATTTCGTAATTTATTATTTTTTTATAAAATGCCTTGCAAAATGTCAAAGACAATTGGCATGGTAGGGTGAAAAAATTTTATTTTTAATTAAAAAGTAAAAAAAATAATTGAGGGTTAAAGGAGGCAGCAGCGTAGCAACCATACGAAATGTCGCAAATTTTTGGTGTCTAAGATGAACTAATTTTTTTGACTGTCTAAGTGGGCATTTAGAGGCATAATTTTTAATTTTTTAATTTTTTTATCAAAAGTTGTTAGTTATAATTTTTAGTGTGTTTGTGAAATAAGTAGCAATTTTTAATAACTTCTTACAACTTTTAGGTATTTGGTAAAATTTTGGTAACTTTTTTGGCATTTTTGGTAACTTTTGATAATTTTTAATAATTTTTAGTAACTTTTGAGTCAAAAAGTTAATGTAACGGAGCAGCAAAGTGATAAAATTTAATATTTTGCTAAACACCAAAAGAGGAAAACTTGATATTTTTCTGCTAAAAATTGTGCTACCAAACAAAACCTAATCTTCAAGCACGAAAACCTAGTAGCGAGCCAATTTAGAGCTTCAACTGCGGATGCTCTAAGGATTTATTTATGTTTACTGTTAAGTTTGTGAAGACTGTGATATTTTAAAGTTATTTTATAAAATAAAATTGTTTCTATTGACTTTATTTTTTTTTATGGGAATTGCTTAGACGTGACAATAATTATCCACGCCGATTAAAAATCTTTAACGGATACCTACTTGATTAATGAGTTCTAAATGTTTTGATAATACAATTAATTAAAAATTTAATTATTTGCTCTACAAGTTAAATCAAACACTCAATTTGTATATGAAAATTTTTCATATACAAATGAATGTCACCAAAACTCACAAAAAATCACAAATTTTAACTAATTTTTATACTTTTTTCTAATCAAAATTTTTTACATATTACCTTAATGTCACTTCTTTCTATTTTTATTGTACTTTTCTCTACTTTTTACCTACCAAACAGGCTCAAAAAATCACAAACTGTATAAATACTTGTAGGAATATAATGTTGAATATTTTATTATATATTTTCTTTTTTTTTTAAATAAGACTCATACTATAACTTTATTTTTTAAAAAAGTTTCAAACTTAACTAGTAAGTTATTTGTATAATATTTTATTATATGTTTTCTTTTTTCCGTTTTTAATAGGACCCATACTATAACTTTATTCATTAAAAAAGTTTCAAACTTAACTAGTAGGTTATCTGTACAATATATGGGTCTGTAAATTATAATTTTTTGAAAATTAAATTAAATTATGTTAATTAATAAAAATATTATAATAAATAGAAAAATATGTCCATTAATATTTATATATCTACCAACAAAGTGAAGCACAACAAAAACATTAACATATCAGTGAAAAATAGCGAAAACTTCGTTCCGTTTTTTGGCAAAAATCAAGTCAAATGATAAAATATTTATCTTTGGTTACAAATTTACAATTAAGTATATGATTTTTTTTTAAAAAAAATCAGCACATGAAATTGGTCAATGACCACTAAAATTTTATTATTTATTATAAATATTATCACATTTTTAAAATATTAATTTAAAAACTTTTATAAAAAAATATTTAAAAATTATGAGAAAAGTAAAGGAGTGAGTTTTTACTTTTCATGTGAAGTGATCAAGAAGACAATCAAAGTAAAAAAATTAAATAATTTTGGATATTGAGCCAATTTAATGATTAAAAATATTTAAAATTTAAATTTTTGAACTTTTTATTATATAAATTATTTTAAACTTGATATTTATGTCCCAGTAACACACCAATTGAGAATGATGGTAATAACTGAGCTCGGTTGGGTTGCTTCGTGATTGGAAAAAAAGGGCAAATGACACAAATTCCGGGGGAAGCCAATCCTACAATTCAAACTACTAATCCGTCTGAATGACCAAAACGACTTCCAATTGTATTTTTCATCTCTTATTCATAACTTGTCCATTTCCTTTCAAATTTTCTTTTACTTAAACGAACTCTCACAAATGTGTTGTCACTATTTTGAGATTTTTTGTGCTAAAAAAAAATTGATCCACTTACCAAAAAAAAAAAAAAAAAAAATTGATCCTCAAATAATGCACATTTTTTTTCATAGTTTTAGAATAAATTTAAATGAGCTTATCGATTGGTATCACATGGATTCAAAAGATAAGATTAATTAGGAGGTGCGAGCTGTCATTAAAACTTTAAATTCGCCTATTCTTTCATTTAAATATTGACACGATGATAATACAGAATTGATTATGGATATGATGAGCTATTAGAATTTATTACATTATGCTGTTCTTAAAAACTACCGTGCATTACTCGTAGAAATTAAAATTAAATGTTATTAAAGTTAAAGAAATTGAAACGACTGAAACGAAATTCATTACATTGAATTGAAAGATATAACAAAAGAAATAAAATAAATTGGCCATGATAGCCGGAATTAGAAGAGGTGACTGAATTTTCTAAAGTTGTGTTGATGGTGGTGCTGGGACCTTTGCCTTGGTTGCCTTCATATGTGTTTGTAGCTATTGGAAAATAACTACTTTATAAATTCCTAGCAGTAGTAACTTTTTGCAACTTACCATTAATTTGTAACTTACTCGGATTGTTGTAACTTGTAGTAACTCGCCACTAACTTCATAACTTCCTTAAATTTTGGCACCAAATATTTTCAATGCCCAATGCAAGTCTCGATCAATTAATTAATAAAATATTGGCCAGCAGCTGATAAATATTTTGAAAGTCCCTAACTTATATACATATATATGCATATATATTTGCATGGCCCAATTTCACGAATGCAATATATACATGTATATATTTTAGCAATGACTGATTTCTAAAGTCTAAATATCACTTCCTGCATTTTGTAATCCGATACACGATCTATAAATCAAATGCATTCGCATTAAACCCAATTAAAGTGATACAACCACTCTGAAGCATACAATATAAAATATATAAATCAGAAATAAATGCTTCAATGTAAAATATGCAAATCAAAAATAAAGTCTCAGTCATAATTAGATAAACATACTCTAACAAAATAAATATAGGTTCAACTGACATTTATGATCCAATTGAATCACCAACAGAATTGTTCATACAAAATATCTCCCTCAAAGGATAAAAAATAAAGTAAGTCAAAATATATATCACTGGTCTCGACATGGGGGTCTCACTTAACTATTAGGCTCAATACCTGTAATAATGTCTATAGAGATGTGAGGACGAGTTCACTTGTATCCACTATACAATAATAAACAATATCAAACTCTAACAGGCAACTATTAACTCATATTCGAGATAATTTAAAATATTAACTGAGAACTTAAACAAAAGTCTCAATAATCTAATTATGAAATTCATTTAAAATGATTGTTTTGTCTCTAATTTGTCTCTACTTTCTAATTATGAAATTCATTTGAAAGGCAAATCATTTATTTAGTTTGTATCTCTACTCTCTAACTTCTACACTGTTTTCAATAATCTAATTACGTAATTAGTCTTAATTGTTAGGTTTATTTTTTTATTTGGTAAATTAGTGAACGAAATAATGATTTTAAATTTGTACTTTTAAGTATTTGGTTAAGATTTCGAAGGTATAGGTTTGAAAATTTTTAGGAAGGTTTCCTAATATTCAAAAAAATTGGAAAGTTTTTTAAAAGATTTTGGAAAGTTTTCTCAAAAATTTTGGAAACAAGAAACTTTACAATCCTATGTAGGATTGGTTTGTTGGAGTGCTCTATGAATAAAGATCTTCCCTTAGGTTTTCTACATTAAGAGAATGTGAGGAAAAATGTTGCTACATTGATTCAAAAGTTTTTTTTTTTTTTTTTTTCTCCAATCTCTTAACCAAACAATTTCGTATATTGGTGCTTTTTGATCTTTAAGAATTTGAAGATTGGTCTTTCGCTAGTAAGGTTCATCGTGGATTCAAGTAAAATTTCAACATAAAGAATCGAGGGGTCGATTAAGAATTTTGTACTTGTAACTTCATAATCCAACTTATATAGTAAAAGAAATTTATGATTTTTCTCAGTTTAGATTTTTCTGTAGTTGTTTGTTTGGCTAATTGTTTAATGCTACGCTTTACATAATTTTTTGTTTATAATCTAATTGAAAACAAAGAAGAAGTTAGAGAGTAAAGACAGACAAGGAAAAGGATAAGAGAGACAGGGGTAAGGCAATTGGGCAAGGTTGGCAAGTCGGCGTGAGGCAACTCAAGTCCAGACTGGGGGGTGCAAGGGAGGCCAGGTTAGGCAGGAGCAGGTCAAAAATTAATTCAACCCAGAACGTATTACATTCTTATATGTTAGCTATAATGGTATCTATGTTACTTTCATACCCTTTTCACGTCTTCTTTCATTTTTTACACAATTATTGACTATAACTTGCATATGCACGGCATGTGTTGTCGTTCGTTAAGGTAAATTAAAACACACTTGTTTAAATTAAAATAATCTAATTTATATCACTTTTTTTTTCAAACTATTCCTTTCATTAAAATAAAAAAGAAAGACATATATGAGTCGTTCGAACTCATTCACTTCTTTAAAATAGAGAAATAAAGATAAAATAAATTTATATCAACATATTTATGTCTTCTATTTTAAAAAATTTCTATAATAATTTTCTAAAATGTAGAGAGAAATTATAATATTTTTATATTATAGATATGTCATAAAGGTGATGAACACTGTTAAAAAGGAAATCTATAAAAATTACGTTTTAGAAAATTTCATAAAAATAGTTGATGCAAATATGCCCAAAAAAATAAAAAATAAAAAAATAGTTATGCTTCGACTTCTATCAATCCCCTCACCGTTTGGTTAAAGGTATATTATATAAGTCTCTTCAATGATTGAATTCCAACTCGTTACCTTTCAAAAAAGAGAGTTACATCAACAATCCATTTGAATAGTTTATAAAAAAAATGAAATGATTTGAAAATTTACATCATATTTGTGAGTTTTATGAGGGGAAAAAAAAACCAAAATCATCCGTTTTCAATCCTTCTAAAATTAGATAAAAATGGCGGGAAGAGGAAACTTTTTAATAATATTTTTATAATATCATATTTTCTCACCAAATAAAGAATAAAGTAAAAATTAAACGAATGTTACAAGATATAAGAATAAAACAATAATAATACATACATACATATATGTATATATTTTTTCTTTTTCTATTTATTTCCACCTTCAAAAAATAGCAAATACTTATTTTTCTTTTTTTTTTTTGAAGAAACAAACAATTATTTTTTACTAGACCATCAAACACATAACAAGAAACTCTTATATCACTCCTATCAGGGACAAAGCCAAAACTTTTTGTTTGAAGGAGTCAAATTTAGATTAAAAATGCATGCTTGGTAGTTGTTGTAAAAATTGACTTTTTTTTTTTTTATAAACTAACATTGTGTGTTTTAATTTCCTTCTTTATTTTTTTCTTAATTCTTAAATATTATTTAATATTAAATTGTTTATAATGAGTTTAAAATTTTAAAATATTTGATTGGGAATATTTTTATATACTTAATTTTTTGGGACCATTTAGATTTTATACTTTTTTTTTTTCTTTTTAGTTTGTGTCATTAACCATAAGTGATAAGTGATAGGTTAAATCAGTAGTAGCGGAGTCATATGGGGACAGGGGGGCAAGTGACCCCCTCAATTTTCAATATAAAATTACTAAAATATTCTTTTTACTATTTTAATTTTATTTAAAATTAAATTAATTAAAAATTAAGATAATTTGGTTTTATTAAAAATTTAATTTTAACTCAAAATTTTTTAATATAAAAGAAGTTTATAAGAATCAAACTTGAAATTTTTTGTGAAATAAAATGTATTTTTTCAATACACTATTATATACTTTTGTTCATATCATGAGTAAATATAGCAAATAATGCAATAAATTCTATAGATTATAAAACTTAATAATATATATATATATATATATATTTGTAGTGAGGGATATCTCTAATAAACTTCAAATACTTGAATCATTAACCGTGAAAAGTATAATCATCAGTTAAAACCCAAGAATAAATTATTATTTCTCTAAAAATGACATATTTTTTTTTTACTCTTAATTCAAAAATAACTTGATTATTGTTTTTTCTTTGGGTGCTCAGTGTTTCCTTAGTAAAAATCTTAAATTTACCCCTGAGTTGATTATATACCAACGATATTTAAGTTTTAGATAAGTTGATAATGGTTCATAATTTGAAATTGTTTTGCTCAAAAAATTTATATGTACTAGTGGTACTTTCTTAAATAAATTATAATGTCAAAAATTTTTATCGAAAAATTTATATGTACTGATGATAGTTTCTTGAATAAATTATAGTATTAAAAGTTCTTAAAAATTTATATTTGCTATTGGTGTTCTCCTGAATTCAAGTTCATCATTTTAAAAATTTAAGGAATCGAATTATAGTATAAAATATTTTTAATTCAAAAAATTTTATGCATAGGTCGCATTTTTCCAAACCCATCCCCTGGCCGAGGCTTGCTTCGTCCATGATTGCTCTCCTATCATTGATGTTGCGTTTTGTTTTGTTTTGTTTTCTCTTCCCTCGTAAACTCACAAAAGAAGCTGACGCTGCTGATGCGGCGGTCAAAAGGGTTTAGAATGTGAAGGTAGCCTTCTTTACAATTGGTGATTTCACTGGATTAATCAATCTCTCTCGCTCTTTTCAAAATCCCAATGGGTATAAAGGTAGCTCCGTAAAACATTTTTCTCTGCTTTTATCTTTCAACAAATTTGTGTTCCCGCAGCGTCTAATTTTTCATCTGATTATTTTTTTTTTTTGTAGGGTTTAACGAAGCTGCTTGCAGACAATGCTCCCAATGCCATGAAAGAGCATAAATTTGATAGCTATTTTGGCCGCAAGATCGCCATTGATGCCAGCATAAGCATCTACCAGTTCCTTGTGCGTACTCTCTCTCTCTCTCTTTCTCATTCTTACATTTTTTTTTTCCTTTCATTTTCATTTACGTGGGTGTATGGGTTTGATTGGGTTGTCAATTGTTGGTTGTCTATGGCTTAGATTGTTGTGGGTCGGAGAGGGACTGAAATGCTCACCAATGATGCCGGTGAAGTAACTAGGTGCACTGACTAAAGTTTTCGTCCAAATCATTTTCTTATGTTTTGTTTGTAAAAATTTTATGGATTCTGTATATAATTATTCCTACTAGACGAACAGTTTCATTACTTCATATTTTCAAAGATTTTATTTTCGATTTATGTTTCTTATTTTGAGTACTGTGTTGTTGGTCTGTTGTAGTCACTTGCAAGGGATGTTCACTCGGACTACTAGGCTTCTTGAAGCTGGATTGAAGCCAGTGTAATTTTATTCATCACTTTACTTATCATCTCTAAATGTTATATATTTAACTCTTTTTCTTTGGCAAAATTTGTCATTTGATCCATTAATTTGACCTTACCTTAGGTATATTTTTGATGGAAAACCCCCAGATTTGAAAAAGCAAGTGCTTGCAAAGCGGTATTTTATTTATCTTTTAATCTGAAATTTTTTTTATTATTCTTTTTGGACATAGAATTAGGCTACAAATGGTTGTTACTATGGTATTCATATGACTATTGCATGCAGTTACTTAAAAAGAGCAGAAGCAAGTGAGGGCTTAAATGAGGCCTTAGAGGTACATAAATATTTTGTTGAAAACTCCATTGTACCATTTGCTTCATTTTTTTCTTTCATATTTATTCTGTTTCTTTTTTCCATTTTTTTCTTCAGTTTTTTTATTCATCATGAAATCTCATATCCAAGGGTGCTTTCTTTTGTGAGTGTAGACTGGGAATAAGGAAGAGATTGAGAAATTCAGTAAACGAACTGTAAAGGTGGGTTTCTAGCACTTTTCTTTTCTCTATTCTATCATTTTTAAGTTATCAAGGACCCAATATCATAATTCTCAGTAAGCTGTCATTATTGTGAAGGGGTTTGTAAAGAGATTGAAGCATTGTAGAGTAGCACTTTCTAGTTTTGTGTCTTGGATACTTTTCACAATTTCTAGTTTTGAGCTTTTGTGTCTTGGATATTTCCTTTCTGTTCTAAGGAAGCCTATGAGGGATAAATGTAGTTGCTGATATCTTATGTGGGAAACCATGATACCGCATAATATGTATTTACTGTTTGTGCCCTTTCCCTTGAGCTGATGGCTTTTTCTATGTTAGTCATTAACAAGCCCACCTCCTTGTGATTATGAAATAACTTGTTATTTTCCTAATGATTATTAAATTATTAAGAGTTGATTATGTTCAAAAGTTTTTCAGCCCACCACCTTTTAACCATGAAATATCCTGTTTTTTCCCCAATAACTGTTACACTGTTAATGGTTGATTTTGTCCAAAATTTTTTCCTATTGATCGTTGGCTCCTAATGATTGTGGGGTTGGCAACATTTCTTGTAAACTTGTCCTCTTATTATGAAGCATTAAGTAGTATGATGTTGGGAGAATATGTTAATACGTGAATGCCCCTCATGCTGTGTCCTTTTGGTTTTGCAGGTGACAAATCAACAAAATGAGGACTGTAAAAAGCTTCTAAGGCTCATGGGAGTGCCAATAATAGAGGTGACAACATGAAAATAATTTATTGTTGTCATGAATTTGTGCAGGAACCATCGAAATAGTTTCTGCAGAATAAAATAGTATTGAAATAGTTTCTTCTTTTACTGGTTTTTCTTTTTGATTTTTATTGATTAGGTATTTGCATTTTCTACTCAATGAACAGAAACTACAGTTTTTATGTCTTCCTTGTGGTTTTCTTAGGCTCCTTCAGAAGCGGAAGCACAGTGTGCTGCCCTTTGCAAATCTGGAAAGGCAAGGGCTCATTTTCATGATTTTTGCTTATTTTAGGGTGTATTAACTTGTCCTTCAGAAATTCAATCATTTACAATTATACTGCTATCCCTACAATTATCATAATCTGCAATGAATTCATTTGATGTGATAGATTTGTGTTTTTAAGTTCTAAAAATAAACTGAATCATTCCATTCTCAAAAGATGCCATCACATGCCTTTGATAAATGAAATGCGAGAAATTTATAAAATATTTTTTGAGTATTAGGTTTATGCAGTTGCCTCTGAAGACATGGATTCTCTAACTTTTGGAGCTCCTAGATTTCTTCGTCATTTGATGTATCCAAGCTCCAAAAAAGTCTTAGTGATGGAATTTGAAGTTTCAAAGGTATGTAAGAACACTGGACACAGTTGTTGTTGCTTAATGTTTGATTTGATGATTCCTTAACTGATTTTGTTTTCCAGGTTTTGGAGGAGCTAAATTTTTCTATGGATCAATTCATTGACTTGTGCATTCTTTCTGGGTGTGATTATTGTGATAACATTCAGGGTAATATAATATTTTATCAACATCGTTATTGTGAAAGATATTAGAGTTTTATGTTTACACATTCAGTAATTAATAGAAATAATCTGTTATGCATGTTCCTTCAATTTGTTTAGAAAGTGGAACTTATCCTTGAAGAATAGAAACTGAATGTCAATTTATATTAGGAGCTAACTCATTTGTAATGTTTCCTTTCCTTTCATTGCCACATTTGAGCTATTGGACCCATTGGTAATTACGTTGAGTTATGGGAAAGCACGCACTAGCTAGCACAAACACAGTTGCAAGGCATCATGATATCTCAACAAAAGATGTCAAGTTCTAAAGAGTAGGACACAAACATGCTAGGATATGGAAATATCTAAATATATATTTTCATACACTATCTATATTGCAAAAGTTAATTTATGGCTTTGATTTATTACCTGAAGTTCTTAGTTCGACACATAATTGTAGAATTTTAAAGATGAAAATATACACATTAAAAATCCATATTGGATAGAAATATTCGATATTGCTTCTTTTACCTTTTTACCTATTAGCTATATATGCATACAATAATTTCCTATATAGGTCTGTTAGATGGCTTTGGGTACAAGTGTTGGGTATGGTACATGTTCAAGAGTCGAATTCATTAATTCTCTTAAGGACACAGGGACATAGGAAAATATTTATATTTAGTACAATATTGGATAATATGATATTAACAAGTTTTTATTGGAGTATTCATTCATAAAATATAAGTTTTATGCATAAATTATGTACCAAATTGAATTGTTAAATATATTTGTACGGATATTTAATTATATTGGGATACGTACACCATATCCTTACCGAAGTATCCTTGTTTGAGTGCCAAGTATACAACATAGGTACGCCGCACATTTAGGAGGGTCTTTATCAAGAGTCTAGATTAATTCCTCATCCTTTTGTTCTAGTTATAGATGAATTGACTAGACATATACAACATAAAATGCTATAGTGTATGTTGTTTGTTGGTGATATAGTTTTAGTAGAAGAAACAAAAGGTAAAGTAAATGCTAAATCAAAATTGTAAAGAGAAGCATTAGAATTACAAAAATTTAGGACAAGTAGGACTAAAATAAATATATGGAATGCAAATTTGGAAGCAGCCAAAATACAATTGAAAAAATAGTTAGCGTTGAAGGTGAAGAAATACTTAGGAGTGGACAATTTCGATTATTCAAGCAAAGAGAGAGATTGGTAGGGATGTAATGCATATAACTAAGGCGGGTTGGACTAAATGAAGGAATATATCAGGTGTTTTATGTGATTATAATTTACTTTTAAGTTTGAAATGAAAATTTTATTGGATAGTGATTACACTTGCTATGTTATATAATTCAAAATGTTGGGTAACTAAAAAACATGTTAATAAAATGAATATAACTGAGATGAGAATATTGAGATAGATGTATGATAATGAGAAAAGATAGGATAAGAAATGATTAGATTTATGAAATGGTAGAAGTAGCACCAATTAAAGATAAATTGAGTGAACATTGATTAAGGTGGTTTTGTCACATACATTGATGCACCAATTAGGAGAAGTGATAACATCCAACTCACAATTAATGCGATGCACGGGATAGACTAAAACTAATGTTTGCTCAATACGATAGAGAAAATTGACCCTTAATTGAGCAGAATGGAGAAAAATGATTCACGTATCTAACCCATTTAGTTGGGTAAAGGCTAAATTGAATTGAGTTGAGCTGTAAAATGCGTAATAGCTGATTTCTTTTTCTTTGTTAGTCACATTATCAGCGATGACAAACAGATGAAAAATGCTGACCATGGAGAACACCTATTTTAGGATGGATTAATTTCTGCAGTATTGGATTTTGCAATCTCTTTTAGCATTTCTTTTATTAGTTCTATTGCTTCTTTATGATGATTAAAACTGTTGACATATTCTTCAAAACATCCACGCACAAAAAAATGAGAAGCTAATGGATAACTAACCTTCTATAACATCAAACTCTGCTGAAAGTTGTCTCCAAATAGCTGAGCATGTTATGTCCAATAAAATTGCTGATGAAAAACCTCTAACCAGAAAAATGGCCCAAGTTCTTTTTTCACTTTCCAGAATCAGCCACTAGGGATAGTGAAGCAAGAAAAGTATGAGCTGACCTTCCACTCAATCGGCATATAGCGCTTAATTTGTTGAAACCATTGCTTGGTCTCCTTGTAGAGTTAACCACATCTATTGTCTAGTCATGTGTTTGTCAAACCTACCACCTCCATTAGTTGCTTTAAGTTCTAACTCCTTCCTTTACAGGCTGTACTCAGTTTCTCTAAAGTGTAATACTATATCTTTCTTTCTTTATTTATTCATTTATCTTTTTTTTTTTGGAAGGGTGGTGCAACACTATATCACCCTTTTTCCATTACAAATTAGATTTTTTAAACTTCTGATATTATTTGTGAGAAGAGATGAATGATGATTATGCATATGGAGAATTTTATTTGTGTGATTTCTGTTCTTTTCCCCTGTTATATTCTAAACATTATCTTACCAGAAGGTTTCCTTTATACTGCCATTTAGAAAAATATGGTTGAAGTTTGTTTAGTACTTCATTTGAACACTGAAATCTACTTCAGGTATTGGGGGCAAGACTGCTTTAAAGCTTATTCGGCAACATGGCTCAATAGAGAATATACTGGAGAATATTAACCATGAAAGGTGCTCCTTATTTTCCAGTTTATTTTGTTACAGAAACGAAATTTCAATGTCTTCTGATTGCATCCTCCCACCACCAACACCACAAAATTCTGGTTTGGCCACTGCTTGAGTCCATTACTCCTTGTACATTAGCGGTTTGGATACTTCTTTGGAGCGTGAGCTTGGTGACAGAAAGAATTGTGACTTCTGCAAATTTCTTGGAATCTCATACAAGTGGTTGGGGACAAAATGATGATATTATTTGGGGATCTCTAAACAAGGTTTTGGGGGGAGGGGGGGCGCTGGTTGATGAAATGGAGAAGAGAATAAGATCTGCTTTTTATGTGAGAGAGAGCTTCGAAGGAGTACACTGGTATTAACTATGAGGGGAGGAGTGGGGTGGGGTTGGGTGTAGACAGTTTTATCAGTATGTTTTTCCACTCTAATTAAAGGTTTTTAAGGTTTGTATATTTGTTTCTTAGCTGTCTCGTTACGATCTTAGTGTATACATGTATTATGCTCTATTAAAACTTTTAGCTGTTCTATTTTGTTGTTTCATGTTTTAATTACAGGCCCATGGTCTTGACTACAAATTTTATTATGTAGAATTGCATAATTAGCCAAAAGAACTGAAAATGATTCCAAAGTGCACACATCATACTTCAATATAGGTTGGTTATGAGAGGAGCTATGAGAAACTCCAACTATCAGTGTATCCAAGGACATAAAATTTTGAGCCTGCAAGTGTAACAATTTCAACAGTAAAAAGTTGACTTATCATCCAATGTGCGAGTATGAGATTAGCATACTCCGCTGATAGAATTCTTAGACGTTCTTTCCATACGAAAGAAGTCACCATTGATGTAGAAGAAGATTTAAGTAGCAATGGTGGGAAAAGGTTGATCGAAAGAGGAAAGGGTTATGTTAAGGTTTTAATCCTTTATGATGAAGAGCTTCAATGGCTACAAAAGATGTGTTGGAAAGAAAGGAGGATGTCTGGCGGCTTTCAACAATTGGGTTATCTTCGGGGAGGTCGAAGAACACTGCTATGTTCCAGATTTAAGGTCAGTGCAACTAGGAAGATAGAGCTTCGTCTTTTTACTCCTTTTGGTAGAAGACAGATGTGTATCCCAGAGATTGCTAGTGGTCAAGGCTGGATTTTCTTCGCAGATTTGCTATCCAAATTTGTCCAGAAAAAGAAAACAGGTCACTCCTCTCTTAGTTGGAATCCTCCTCTGATGATGAAGAAGGATTTCCCAATGAGTGACAGAAGTTGGAGGAATGATGCCACTGCTCCCCTGAGTAAAACATATCTTCAAGCTGCTAGCATTCCTGATTGGAAGCTCACAGCTTTAAGATGCTCAATCAAGGCTGGTAAGGAGAAATATGTGCTTGTTAATTTCGAGGATGCAGTGGAAAGAAGCCATCAAATGTCTAGATGTTTAATTGGCAGTATAGAAGGATTAAAGCCTGGTTTTAAAGACCCAGCAGTGGTTAAGAATTGGGTTGACAGGAAATGGAAAATTCCTCGAGGAGTAGAAATTAAAGAGATTGATCAAAACAAATTCCTGTTTATTTTCCTATCCAGTGAGACAGCAGAAGAAAAAATTGGTAAACACCTCTTCAATGGATTGCCAATATTTTTGGATAGATGGCATAGTTGGAGCTGTTGTAATAGAAGAGGTTGGTCCCAAAACTCAACATGGATTCGAGTGACAGGCCTGCCTGCGTTCTTTTGGGATGAAGGAATCTTTGAAACAATAGGAGACTATTGTGGTGGATACTTGGAAACTGCTGAAGAAACAACAAAGCAATCCCATTTGAAGTGGATTAAATTGAGAATTAAGGGGCCTGGAAGGAATGTTCCAGCTTCGGTACTGATTAAAGTGGGAAGCACCTTGTACGATTGTCCAATTTGGGTTGACCGTAGGCCTTGGGTGGACTGGGTTTCAAGTGAAAATTCCTTGTTTGGTGGTCGCCGATCACCGGAGAAGAGGAAGGGGGTGGCGCGTGGTGCAGCAAACGCCTTGGGGAATGTTCTGGATCTCGGCAGTCTAAGAGACAGAAAATTTAATGGGCTTAGGAATCAGAAAAGAAGCAATAAATCCAACCTGAAAATGGGAAGGTTTGATGGATCAAGGTGGGAGATCGAAATGCAGTCTATATGAAGGGTCATATTTCAAACTCTACTAATGAGGGTCTGCCCTCATTAAATAAATTTGAAATATTAAATTCATTAAATGACTCATCGGAGGTAGGATTAAATAAGGACCAGTTTATTAATGATGCAGTCGACAAGGAATCCACAGATTTAATGCAGGCCGCAGATGGAGCTTTTAAGGATTCAATTGGTTCTAGAGGGGGTGAAATTAAGGAGGCTTTGTCAACTGATGACCTTTTTAGGGAAGATCAGATTCTGGGGGACTTTCTGTGTGAAGAGAAGAAGACTTTTGAGTCTGGCGATGGAATTGGTCTTGACTCCCAATCGGATTGCAGTAAAACTGACTCCATGTATGAGAATTTCAATACTCTCTTGGATATTACAAATAGTGAGATAACTGAAATCATTAATTGTTTACCCCTAGCCTCTTATGGACCTGATGACTGGAATTTAAATACTGAAACTTTGCTGTTGGGGGACTGTGGCTCAGATCAAGGAAAAATCTCTAAATGGGTGATTAACCGAATGAAATCTTTTAAGAAAATTTTGGGAATCTCAAGTGAGGGGTTTGAAGATCAGATTTTGGAGCTCCTTCAGTCAATAGAAGAGAGAAGAGCAATTAATTTGAGCAAGGAAGGAAAGAAAACAGCAGGATACACCAGACGAGGAGCTAGGGAGTTAAAGAACCTTCAATGGTCAATTTCATATGATAAAAAAGGTCAGAACCAGAGTTATGGAGGAAGGAAATCTGCTGAACCACTACCACTCTGTTTTAAATGAAGCCAAAAATTTTAAGTTGGAATATGAGAGGATGCAGTGGTCTGCCAAAAAGGTTGTTAATCAAGAACTCTATCAGAAGATGGAATCCTGATCTCGTCTGTCTGCAAGAAACCAAATTAAAGGAAATTGATGGGAATGTTATCAGATCACTTTGGGGTGAAGCTTGGTATAAATGGAAGGCTCTTGATGCAATAGGATCCTCCGGTGGAATTTTATTGATGTGGGATAGAAGGAGACTAAACATGATGGAGTATGAAGTTGGGTTGTTCTCAGTTTCCTGTTTATTTCAGCATGTCGAGGAGGACATAACTTGGTCCTTCACTGGAGTTTATGGTCTAGTGGACTGCAATCTGAAGACTGATTTCTTAGAGGAAATTGGAGTAGCTACCTTTCGCTGGCAGTTTTCATGGTGCATGGGTGGTGATTTTAATATGGTAAAGAGCATCAAAGAAAAATGGAACTGCAGTAAAAGACTAAAGCAGATGCGAACTTTCTCAGATTTCATAAATGACTTAGAGTGTATTGATTTGCCTTTGAATGGCTGCAAATACACTTGGAGCAACAGTCAGAGTAAGTCTAGAATCGATAGATTTTTAGTGTCTAACGATTGGGAGGATCTTTTTCCCGAGGTATTCCAAAAATCTTTGCCTCGTCTGTTATCAGATCATTACCCATTGCTGCTGGATGGGGGAGGATTAAGAAGTGGGCCTAAACCCTTTAGATTCGAGAACATGTGGCTGCATGTTGAGGGATTCACAGATATGGTTGCTTCTTGGTGGCAGGGATACCTCTCTGAAGGAAGTGCAAGTTATGTATTGTCACAAAGACTCAGGTGTTTAAAAAATGATTTGAAGTGGTGGAACTTAGAGGAATTTGGGAGAATTGAAAATAAAAAGAAACAACTCGAGAAGGACATCCAGCACTTAGACTTGACTGACGATTGGAGGAGACTCACTGACCAGGAGAAATCTAGCAGACAGGCCAAGATACAGGAGCTTAACAAGTTGATTAAAATGGAAGAAACTAGTTGGAGGCAAAAATCCAGAATTAAATGGCTGAAAGAAGGTGACAGAAATACAAAATTTTTTCACAAAATTGCTTTAGCTAACAAGAGGAACAACTGGATTAATAAACTCAGAGTCAATGGTTCCATCACAAATGATCAAGAGCTCATTAAACAGGGTATACTGAATTTTTACCAGCATCTGTTCATGGAAGAGGCTGCTTGGAGACCTACTGTTGATGGTTTAAACTTTTCACATATCAGTCCTTCAGAAGCTGTGAGTTTAGAACAGCCTTTCTCTGAAGCTGAAATTTATGAGGCTCTCAAAGATCTCAATGGGGATAGAGCTCCTGGTCCAGATGGCTGGACCCTAGCCTTCTTTCAAAAATGCTGAAATATTCTAAAGAAGGATTTACTGCTGGTTTTCACAGACTTCCATAGCAGCTGCAGGTTTGTAAGAAGCCTAAACTCTACATTCATAGCCTTAATTCCCAAAAAGAAAGGTGCTATTGATGTCAAAGATTTTAGACCAATTAGCTTGGTTGGGGCTGTTTATAAGCTGATTGCCAAAGTTCTTGCGGTTAGGAGGAGAAAAGTGTTGGCCTCTATCATCTCTGTTTCTCAGAATGCTTTAGTGGGCGGGAGACAAATTCTTGATGCTGTTTTGGTTGCAAATGAAGTTATTGATACTAGGGTTAAAAGAAAGAAAGCAGGCCTTGTTTGCAAGTTAGATATTGAGAAAGTCTTTGATCATGTAAACTGGAATAACCTGATTTATTTGATGAGAAGAATGGGCTTTGGTAATAGGTGGTGTAAATGGATTCACTGGTGTATATCAACAGCTCGGTACTTAGTTTTAATTAATGGATCTCCAGAAGGTTTTTTTTTCATCTTCTAGAGGTTTAAGGCAAGGTGATCCTCTCTTCCTTTTCTTTTCATTATTATTATGGAAGTTTTTAGCCGAATGTTGCAGAATGTGGAAGCTGCTGGTCTAATTGAAGGTTTCTTGGTCAAGAATAGAGTAAGGGGCTCAATTAGTATCTCACATCTTCTTTTTGCCGATGGCTCAGTTATATTTTGTGGTGCTGACAAGTTACAATTAGGACATCTACGTTGCACTCTTTTGGGATTTGAGGCTGTCACTGGGTTGAAGGTGAACTTGGGTAAGTCTGAAGTTATTCCAGTTGGAGAAGTTAACCCTCTAACAGAGCTGGCAGATATTTTGGGATGCAAATCAGGTTCCTTTTCTACTACCTACTTAGGTTTGCCACTGGGTGCTCAATCCAAGTCCAAAATGGTTTGGGAGCCTGTCCTGGAAAGATGCAGGAATAGATTAGCTATTTGGAAGATGAGATATCTCTCCAAAGGAGCTAGAGTAACACTGATTAAAAGTGTGCTCTCTAGTCTACCTACATATTATCTTTCTCTCTTTAAAGCCCCTATTTCTGTCATCAAAGAAATTGAGAAAATGCAAAGGAATTTCCTATGGGGCAAAGGTGATGGGGTCTTCAAACATTGTCTGGTTAACTGGAAGGTAGTATGCACCCCAATTGTTTCTGGAGGTCTTGGCATCAGGCAGCTGTTGCTGCAAAATGAGGCTCTACTTGGCAAATGGTTCTGGAGATTTTCCCTGGATAACAATAGTCTTTGGAAGAAAGTAATAGCGACTAAATATGGGGAAGACAAGGGAGGCTGGTGTTCAGCCGAGGGTCCTAACTCTATAGGTGCAAGCGTATGGCGAGGTATAAGGAAAAACTGGATGAAGTTTGCTAGCTGCATTTCCTGGAAACTGGGCAGAGGCAACAGGATCTTATTCTGGAAACATGATTGGCTTAATGTGGGTCGCTTGTCTGATCTTTTCCCTGAGATTTTTGCTCTTGCTGTCAACAAGGATGCTTTTGTCAAAGATTACAACACTGGTGTGGGCAGATGTAGCACCTGGGTCGTGTTGTTACGGAGGGAATTGAATGACTGGGAATTTGAAGACTATCTGTCCCTTATGGAGCTGCTGAACAATGTCCATCTTGAAGAGACAGAAGACTATGGTTTGGAAAGAGTCTAGAGAGCAATCCTTTTCAGTCAAATCCTTTTACGTGTTCCTTCAAGGAGAGGCTAAGGACATTTTTCCTTGGCTAATGCTTTGGAAAAATGCAGTTCCTACTAGAGTCCTCTTTTTCTAATGGTGTGCTGCCAGGGAGAAAATCCTAACCATGGACAATCTTAAGCGTCGAGGTTATCACATTGTTAATCGCTGCAGCTTGTGTTTTAGTCGAGAGGAATCTATTGCTCACATTTTCCTGCACTGCCAATGGACAGCTGATTTGTGGGGGTTGATCCTTTCTTGTTTTGGAGTTCATCTATGCTTCCCAAAGGATATCCGTGATTTTCTTGTGGACTAGTGGGGCCAGCCTCTTGGAAAGCACAAAAAATCCATATGGAATTTGGTCCCATTCTGTATGTTCTGGCTGATTTGGAAGGAGAGGAATCGAAGAATATTTGAAGCCGAGACTAGGACTAACTTGAGAATCAAGAGCAACTTTTTAGCTTGTTTATATGGCTGGGCAAAGGATGGAAGGGAGATCGATTTATTTTCTTTCTTGAATTTTCTTGAATGCTTAAGTTAATCTTGGGGTCGGAACAAATTGTACAATCTCTCCTCACTTGTTTCTGTATTTACATCTCATTGATGCTTTGATAGCTTTTAAATAACATTTACTTATCTTTTTCAAAAAAAAATATAGGTTGGTTATGAGAGTTGCTGGGTGGTGTTGTTGGGGATTGTTAGTGAGCAAAAAATATGAACAGAAGAATTTTATGTGGTTTGGCCACTAGGCTTTCACCATCTAGGGTATTGCTTTGCCTAGCAGCAAAACGCTTGTATTACTCTTTGACAATTCCATTGCAAAGCTTATGCTGCTTCCATTTCGCTCACCACTACTACTTGACACGAGGTTAGAATTCTGGCTCTATTAAAGTAGTATCTCACTGATGGCTCGAGTGGCTCTCTGCATCATCCTGGGTCTAACTTTTGGGATGGCTCGAGTGCCACCGCTAAGGATACCACAGGCGTTTGCACTCTATTCTCTGAATGCACTTCATTAGTGATGCTCATTACAGTTGGAATACAATCTCTGCAACAACTCACTTCATCGTTGCCTTTGCACTGTGATGTAGGACAAGATGAAAGCAAGTTAGGTTAAGATTGAGAAGAGGAAGAAGAAAAGAAGAGGAGAAGAAGAAGAGGAAGAAAGAACGCAACAGCAGTAGGGAGCAGAATTTTATCAATAATCATTTAATAATAATCCCTTTGTTAACCCTAATTAGGGTTTAAATAATAAAACTCATGAGCCAAAACATAGAGGTCTATAATAAAATAAACTTAATACTAATAAGACTCAAAACAAATGGGTTCAAATAACTTCTAATAAAATAAACTCAATATTAATAAGACTTAAAACAAATGGGTCCAAATAATAAATAAAATAATAATAAAAGGAAATAAATATGTAGACTAATGTCCTCATCGACTCTCCTGGGCTGAGAAGAACTTGACTCTATCGAGTTGAAAACTTGCACACTAGTATGTGGTTGCATTTTTCACTTGATAAGGCATCATCAGAGTTGAAGGAAAATGAGGTCCTTAATATTGAACATAGATGGACACCGTTGAAGAGGTGGAGGAATTAGAACTGGCATGAAAATATCAACATAAAGGATATAGAATAGCCCAACATCTTTGACCTGCAAAATTTGGCAAGACGATATGGAGTAGTAAGTAGGCAATGCATAAGTCATCATTGAGTTACATCTATTAAAGTCTTTATTCCCATCAATAACGTAAGTAGGAAATTTATAATAATTATTACTTAGTCTAATTTTTCATTTAATATCGGTATTATCAAAAAGAGGTGGAATACATGGTTACGAAAAAATGACGAGGGATGATGCAACCGAACTTGTCAAATTAGAATCCCTCAAAGACGAATAAGTGGTTGGAAACTCAATAATATCAATAGAATAGCGATAAGAGATGCCACACACAACTTGTAAGAAAAACTGTTCAATGTATGTAACAATGTCTCTATTATACACTAGAAGTGAGGAGAACTTATGCAACTGAATTATCTTATGGAAAGAGAACTTGGACATAAGCTTAAATAATTTCCAACTGATGAGGTCGTTAAGTAAAGCTCTTGAAATGCTTAAATAATATCCCTTGAAAAGGTAACCATCACCAATGATAAAGTCTATGCAATCTTGATGGTTATTATTCATGATATCCTCAAATAAACCAAAAAATCAAGACAATATGATAGTGGAACGGAATCAACCACTTTAGACACATTTTGAAGATTTGGTGACTCGTTATGATCAAATAAGGAATTAACTGTCAAAAGATGAGAATCAATAATAGAATCACAAGTGTCAATAGAAACCATAGGGATGCTAGGTCTGGGAGGTAGACGGTGCAATTTAATGGTTTGTACATCAGAAGATAGTATAGAAATATGATAAGTAACCTTAGGAGTGCCACTAGATGAAGAGGATGTAGAATAGTCTGCTATTGGAGTAGGATATGAAGCCTCCAAATTGTCATTTGGTGGATGAACATACAGAGTCAAATGAAAAGAATGTGAGGCATTAGAGACTTGGGAAGGCATACGTTGAATATCAAGGGAACTATTCTGTGATATAGACTCATGAGACCCAAATTTATAATATTTTTCAATCTCTAAAGCTTTAGAGTAAGCTTCATTTAACGTCTTATGAGTGTATCGCTTAATTTTCTCACGGATGCAAGGCCTTAGACCGAAGACAAATCTACTGATGGCACAAAGCTCATTTCGAAAGTTAGATCACTTACTAAGAGTTTTGAATTGATCAAAATACTTATCAATAGAAGAATGCTCCTGTTTAAGGCGCATTAACTGAGACCATGCTTTATCCCTAAAACTTTTAGGAATAAAGCGATTGCTCAAAATTTCTTTCATCACGGCCCATAGAGTAGCAAGTCTATAGTTTAACTCGACTGTTTGCAAATACTCTTTAGTATAATTGATTAATCTTGTTTTGGTTAGACAAATACATTGGTTGTTAGACAGGTCGTGATAGTGAAAATTGTATTTAATATCATCTATCCAATCAAGAAACTCACGAGGATTGATAGTGCCACTAAAATAAGAAGGATCTTTGACATAGGTTTGACAAATAGAACGAAATCCTATCTTATTACTCCAATATGAGTGATTTTTTCAAAATTCATGGTTAAAGGACAAAAGCAATTTTTTTTTTTTTTTCAAATGCTGATATTAAAGAAAACTCAAAAAGAAAGTAATAAAAATATAAAAATCCTAATATGCTTAAAATAGGAATATCGAATCTAATAAATGAAACTCAACAAATAATTTTGACAAACAATGGGTGAGTGATTTTATTTTATTTTTTATTTTTTTATTTTTTGTTATTATTATTTTTTTAAGATGGGCAATATTTAACTAATTCAAAGGGAACTAGGATCTAGGCTAAATGAAATAAATGGGCAAGGTTTAAGTTCAAATTTATGCAATTCACATTGCCATATGATATAAGTATTTATCATAATTAACAATGAGAGAATTGTACCTTAATCCAAACCTTTGCTCTAAATTGTGTGAAGTGCCCACTTTTGAAACATCTGAATAGGTAGTCGGCCGTCCTATTGGCTAGGAATTTGCAAAAATATAGTTTGAAAGGCTTTGGATAGATTCTAGACTTCACCGGAAAGTCACGGATAGGTCGTTGGAGCTTTGTCGGAGGTCGTTGGAGCTCCGGCTTAGGTTGTCGGAGGGAGGTGACGCTGGTGGTGAGGTTCGCTGGAGTTGGATGTCACCGGAAGTTTACAAAAGTGGATCTGCTAAGTTGTTGTCGACATCACGCAAAGGGTTAGGGTTTTGGACTATGATGGCGGATATGGTTTTAGACTATGACGGTGACTAGGATTTGGAGCTCTGGATAGTGAATAAAGTTCTGATTTGAGGAAGTTTAGTGATCAAGGTTTTGCTCTGATACCAAAGTTGATGTAAGATAAGATGAAAGCAAGTTAGGTTAAGATTGAGAAGAAGAAGAAGAAAAGTGGAGAAGAAGAAGAGAAAGAAAGAATGCAGAGGCAGTAGGGAGCAGAATTTTATCAATAACCATTCAATAATAATCCCTCTATTAACCCTAATTAAGATTTAAATAATAAAACTCATGGGCCAAAACATAAAAGCCTATAATTAAACAAACTTAATACTAACTAGACTCAAAACAAATGTGTCCAAATAATCTCTAATAAAATAAACTCAATATTAATTAAAAAAAAACAAATGGGTTCAAAAATTAAATAAAATAATAATAAAAAGAAATAAATATGTAGACTGATGTCCTCATCAACTCTTCCGGACTGAGAAGAACTCGACTCTGTTGAGTTGAAAACCTGCACCCCCTCGCCTGGTGTACTTTGCAAAACTTTACTATTTCACTATTAGTTTTTTGTCTGACAATTATGCACTTCCTGCCTTCCTGGGCGCCTTGTGACATTAGGTCTGTGCTCCCATTGTTGAGGACGACATCATCATCTCACCCTTGTCGATGGGCGGCTGCACTCCCTAATGGAATGCTGCCTAGGACACCATGCAACGACATTGTTGCATCTGATAGCTCTTTCTGTGCATTGAACAGAGGCATACAAACCTCTTTGTTTTCACCAAATACTGATGTATCCAATAATTTTCATACCAAGGAAATAAATCTTCTCAGTTTGGTATTACATATGAGATCATCCCAATCATTTCCTTCCCATTCAGTTTCGTCTGGTACTTCTTCCTTCGTCTTTGGAGGCCTGACACCATCTACAGTCCAAGGGAACGTACAAAACCTTTCCATAACAGATACTTTCCATCTGAGGCTCTCAAATCTTTTCCATGATCACCGACAACGGTCTCATTTTACTTGTGGAATCCGCCATTTTTGCTCCATTCCTCTGGAAGCAGAATATCGTGGTTATGAATTTGCGGATGGATTTGCACCTTGTAATGGTGCATTTTCTTCCAATTTTATATTGTTATCTTGCCAACCCAAAAAATATATATTTACTCATCAGAACATAGTTAAATTTTTTTTAGAAGCATTTCCGGTCATGTGTTAACATGGGGAATTTATTTGCCCTTGCATATTAAGTTTCCCTTCTGTAATATATTCATTAATATTTTTTACAAGTATATTCCATTTCCATAACAATTCTAATTATATGCTCTTTATGGATGCAGGTACCAAATACCCGATGACTGGCCATATCAAGAGGTTCGACGACTTTTTAAGGACCCATTAGTCTTTGCGGATGAAGAGCAACTTGAGATTAAATGGAGTGCCCCAGATGAAGAAGTAATTGAGTGTAATTCAAAACTCCTGATTTTCTTTATTTATTTATTTTTGGGCAGTTGACAGTGCTTTCCATTCTTTTGCTCTTAGGGGTTGACAAATTTTCTTGTCAATGAAAATGGATTCAACAGTGACAGAATTACAAAGGTACTCTGGCAAATTATTATCATAAATTTTTTGTGTACTTTGAGTCTTGGACATGTCATTTTATTGATTATTTAGACATGATATGCATTTTGAACTATTTTGGTGTTCTGATTGTCTCAGGCAATAGAAAAAATCAAATCAGCCAATAACAAGTCAACTCAGGGCAGGTACGAAATGCTAAGAAAGTGATAATAACTTCAGATGTGTTGTTCTTTTATGCTTCTGTAACATTTCTGTTCTTTTTTTTTGGCCTTTTTCCTTTCTTTCTGGTTTATTCCTCCCCTGCTTTCTTCTCAAACAGATTAGATTCCTTCTTTAAACCAGTTGTTAGCACATCGGTGCTGATTAAACGAAAGGTTTGTTTCCATCGAGCATTTAAAACATCCATTCATTCATTTGTTCTAAGAATATAAGCCAATTTTTGAGACTTCAGTTTGGTCGCACAATTCGACAATATTTGTTCGAGGTATCCAAGGCAATATTTCAAAGCTTCAGTTACTGATCAAAATATATATATATATTTCGTGGCTTCAGTTTATTAGTACACTTCAACAAAAATGTTTCATGCTGGGAAAATAACTTAACGAAAAATCTTTAGAATATAGGAGGTCTATAAGCTTTGCAATACCTCCTGAAAACCATTATTGCGTGCATCAACTTCAATCCCAATAAAGAATAATAAGGAACTATTATGTTATGTGAATTGTCATAATGTCCTAAATGATTTCTCTCCAATACTTCTACATTTAACCCATTCAGTTTCAATTTAATCATATATTATGGTGTCCATCCCAATATTAATGGGCTTTCTACAGTTCTTGAAATTTCTTTTAAATATAGCAACAAGGGTTCAATACTCTTAAGCAAATATTTTAGCTTTTGAAGCTTCATTCCTTCAGCAAATCTGTTTTCCCCATATCACCATTCCTTCGTAGTTTTTAGAAAATAGAACAGAGAAAGTAAACATTAAATTTATGCGTTTTCCAATTTGTTAAGAATAGTCATGAATCATGATTGCTACCGTAGTTTTTTTTTTGTTTGCTGGATTACAGGGAAGTAAATGCATGCTTGGATCTCCAAAATCTATAATCAAGCCCAAGATGTTCTCTCTGCTTGTATGTACAAAATCCAGGACAAAGGGCATTGGAAACTTGAACCGACCAAGTCTAGCTTTGGGCTCCACGAGCTCCACACTATTGCCTTCAGGTTCCTGCTTTGTCACAGTAAGCTGAAAACCGTGTTGAACCTTCCAAGTGGATTTGCATCTTTTTCTCGCTTTACATAATTTTTGTCACGACATTAGATTTCATCAGAAAATTTCAGTGTTTTCGTGATAATTGGAACTGAATTGTTGATGTGACAGTAGCCACCATCACCCTCCATTCTTTCTGTTCATTTACAGGATAGGGGCTCTGTTATCGTTTATTTGGTTGGGAAATGAAATAGTAGAAGAAAGGAAGAGATAGAAGGGAAAGCTTTTCCCCACAGAAATGCAATTACTTGACTCCATCCCCCCCCTTTCCTCTCTTATTTTGGGTTTAGAGAAAATGGGAGAGAGAAACAAAAGCATGGGTTTTATTATCTTTTGTTACGACTACTTTAAACGTGGCCTTATCTATTCATTAAATCTGTTATTACAAATGGCGAGTTTTACTATGAATACACTATTAAAATTGATGATTTCAACATATCTATTTTTTGAATCTACTATTACAAATGATGAATTCACTTTGAATACGTTATTTAGATTAATGACTACAGTATATGACCCATTTAAGAAAATCATTTTTTGATTGATTTATTTGAAGAATTGTTTTTTTTTTTTTTTGGGTAATTTTATTTGAAGAATTGTTGATTTTAAATAATAGCTTTAAGCAAATCCTTTGCTCACTTTATATGGTATTATGGTTATATATTTTTGGAGATGGTGTAATTACGTTCCCAGCTATAAATTGTTCTTGTTCATGGTTTCAGAGCTTTAAGTTTGTACCGTGCGAGGAAACTCCTGGTTTGGCATTGTCACTGTTGAGCACTCAAAACACCAATTCAGGGTATGTTTGGAGCGGCAAAAAATATCATGTCTTTTAAAGATGAATAGTAAAATTTTTTAATTTTTGCGTTAATTTTTTAGAGAGAGAAATCGTCCAAATGACTTTTTGGGCCGTTGGAATAGTTTATGTTAGAAATTATTGAAAGTCAGTTGTAAAGTTTTTGAGATTTATAAAAAAGTTAATGGGGTTTGCGGAATGTGATTGGAATTTGTAAAAAAAATTATTGAGGTCTGTAAAAAAGTTGTCAGAATATGTAAATATTTATAAAAATTTTACGAAGTACGAGAAGTACAAAATATGTTAGAGAATTTTAAACATTTTTAGATATTTTCAGTGATTTTATCTTTACCAAATACCCCCTCAGTTGTCAAGTTTTTATCCATTTCAAGTTTGCCTTTATTTCGTTACTGTTTTTTTTATTTATTTTATTTTTTGAAAGCAAATCGACGTTACTGAACTTTAATGTAGAAGTGAGGAAGGCATGAAAAAACATAAGACAAACATTTAAGAGTTTACGTGTAATTGTTGGGTTAGTAATGTGTATATATATATTTATATTTAATATAAAAGCTGCAAGCAAGCTCAAAGAGGGAAACAAGCAAACAGTAGAAGAATCGAAGTTCTATTAGTATTCGGAATAAAATGATAAATTAAATAATTGAACTTCTATTATATTAGGTTTATTTTTGTAATTAATAAATTAGTGGACAAAACAATGATGTTAAACTTGTACTTTTATACATGTGGTTAAAATGTCAAATGTATAGGTTGAAAAGATTTTTGAAAAATTTTTTTAATGCTTAAGGAGGTTGGAAATATTTTAAGAAAAGTTTCCTAATGTTCGAGGTGATTCAAAAGTTTTCTATAATATGTAAAAAGTTTTCTAAAAGATTTTTGAGAAGTTTTTTAAAAGATTTTGAAAATAAGAAATTATACAATTCTATATAGGATTGAATTATTGGAGTATTCTATAAATAAAGACCTTCGCCTAAGGTTTTTACAATACGGAGAATGTAAGAAAAAAAACTACTTACGTTGATTCAAGAGTTCTCTTCATGTTCTTAGCTAAATAACTTTGCATATTCGCTGTTCATGATCTTCACGAGATTGAAAATTGGTCTTTCACTAGTGAG
Organism: Vitellaria paradoxa; assembly: GCA_019916065.1. Classification (NCBI taxonomy): domain Eukaryota; kingdom Viridiplantae; phylum Streptophyta; class Magnoliopsida; order Ericales; family Sapotaceae; genus Vitellaria; species Vitellaria paradoxa. The sequence goes on from CM034238.1 coordinate 22,310,033, forward strand.
GGTTCATTGTGGATACGAGTAAAGTTTCAATACAAAGAATCGAGAGGTCGATTGGATAACTTTATGATTGTAACTTTGTAACCTGACTTACATAGTGAAAGAAGTTTAAATGTGTGTGTGTGTGTGTTTTTTTTTTTTTTTTTTTCCTTTCAGTTTGGAGTTTTTCACTTTAAATCCACGTGTTCATTTATTTTTCTGTATTTATTTGTTTGGCTGATAGTTTGATACTACGTTTCACGTATTTTTTCACATTAGAATTAGGAATTTAACTTGATTAGCCGCACCCTCTCTATCCAAACCGTATATAACGGGATGGCCCGACCTCAATCATAACACTAGTCGAATATTCGAAACTTTCTCATAACTGAACAGATTAGCAACGCCGTGTGAACTGTTGAATGTGGAACTGTCAATCTTGGTGCCCACTAAATGATCTAAAGTAAACCGGATCAACACCGGTTTCCAATAGCCCTTACCTGACTGCCTACTGCCAATTCATGAGTTCCAACTTAAGGATGATAGCCCTCTCAACACATTAGAGATGATGACATTTTCTGTAATGATGCTCTTTGAACTCTGTAAAAGTAAAAGAATGAAGAATGTTTTCTTTGTAAAGACATTCTTCAAACTCTGCAAATATAAAGAATGGAGATTCCTTCTCTTGTGATATTGATCTCCAAACTTTGCAAAAGTAAAAAGATAGAGGTTCCTTCCTCTGTGATAACATCCTTGGAACTTTGCAAAATTAAAAGTATGGAAACTTGTTCCTCTATGATAACGTTTTCCGAACTCTACAAAAATAAAAGAATAGAGACTTTTTTCTCTAGGACGACATTCTTGGAACTCTGCAAAAGTAAAAGAATGGAGACTCATTCCTCTATGATGGCATTATTTGAATTTTACAAAATTAAAAGAATGAAGACTCCTTCTGAACGCCACAACAATGAAAGATTCAACGAAGATTTTTTTTTTGGAGCTTTGATTTCTATTTTTAACTGTTTAATTTTGTTTTTGTTTTTTTTTTGTTTTTGTTTTGTTTTGTTTTGTTTTTTGTTTTTTGTTTTTTTTCCTGAAATTCAGTTTAGACAATAGTTTAAGTATATTTCTTAGTTAATATTTCGATATTGATGTTCACTTTTCTCTCTTTTCAGCCTTTGCAATGACCATCAGCTTGGTTAAGTCCGGCGAACTCGAAGCATATGTTATTACACCATTTAAGAAATCACCAGCACTACATGAAGTTTTGATGCCAAAAATTATTTTCTTACCAATCTCAAAACAATAACATCCCACCAAAACCACCTGGCCTGCCTAAGAATAGCTGCTGGATCCATTTTTCCATCACTGGAATTGCCTCCTCCATCCAAACGGATTTGAACATGTCATTGGAATCACTCCAAAGCTGTGCAACTTCCTCTGCGTGTGAAGGTAAGTAATTTTATTTTATTTTTTTATTTTCTCTTTTTTCTTTTAATGAAAAATAGTAGATTATGTGTTTTTAGAGTATATTTTTATTTTCGTGTTTGGTTTTAAAAAATGACATTTTTTTTTGAAGTTTGAAAAAGAACAATTGTCTTTTTTTTTTCTTTTTTCCCTTCTTAGGAGGAAGTATATTTTTCTTTAAAAAAGAATAACCGTAAGGTTTTCATTACCGCAAAGTTTAAAAAATAATATAAAATATGAAAAAATGGTTTTTTTATTAAAAAAAAATAGTAAGCTCCGTGTGCAGTATTTTTTTTAAAGTGGTTTTTTCTTCTTGTGTTTTGGTTGAAAAATATTTTTTTTTTCAAAAAAAAATTGGAAGACAACATTTTTTATATTTTTTTAAAGATCTAAAAAAGTTAAAAACTTATCTTTTTCAAAGCCTTAAAAAAAATTTGTCTAAAACTTTTATATTTCAAATTAAAAGAGAACACATACAGAAAAATATATTGCCTAATATATATATATATAAAACACACAATTGTTGTCTTTCATTTTTTTTGAAAAAAAAAAAAGTTATTTTTCCAAGCAAAACACAAAAAAAAAAAAAAAAGAACCACTTAAAAAAAAAAATACCGCACGCAGAGTCTGCTATTTTTTTTTTTTTAATAAAAGAACACTTTTCATATTTTATTTTTTTAAAACTTTGCGGTAAAGAAAACTTGACCGTTATTCTTTTTGAAAGAAAAATATACTTCCTCCTGGGAAAACAAAAAAAAAAAAGGGGGGCAATTGTTCTTTCTCAAACTTAAAAAAAAAAGAAAGTCATTTTTTAAAACGAAACAGAAAAATAAAAATATACCCTAAAAGCACAGTCTACTATTTTTCATTAAAAAAGAGAAAAAAAAATAAAATTACTTACCTTTACATGCAGAGCGAGTCACACAGCTTTGGAGTGGTTCCAATGACATGTTCGAATCCGTTCGGGTGGAGGAGGCAATCCGACAATGGAAAAATGGTTTCGGTGGCCACTCTTGGGTGGGTTATGTGGTTTTGGTGGGATGTTGTTTTGAGATTAGTAAGAGAACGATTTTTGGCATCGAAATTTTATGGGATGCTGGTGATTTCTGAAAGCGTGTAGTAACATACGCTTCCGGCTCGCCGAGCTTAATGGAGTTGATAGTCATTGCAAAGGCTAAAAAGAGGTGGGAAAAAAAAGTGAACGTCAATATTGAAATATTAACTAAGAAATATATTTAAACTATTTTCTAAATTGAATTTCAAAAAGAGCAAAATTGTACAGTTAAAAAAAGGAAATCAAAACTTAAAACAAATAATAAAAAAAAAAACTAATGTTTTCTTCGTTTGAATCTTTTATTGTTACGGCGTTCAGAAGGAGTCTTCATTCTTTTAATTTTGCAGAGTTTAGAGAACGTTATTACAGAAGAATGAGTCTTAATTCTTTTACTTTTGTAGAGTTCCGAGAATGTCATCATAGAGAAAGGAGTCTCTATTCTTTTACTTTTGCGGGATTCGGAGAATGTCATTACAGAGGAACGTGCCTCCATTCTTTTATCTTTGTAGAGTTCTGAGAACGTCGTCACAGAGGAATGAGTCTCTATTTATTTACTTTTATAGAGTTCGAAGAATGTTATTACAGAGGAGAGTCTCCATTCTTTTACTTTTATGGAATTCGGAGAATGTTATCATGGAGGAGGCGTTCTTCATTCTTTTATTTTTACAGAGCTCATAGGACGTCATTACAGAAGGTGTCGTCATCTCTAATAGGTTGAGAGGGCTATTGTCTTTAGGCTGGAATTCAAGAATTGACAATAGACAGTTAGATACAGGTTATTGGAAGTCATTGTTGATCCGGTTTACTTTGGATCATTTAGTGGATATCAAAATTGACAGTTCCACATTCAGCAGTTCAGATAATGATGCTACTGATCTCCTTAGCTATAAGAAAAATTTGAATATTCGAATAGTGATGTGATCAAAGCCGAATCATCACTTTATATATAGTTTGGATGCAGAAGGAGTAGCTAATCCAATTGAATTTCTAATTCCAATGGAAGTTCGATGATTTCATTTATTTTATTACTAATACTAATGGAACTTCAATTCCTTTAACTGTTTTCTTACTTGTTTCTTTTTTTTTGCTTACTTGTAGTTTTTGTGTTAAATAAATATACACACACATCACCAACCAAATACTTTAAATTCCGGCATGTAGACTCTTAACTCCCATTTGAAAAACGTTTTATTTTTTATTTTTCTGTTTATACTGACAACGGAAATATATTTATCAAATATATTTATGTTTTTTTTTGGTTTTCCAATAAAGTGAAAACTTAAACAAAAAATGTAAATAAAAATGTTTTCACTCTATTTTTTCCATTACAAATATTTTGTCGATTTTAACATTTTATTTATTTTTGTTGTATCATATTAAAATAAATTATTTTATTCAAATATTTTACTAAACTAAATATAATTAAGTTAAATTAATTTAATTATCTAAATTATTATGTAATATATTTTATTAATTTATTTTTTATAAATTAAATTAATATAAAATATTCTTATAAAATTATTTTTAATAAATAATAAAATTATTTAATTATTATGTAATATATTTTATTAATTTATTTTCGTAAAGACAATTAAATTAGTTAAATTGAATTAGATTAAAATTAATTTAATTTAATTTAATTTAATTAATATGAAGCATGTCTTATTAAATTATTTTTAATAAATAATAAAATTAATTAATTAATTTAATTAATATTAATATATTTTATTAAATTAGTTTTAGTAAATATCATAATTAGTTTATTTATATTACTATGAAATATATTTTATTCAATTATTTTTAATAAATAATATAATTAAGTTGTAATTTAATATATTTTACATTTATTGAAGTAAGTAATTTTATTAAATGATTCAATTAATCTAATTAATTAAATTAATATGAAACATATTTTATTAAATTCAATTAACTTTTTAAAAAAATATAATTAAATAATTAATAATTATAAATAAAATTACATTTCTAAATACAGTTTTATTTTTTATTTCCATAAAAAAAGACAAGAGAAAAAAAACAAAAATTATAAACAGATAAATATAACTAGGAAAATGATAATGTTATCAGACGGACCCTATGAGGGACCTGCCCGCGAGAGACTTTCCTTGCGGAAGAGTGAAGTTAGAGGGGAAGTAAAGAAGTAATGCCTTCCATCCCACATCGCTTGGGTCGTGGAAGGAAGTGTCATATGTAATATTGGATATCAATATAGAACAACGCGTTTTAAAGCCGTGAATGCACTGGATTTAGTGGGAACTCTAGGGTTAAGCGTGCTCCAGTTAGGACAGTACCAGGATGGGTGACCTTCTAGGAAGCAGCTTACCAACCCAAAAATGGATAATATTGTAATATATGGATGCGGGTATTACAAATGGTATCAGAGCCAATGTCTATCCAGAAGTGTGGGATCACGCATGTGGGGGACCTGCCTGTGAGGGACTTTGCCTGCGGGAGAGTGAAACAGGAGGCCATGTGGGGACGCGTGCCCTGTAAATGGGGGAATTGGAAGGGACTGTGAGGGATCTGCCCGCGAGGAACTCTGTCTGCAAGAGAGTGAAGTCGGAGGTGAAGTAGAGAAGCAATGCCTTCCATCCTACATCGCTTGAGTCGTGAAAGGAAGTGGCATATATGTAATATTTAATATCCACATAGAACAACGTGTTTTAAAAACCGGGAGGGCACTGGATTAAGTGGGAACTCCAGGGTTAAGCGTGCTCTAGTGGGGGCAGTACCGGGATGAGTGACCTTGTGGGAAGCAGTTTATTAAGTCTAAAGCGGACATATTGTACTACATGGATGTGGGTCGTTAGAAGCCCTTACTATCTTGATGCCCTTGCCAATGAAAACTCCTAATATTGACTTTGCTTACTGTGTTTACTATTATCGGCATTCTTTTGGGTTTTTTTTTTTTTGGTAGTTAAAAGCTTTAGTTGTATAATGCAACAATTTTTTTCGAGAATACTATTTATTTTAATCTTTATTCAACTACATTTTTTATGATTCTCTTTTAAAAACTATGTTACTCATATTTTAAGTAATCTTGAAACATTAGGCTCATTTGGTTTTTTCCCTATTTTTTTATTTTTTATTTTTTGTTTTGAACTAATTTTTCATTTTACGTTTTTGAAAATAAGAAAAATAGTTCAAAACACATTTGGTCACACTTGTTTTTTTAAAATTTGTTTAGAAAATAGAAAATGAGTTTACATATAAAATAAAAAATGATAAAAGTCATTTTGAGTATTTGTAACTCAAAATAAGAAAAATCTCAAAAAATGAAAATAAAAATATTTTCTATGTCTTTATTTTAAGATTTGTAAAACGTAAATAAAAAAAGAAAAAAAAAAAAAAAACTAAATGTCACCTTGATAAGTGGAAACACTGACAACACATTGGCATCGTGGCATTGAACTTCTGGAGTCGGTGTTTTTCTTTTTCTTTTTTTTTTTCGTTTTTTTTTAGCCTGCATTATTAAGTATACAAGCTGCTTGCGACTGAAATGCTTCTACAAATGAGCTTGGAGATGAGGCAAACAAAAGCAGTTAACTGTCTCACGAGGTGCCCACCAAGAACTGGATGTCTTAACTGCCTTCATGATTCCTTTGTGTCAATTTAAAATCAAGCATAATCCTTGCTTATTTGGAATGACATGCCGCATCAAATCGCATAATAATCAATACCAAACTGTCAAATGTCTCTTCATTCATAACAACAAATGCTAAACAAATTGCCCGTAAGTTACCATTAATTTTTTTTTTTAGATAATTACAGATGTTCGGACTAGTTTGTGCGCCTCTCAATTAATTCGTGGGATTTCGAAATTAAGGACCAGGTAAACTTTTCAGCGGTCCTGATAAGACTGAACTAATGACTACTAAAAAAATAAACCCAAAATCTTTCAGTTGAGATTGCAATTCGTACTTTATCCTTATACTTCCTGTACAAGTGTGTGCATCAATACTTATTACAGGCTTACAAATAGTTAAAGCTATCAATCGAAGGTTTGAATGCCCAAAAGATGAATGCAACATTGCTATACCCAGGAATGTCCTTAGCATGTGCCTGTACTCAATAACACTACTAGAACTTTGAGTTTGTACCGCGTATAAAAGTATGAGCAACTTATTGCAGGACTCATCACGATCACTAAATATCATTGCTTGTTACTTCGTTCCTCATGTTTTGTTATAAGAGACAAAATATTGGAATTCATTTTTCATAGACACGGCTAGCATGTCCGATGACGCTGAAGGGTCTCTTTTTTTTTTTTCGGTCGCAAGTGTTGAATGTGTTTGCAGATGAAGGCAGCATCCAATTTCCTATGATCTTAATTCACTCTAGTATGCAAATGTGAGAGTCACTATACTTGGTAATCTCAAACCTTCCATGTTCTTTCAGTGTTTTTTCAATTCAGTAGCCCAAAATCGCTATTTGCAAAGGGTTTTGCCTGATACTTTGCACTTAACTGCCCCTGCATCTTCTTGTATCAGACTCGATTATTTTCAATTGCGTATTGATTTTGAGTGAGTACTCCTTGAGAGAATTCTGTTTAAGTCAAAATTTTCTTTAAGAACAATATCAACATACAATTCTTGAGTTATGCCTGGCAATGAAGGTTAGAAGGCCAAGAACTCGACTCTCTGTTGAGCCAATGCTCAAACTTAACCTTAGCAGTGTTAATCTTACCATTATTTCCATCGTTATTTCCAGTGTTAACCTTACCGTCATTTCCATCATCATCAAGCCCATGGAATATATCGTTAGCTATCTTCTCTTCCATGTTTGGAGGAACAAACGACTCATTAACTTCAATTTGTTCTTGAAGGTTAGCAAGTTCTCAAATAGCTTCCAATTCAGATAATTTTGGAACCCTAGAAGTAGGAGGGATTTGAAATGCAGTAGCATATTATGTTGACACTTTCAGTTAAGTTTAAACAGTTGATTTAATGAAAGGAATGGTTAATGTTAACAATGTTTCAAAATAAAGAATGTAAGTATAATTTTTAAATGTTAAAAGATAGTAAGTATAATTACTTAAATGTTGAAGAGAGAGAAATGTAATTTATCCAAATGAAAAAATGCTAAAAAACATTTGACTTAAATCAATGGGTGGTAACCTATTTGGCTTTTTTTTTTTTTAATATAATAGTAACTATACAAATTTTAATTTCTAACTGATAATTTTTCTCCTTATTATTTGGCCGCCCCTCACTTTATGCATCAATTAATATTTGTATAATAATATTTAATCCATCATCCACAATTGCTATGCACACAAAATGTATGGTAAAGCTACGCACACCGTTATTTTATCCCGCATCATTCATCGGGTAGTTTTGTACCGTTAATTTTCACTAAGAGAAAACATCTTACAGTTGTAATGATTTTAGACGAAATACATCAGTTACTACCTATAAGCCCCTGTACAAAATAGGCGACCGATAAGTGGTGTAAGACAAAAGAGTAGTGAGGGTAGAATTTTCGCAAAATGTTTGTTGGAAAATCGTTTGGACTTTGTATATGAAGCCCTGTCAATTTTATTTATTTATTTAATTTACACAATAATTCTTTTAATTTCTTCACAAAATATGTTTACACTCCTTAAGAAACGGAGCCCTAATTACATATATATATATAAGATAGAGAGAGAGAGAGAGAGAGAGGGAGGGTTTATTTGGAGTTTTGAAAAATGTCAAAAACTCTAAAATTTTTTATAATACCCTATAAATTTTTTTTTACCTTGAATTACGTAACTCCCTACAAATTTATATATATTTATAAATCTCAACAAAATTTCTACAAATCTCAATAACATTCCTATAAATTTCAGAAAGTTTTAGTAGAAAAGTCAAAAAGTGTTTGCCCAATTCCCATTCAAACGAAATTATTCATTTTTATTTTTTGTGATTTGTGATTTGCACTTCAAATGCTAAAAAATGACTGAAGCTACATTTTTATCTCATTTTTGTAACTCTAAATGGTCCTAATATATAGAAGTAAGGTCGGTCAAGATAAAAGAGAGAGGTGAAGAGAAAGAAAAATCTCTAATTTGTTGGTTCTTAAAAAATATATATATATATATATATATATATATATAAATATAAATAAATAAATAAATAAAAATAATCTACAAATTTTATAAAAACTAGCATACTCCAAAGAATTTGACCAAATCACCAACGTTATGCAAAATCCTCATAATCTAACATGTCTTCGAGCTCATGGCCCTACTGCCACCCCTTGTGGAAGTCTTGATATGTGGATGAGAGTCCAATGTCAAAAGTCAATGGGTTCCTCTCTCTCTTGCAAAAGTGTAACAGTCTGAGAATGCTACAGAGAATCCACGCTCAGGTCATCACCAACGGCTACCAAACATTCCTTCCATTTCAAATCAACTTATCAGCCTCTCTGCTGTTTCTATCTCAGATTCCTTATCCTACGCCCACCTGATCTGCTCGCACACTGAAAACCCACAAACCCAAGCTTGGAACAGCATGATCAGAGGCTTTTCTATTAGCCCAAACCCCGTGGAAGCCATACACTGCTACAACCGTCTGGTTTCATCTCCCCGTTCTCGTCCCAACAGTCTCACTTCTCTCACTCTTGCTCAAGGTCTGCGAGAAAATCAAGGCTGAAAGCAAGTGTAGAGAAGTTCACGGATCGATAATACGAACTGGGTATGATGTGGATATTGTTGTTTGTACCAATCTCATAAGGTTGTATGCGGTAAATGGGTTGATTGAAATTGCGCAGAAGGTTTTTGACGAAATGCCTGAAAGGGACTTGGTTCTGGAATTCTTTGATTGCCTGCTACTCTCAAGCAGGTCTGCACTATGAGGCCTTAAGTGTGTGGGATCAGATGAGAGTGTCAGATGTAGGCTTTGATGGGTTTAGTCTTGTTAGCTTGCTTTCATCTTGTGCTCATCTGGGTGCCTTGAATGTTGGGATTGGGTTACATAGATTGGCTAGTGAGAAGGGCATTTTTGGATAATGTTTTTGTTGGGAATGCTTTAATTGATATGTATGCAAAGTGTGGCAACTTGGGTGTGCTCTTGGCGTATTTAATGAGATGAAAAGGCAAGATCTGTCGACTTGGAACTCTATGATTTTTGGGTATGGAGTGCATGGTCAAGTGGATCGAGCGATATCTTTCTTCAGGAAGATGCTGGTGGCCGGAATCCAGCCAGATTCCATCACGTTTCTTGGTTTGTTATGCGGATGTAGTCATCAAGGCTTAGTTGAAGAAGGACTTGAGTATTTTCTCATGATGAGCTCGAGATTTGATTTGAAGCCCAAAATTAAGCATTATGGGTGCATGGTGGATCTGTTTGGACGAGCTGGGAAACTTGAGAAAGCACTCGAAATGGTTGAGAATTCGCCATTCCGGACAACCCAATCTTATGGCGAACTTTGCTAGGATCTTGCAAGATTCATAGAAATGTGGAGGAAAGGAGAACTTGCAATGAGGAACTTAGTTAAGTTTGGGACACTGGGTGCTGGTGATTGTATACTCTTGCTGGTATATATGCTGAAGCCAAAGACCTACAAGGTGTTGCAAGAGTGAGAAAGCTGATCAGGATGAAGGAATAAAGACCACACCTGGTTGGAGTTGGATTGAAGTTGGTAACCAGATTCATAAATTTGTAGTGGATGACAAATCACACCCTGATTCCAGAGAAATTTATCAATATTGGAGGAAATAATCCGCCGGGCCGCTTGGTTGGTTACACACGAGATTCTAATGCAGTAACACCTGAAAAATATTTTGAAAATTTTGATTCCTATCATAGTGAAAAGCTAGCAATTGCTTTTGGGCTGGCTAGAACTTCACAGGGAACAGCTCTTCGAATTGTTAAGAATCTTCGAGTTTGCATGGATTGCCACTCCTTCACCAAATTTGTTCAAAAGAATTTGATCGAGAGATAATTGTTAGGGATCGAGTTCGATTCCATCACTTCAAGGATGGATTGTGTTCCTGCAAAGACTTTTGGTGAAACTCATGTTGGTAACTAGATGCTTGCTTCCTCATCAATTTTAGCCGAGTGGTCAGAATTGAAATTTGATGACGCTGGAGAGTTTCAGGTACAACCAGTTAATGAAACCACAATGTGCAAGCATCTGAATGACAATGCTCAAATGGTGTACCAGTTTAAGGGTAAATTAAACTTTGCACCCTAAGATTTTCATGGAATCTCACTGGGCCTAAATTTTTTCCTTCTTTTTTTGGGGGGGGGGGTTAACAATTAAGGGCTTCAGTTACTATTTTGCCCTTGAAAGTTGGACAATTTTGCAGGGGCAAATTTGTCAAGAGGTGTTACGAACAAAAAAAAAAAAATTACTCAGGCCTTAAAGTGAGATTCTGAGTAAAACTTGGGTGTAAACTGTAATTTACCCATAGTTTAGGTTAATTACATAATGGAAGGCAGTTCAGGTACTGATGAATAAATACATTGACAGTAAGCATCAGTCTTCCAGCAATACACGGTGCCTGCACTGATATTTTGCTTCTACAGAGAGGTTACATTCTGATTTCTTTTGATTGATTATATACATTCCTAGTGCATGAATTTGTATATTAGAATGCATGAATTTGTATATTTAAAATAGTGACAGACCCAGAAACTTGACCGAGAAGAGTTGGAAAATTTTCTTATGATCTCTGGCGGCCAAATACACTAAGGGTCCGCTTGTGAGTTTAGGAGAGAAAAAAAAAAAAAAAAAGAAAACATTAATTAGGAGTGAAGAAAAAAAAAAAGAAATGATAATAGTTTTCTTTCTATTTGTTTGAGAGTTCGGGGAAAAAAAAATAATTACTTTTTTTTTTATTTTTTCAGTTGAGAAAAATGAAAAGAAAAGAAAATGTCTATTATTATTTTACTGTTATATCCTTTATTATTAACAAATGAAGTATCAACATATTAAATAGAACTAAATATCCATCTTGAAATGATTAAAAATAAATACAAATATACTTTGTTTGGATTATGAATGAGAAAAATATATGAGTGTTCCAATAAGTATTCCTCCAATCAAATAACCACCAATACATTATAAATTTCATCTTCAGTGTAATATGATTATAAATTGATAGACTATATTACAAGATAATATAATTATAAAATATTACCTATTTGACTATATGATTTAAGCAAGAAAACAAACAAATTGACAGTGTTGCACAAAAATACAAATTTTGCAAGATAAAGTCAACTTCTTCATTAAATCTTTGTCTCAAACTAGATGAAAAAATTGAATTGAGAGAATTGAGTCAATAAAATTTTAAGCTCTAAAGATAAGAGATGTTTTAATTCAATTAACAAAAACTAGTGAAAGATCTTAAAGTAAAAAGTGAAACACGAACTTATGAGATTGAAAATCTTATATTTTTATTAGGCATGAATATTAGTACATACATATAAAAATAGTACATCAATCTATTTTTTCTATTGGAAAAAGATTTGAACAATTTAAAGCATGTAAAAATATATTTGGTTTTCTATTTGCTGTAAAATGGTTAAAGGCTTTAGATGAATATGGTTTGAGAAAATCTTTCCTTAATCTTGAAGTTTATTTAAAGCATGATGAACATCTGGAAATTGACGATCTTGATTTGTTTTTAGAATTGAAAGTGTTGGGACAAGTTTTAAGAAGTGAAACTAATATTTCTATTAAAATTAAATTTATATAAAGAGATTCGAATCTATTTCAAATGCGTGCACTGCCTGTACAATATTATTGATTGGCTATACTAGTTGCAGTTACTCCTGTCAAAGAAAGTTTTTATAAACTAAATTTAAGATAAATACTGGGTGTGTTTAGAGTTGTATAAATTTGTATAAATTTTATAAAAGTTAATATCTTATAATTTGTGTAGTGAGTAACAAATTTAAATTTTATAGTCTTGTAATTCGTATTTGTAAAGATTTATAGAGTTCTGTATTTTTTTAACTCCAAACAGTACCATTATTACAAGAAAGATTAAATCAATTAAATTTATACATATTAAAATTAAGTTGTTAGAATATTTTAAATATATAATTTTAATTAATAATTTTTTGATGCAAAAAGCTGGAAGGATATGAATGAGGAATGAAGTTTTTTTTTTTTTTGTGGGAGGAATGAAGTTTTTTATTTTTTAGATAAACTGAACACACTCCCTCCATCATAATTCTTATAAACTGAACACAGTCCCTCCATCATAATTCTTGTCTTAGCCCCCAAATTAATTCCCATCACAATTCTCTCTCTCCATATATATATAATAATTCCATAGAATGATTTAAATTCAATAAAATCTTAACCTTAGATTAATTGGGGTTATAGTTATCTGAATCCATCTACTCTGTTTATTTGGTAAACTTAAAAATGTATCGGTAGAGAAGATTAACTATAAATAATATATATATATATATATATTAAAAGGGCAAAGAAATAAATAGTTAAAGTGATTTCATAAGAGGAAAATACTTTTGTCATATTATTTTAATTTAAATATCTGTAAAATAAAATAAAATAAACAGTAGAATAACATTTTCCACATCTCATTGAATGGAGCAAGATTGAACATCATCCTCACAAGGATAGGCAACCGCCACAAGCTGACATTGGTTGCAACAAGGAGGAGGAGGAGGAGGAGGCGGCGGCGGCGGCGGCGGCGGCTTGTCATCGTCAGGCTTGGGTTGTGGGGGCTCTGGTGGAGGACCAACACTTGTGATATCAACTGCCTTTCCAGTCTTCCTCACTCGGGTTGCCACTAACACTGGATCAACATCCCCAATAATTGTCAGTGTCCCCTTCTCAGCATCCACTGATACTTTATCAATTCCTGTTCAGTCATTACGCGCACACACATATGTCGCATCACACGTAGAACAGTGCACGTGACACTGTCAATTTTGCAATTGAAAAAATGCATGTTTGGTGGGTTATTTATTCGAAGGGTAGTACAATTATTTTACAATTATACCCCAGCGCTGTGATGGAGTTGGATAATTTTCTCGCTTCAAGCTACCCAGTGCCGGAAAAAAATTTAGGCCTAAAAATTTTTTATACGCGTAACTTAAGTCTAAATCAACCTTATACTAGAGATATTTTATTTTTACAAATTACGATAAGTTGTAAAAATATTTAAAATTAAGATAAGTAATTGATATTAAAAAAAAATAAAATTAAAATAGTTATATATATATATATATATATTAAATTTGAGGTCTTCTTATTAGATAGATTACGAAATATTGTTTAATAAATTAAGATAAATTTAAAATGTAAAGGAGATGTTAGATTTAAAATAATTAATATATATATATATATATATTAGATTTAGGCCGATCTTAGACGATTGTGTAAATTGTCTAATAATTGAACCAATCCCAAAAGATCAAATAAAGATAATTTTTTCTCACTCTAAACTATAAGCTAGATATTAAATCGGGTTATAAGCAGTTAGGCTAGAATCTTATATATTATATTACTAAAAATAAATTTGAGCTAAAATCTCTAGGAGCTCACCACAACTCAAGAATAACTCTGCCCTTGTGTGTGTGTGTGTGGTGTGTGTGTGTGTGTGTGTGTGTGTGTGTGTGTATATAGTACTGCATGTTTTTGAAATAAGCCAGAATATATAAGCTGAAGGTGGTACCTGTAAGACTAGCAACTGCCCTCAATACCTTAGTTTTACACTTCTGGCAGCAAAGACAGCCGACCTCCAATACTATTTCCTGCACCAGTATGTCTATGGAAATCAACACAATAACGTGAAAGATTTTAACTTGGAATCGATATACAAAAGAGTTGAGCAAAATCTTGATGGCAGTTCTGGTGGCATCTCATTACCTTCATGGCAGTATAAATATAAAATACACACACACACACACACATATATATATATAGCTAGACAAGACTCTCTTCTTAATGCTGGAAACTTGTCATTTATGGCACTTGGAATGGGTCGAATGCAAGTACAAGGCTAGCTGCACAATCACATGCACTTTCAAGATTTGCTAGGGAATACATTAAGTCTATGATCCACCTTGTGGGGCTAGTTATATGATCGTGTAAATGATTCCATAAAGGGAGAGGTAGGTATGGAGATTGATGGATAGACCTTCTTTATAGCACTGTCTGTTCACTATTGTTAGCCTGGAAAATACTCTAAGTGGGTGTTCTTTGTAAAGAGCATTGAAGTAGCTTCTTATATATTTTTTCGGTTAATTTTTTAAAATAACTAGTAACTTAACATAATATCAAATCTCTGATTTCAAAAGATTATGAGTTGTCAGTATTTATTTTGAATTTGTTATTGTGCACTTTAGGCCTCGTTTGAGGTAAGAAAAAACAAGATAAATTGAGATAAAATATGGTTTTGGGAGTGAATTTTGGCGTCATTTTTTTTCTGAAAAATAGCAAACTGTGGGAACAGTTTTCCAAATTCATTTCCACGGATTCAAAAAAATTCACAAAAAATTAGCAACAATGGTACTCGTTTGAAAACTTTTAACATGAAGAACATGATTGTATAAAAAATTTATACATTCGGTTAACCTACCTTCAAATTTTTTATTTTTTAGCGAAATATTGGAATTTTTTGAAATTAGTGATGGTGAAAAAATTAAAGGCAGAGGAGTGTTAGAGATTTATAGATTTTTAGAGATTGTAGTGAAGCCAAACCGGGCCTTAATCAAAATTTGAGCCATTTAGCTAAATATGTGATTACTCAATTGGCTGAGTATAGCTCGATTTAATTGAAAGATGTATATTTTTAATATTTTATAAATTTATATAACATTTTATTTATATTTTTATTAAAAATATTTATTTAGTACTAAGCTATTTATTTTAAAAATATTTTTTTAGCTAAAAATATAATTTATAATATATTTAAAAATAAATGAAATTAAATGGGGCAGATTAGGATTCAAAATCTAGGCTTGATTTTTTTAAGCCTGCCTACCCAATAGCTATTAAATTGTAATTAAACCTGGCTTGAGCCATGCCCATATCCACCCATAGTCGCACATCAGAGTAGTATTGGGAACAACTTGATATAAATTAATTAATAAACTCATTTTTTTAACTATTTTTAACTTTTTCTTTTTGTTTTACTTATCCAAAAAAAAGCTCTTAGGACAATTAATGACTTAACAAGTAAGTTTTCAAAATCAATTACCTTATAAGTATTGTACAGTTTATTATTTCTTAAATTTTTAGGAAACATTTCTTTAAATATCTCTAAACTTTTTGAAATTTTAATAAACTTTCAACCTCCATATTGCAAAACTTCCTTAAAATAATTTCCTAATGCCAAAGGAAACCTTCTAAGATGATATTACTAGTTGTACGATGTATTAAGGCAACTTCCAAATCCAATTCAACTTGAAAATGAATACAAAATTGCATTAAATATTTTGAGAATCTTGTTGCTCGTTGGAGCAAGGTAGCCAACAAACTTCCCACTGAGCTTCTGTACTAAATACATCGTCTTGACTTTTTTCAGCAATCTTAATTGTTAACAAGGTTCCACCGAGACATCCGACGGCCTATAGAATAATCACCACATCAAAATTGTGCAAAAATATTAAAAAAAAATTCTTGTTAGCTAACTCGTTGGCAATTTTTTTGCGATGAACTTCCCAATGGGCTTCCATTAGCTTCGTAATGAGGTACCTGCCAAACTCTGTTTTACTTAAATTTTTACAGGTAACACCCTTAGACCCTAACTACTTGATCCATCTAACTTCGGTGCTAAAAAATCTTTGAATCTATACTTTCGACATCTTAGCTAAATGCTTAAGAGTATAAGTTTGAATTCATTATTTTGTTCACTAATTTATCAATTACAAATATAAATCTAACAAAAAAGAAAATGATATTGTAAATAAAATTTTTTTTATCAAAATAATGTGGCAATAACATTCTTATAATTATATAACACTTTGAAAAATTTAGTATTTTAAAATAATAAACTTACAATTCATCTGCATTATTTGGTTCTATTATTATTATTATTATTATTATTCTTTAAAAGCCTTTTATAATAGCAGCTTGGCTGGCATTCAATTTTTACTGAAAGATTGTATATATCTTTGCTTATAAATCTAATAAATTGTTTTAAATTGTAGCAGATGCTTGATACGTACGTGAATATATATTAAATCAAAAACCATGTGAGTTCCTTAAAATTACAGCTTTCACTTAAATTCAAGGTGGTTGTTGATCAGAACCCACCAAATTAGTTTTAATAAAACAATTAATTTTTGCAGGAGAGGCAGCACGTAATGTTTAATGTAACAAGAAACCAAAAGTGGTCCCTTAAACTCGTCTGTTTCTTAGCACTTTCATTGCTTAATATTGTTGATTGAATTTCTGCTAATTAAATAAAATGTTTATCTATTAAAAAAATCTATTAGAATTAATAAATTTATTAAAATTAGTTTTCAGAATTACAAAGTAATATATAGTATTTGCCGATTGAAATGTTTCATGAAGATCGAGTTCACTGCTCAGCAAAGCGGAATTGGATCTAAAGCAAGCAATTTTGTTGGGTTTGACACCGCCAAAATCCCACATAATCCTGGGTTCAAAAGCCTAGGTTATGCTGTGGCAATTATTACAATAAACCTCATGTGTAATTGCGTTTAAATTCTCTCTGGGGGAGATTTGAAACTCTAACTTTTAATAACTTTTTGATATTTTTATGTCAAAAGTTATAATTAAAATTTTGGGGTGTTTGAAAAAATAAGTATATTTTTTAACAATTTTTGAGTGTTTAGTAATATTTTTTATAATTTTTTACTAATTTTTAACAATTTTTGGTAATTTTTTAAGTGTTTGGTAAAAATTTTGGTAACTTGTGAATTAAGAAGTTACTGTAACGGAAAAGAAAAGTGGTAAAAATTAATAATTTGCCAAATAGTTAAGAAGCAAAAATTGGTAATTTTTGTTAAGAGTTGAGCCTCCAAACGGTTTAGAGGCAGTCACATAATTTTTAAGCTTATTTACATTTTATACTCATGGACTTTTTGCCAAATCTCATTTTGGAGTTTGTCATTTTAATTGCAATGATTAAAGATTTGAGAATTCGGTTTGTTTGGAAACATATTTGTAGAACTGTTCTCATATATAAAAAAAATAAATACAAACGAGATGTTAAAAAAACGATGTGGAGTTCTTTTTTTTTTATTTCTAAATAATTTACAGATTTGAGAAAAGTATTTATTTAAAAAAATAAATTTCGTACAAATACCTCGCTAAAAACTTAAAAAAGAGTGAAACGCCAAAACAAAAAGCAGCCTTAAATTAAACAAACATAGTCTTAATTTCGTTTGCTGCAGCAATTCTTGTTACCTCCCTATTTCCATCTAACAACTTAAAAGATGGCAGCCAATGCTTTAAGTCGTCCCTGTTGCATGTACTGATGATTGGTTTATCTTGTCCAGGAGATGAATGAGAATTAGTTGGTGAAAATATATATATGTATTACTTATATATATATATATATATATATATGTTATTTCACCCAGTGGGCAGTTGTATGATCTACAGCAGCACAATTTAACTATTAATTGAGTGCACATGTGAGTCTAAATACCAAGAAAATTTTAGGTGCAATTTCAAAGTGAATTGAGACAATTATCCCTCGGGCCAAACGTGGATATGCCTGTGAGAGCAAGAATAGAGCCTAATCACTCTCTCCCCCCTCTCTCTCTTTCTTGTTTTTTTTTTTTTTGTTTTTTTTTAACTTTTTTAATAATTCAGGATGTCCGAATCAAGTTGCGCGCATTTTAATTAATTCATGAGGCCCTGCAGCTAACAACCGGGTAAATTCTCTAATGACTTTAAGAAAACTTGAACTAATGATTAGTATATTTTATTAAAAGTTGAGTTTTCACACGATTTAGAAGCAATCACATATTTTTTAGGGTAATTTACATTTTGCACCTATAGACTTTTTGCCAAATCTCATTTTAGAGTTTGTCATTTTAATTGTAATGATAAAAGATTTGAAAATTCAATTTGTTGAAAAGTGAAGGACTCATTTGGTTTGTTTTTTATTCCCTATTTTTATTTTTTATTTTTTGTTTTGAATTCATTTTTCATTTTATACTTCTGAAAATAAAGGAAACAGGTTAAAACTCATTTATTTATTTGTGTTTTTAAAATTTATTTTCGAAAACTAAAAATGATTTTACACATGAAATAAAAAATGGTAAAAAGTCGTTTTGAGAGTTTTTAACAAAAAATGAGAAAAATCTCGAAATAAAGAAAATAAAGTATTTTCTATTTTCTCGTTTTGAGAGTTTTAACACATAAAACAAAAATAGAAAACAGAAAAGAGAAAAGTAAATCAAATGCCACCGAAATTTTCGTTATTTGTCATTAAAGTTTTAGTCACACAGGCATTTACTATTTTACCCTTCAATTAACGATTGTGTGTGCGTTTAGTGGCAAAATTATAAATAGAGAATGACTAAAGCTTTACAATGTAATAAATTGAATTTGCAAACCTTTATTTGTTACAATTAAAATGTCTAATACAAAAAAAGCGCTATGCACAAATTAAGACGATCATAACACCTTCACAATATTAAAAATTTCACTAGTTACTATACATATTCAATTAAAATTTTATTGGCCCACTGTGAATTTTGCCTCCGTGGTTAGAAATTCTTGACTCTATCTCTAGTCAAACTCTCAAGTGAAATTTGACAAAAATATTGAGAAGCACACAATATAATTTATTTAATTAATTTTTCAGTTATTTGGAAACATTTGGTATGAGGTGAAAATTTTAGGGAGAAAAATTACAGGGACAATTATTACTCTAGTAATAATTAGAGAATAACAAGTTCATGATACTTATATTTGGATTAAGAAAGTAATTATTATTCAGTAATAATTATATTATGTTTGAAATGCAAAAAAAAAAAAAAAAAATTTAAAGCCTAAAAATTAATTGAGAGAGAACTTTTTACCAGGTTATTTTCTCATTACTCGTTGTTACCCACCCCTCCCACGAGTGACAATTTATCCTTATAAGGGGGTAATCCTTACCCCAGTGTAATTGTTATTCTTTTATTCAAACTCATATTGAATAGAAGATAAAAGTTATTTTAATAAAATTTATCTTCCATTACTCTCAAAACAAACATACCCTTACAGATTAACTGAATTTCTTGAAAATATAATGTCTTTTGGGGAAGGGGTTAATGATTCAGATCGTCACTGGTTGTTGGCGTTGAAAATATTTGGCACATTGATGTTTGTTTCGAACAAGAAGGAACCAGTGTCATTGCACATGGCTACGTGCAGGGTATGCAGAAAACAACTTTGTTATATATACGTATATATAGTACAAAATTGATTTCCAATCTGTTTCATCGTGTGAATTGAGCTGGCATGTAGGATAGGTTCATATGTCACCTTCACACGTCATGTGACCCAATTAATTAGGCTTTTTGGTTTATTTTATTGTAAAATATTTTTAACAATAATACATTTTTATTCATATTTCATAAAATTCATGAAATATAAGTTTTCTCAAAAATACTTTACATTAAAACAGGCAAATCTGATGAAATATGACTAAATGCGTTTTCCCTAAAAATATTTTACATCAAGGCTTAATTTGTAAAATCTTTTATACTGAAAGAAATTGTACAAAAACTTTCATAGGAAATTTTATTTTATTTCTGTTTTTAGTATTTGGTTCGAAACATAATTTTAGAACTTTTCTCATATAAAAAAAAATACAAACGATCGAGATGTTAAAAAACGAAGTGGAGTTCCTTTTTTTCCCCCAAATAATTTACAGATTTGAGAAAATTATTTATTAAAAAAATTCTTTACGTAGAAATACCTCACTAAACAACTTAAAAAGAGTGAAACGCCAGAACAAAAGCAGCCTTTAATTAAACAAACGTGGCCTTAATTTCATTCGCTGCTGCAGTTCTTGTTACCTCCCTATTTCCATCTAACAACTTAAAAAGAGTGGCAGCCAATGCTTTAAGCTGTGCCTTTTGTACGTACTGATGATTGGTTTATCTTGTCTAGGAGATGAAATTTAAGACATGAGAATTAGTTGGTGAAATATATATATATATATGTGTGTATTACATATATATGTTATTTCATCCAGTGGGCGGTTGAATGGTCTATAGCAACACATTTTTACTATTAATTGAGTGCACATGTGAGTCTAAATTGTAACAAAATTTTAGGTACAATTTCTAATTAAGTGAAATGAGACAATTATCCCTCGGGCTAAATGTGGATATGCTAGTGAGAGCAAGGGATGGAGCCTAATCTCTCTCCCCCTCTCTCTCTCTCTCTCTCCTTTTTTTTTTTTTTTTTCTCTTGTAACAAAATTTTAGGTATAATTTCTATGTGAAAGGAGACAATTATCCCTCGGGCCAAATGTGGATATGCATGTGAGAGCAAGAATGGAGCCTAATCTCTTTCTCCCCCCACCTCTCAGAATTGTGAAACCCAATCTTATTTATATAGAGGGGCTAAACTATTTTAGGGATTTAATAGGAAACTAGAATCTTATTCATTTTATTTTTCAATGAAGAGCCAGCACAATATATTAGGAATTTTTGTAAGGGTACTTTCTTGATATTTAACCTAAAAATACGTGACTTTTTTTAATTTAAAAATTAACACATAATTTCATTGTGATTTAGATTAAAATACAAAATCAATAAAATTTAATTAAATTACTTCAAGAGTCAAAATTAGTCGAAGAAAAAAATTTTATAGAAAAATTGACAGATAAAAATATATTTACTCATTTTTATGTTAAAATAACATGTTTTTCTATTTTTAGAGAGACTCAATACATTATTATTTAGAAACAAAATTGGTTATATTTTTTCAACAATATCTTTTGTACAATTACATATAAGCTTCCATGGTTTATGAGACGTGAATTTAGTTAAATTTAAAGGATTCACAAAAAATTTAATAAATTAATTATAATGTAATATTTTTTTCATGTTTAGTTTATTAGATTATTAATAAAAAATTATGATAATTTATACATATGTATAATTATTATTTTATATATAATATAAATTTAAAATATCAACTAAAGCATGATAATTTAAAGTGCTAGTATAGAAAAGGGTCGCAAAAAATTTTAATAAATTAAGTAATGTGATTTTTATACAAAAAAGGAAACACTATGTCATAATATAAATATTTTTTATTTAATATTAAGGGTATAAAGGTAATTTTATAATATTAAATTGGTCAAAAATTAATTTTTGGATGAAAAATATAACAAAAAGAGTCTGAGTAAATGTAATACAAATTTCAAGGGTCCAAATGTACATTTATTAAATCTGTGAGGTCTAGGCATGCAAAGTTAAAACTATAAAGGTGTAGGTGAAATAAATTAATTTATTATTTAGTCCAAATTATAAGAGAGGCATGTATTAATTTTTAATTAATTAAAGGGGATGATACATTTTTTGATCAAATTTGAAGAAAATAAAATATAATTACTCAAACTAAACACACACATATATATATATATATATATATATATATATATATATTTATTTTTTTACTCGGAAGAGAAAATTTGATTAAATTGTCAGATTTGAATCAAACTCTAGTGTCCCTTTCCTTCGGTCAATCGACAACTTCCATATTAGATCATAACACATTGATCAGGTTGCTGATCAAACGCCCATACAAAAAGTAAAACAATGATGACATTTACTATGAATCATTAAGATGCCAACTAATAAGAAAAAGGTTTATTTTTATTTTTTATTTTTTTAAGGTCACCTTCTCGATTGGACTCTACACTGTAGAAAGGGGAAAAAATTAAAATTTAAATATTTGAATGTTTGCCGTACATTTCTATTTGCTTTCATGGATAGGAGCGTTTGGTGTAATAAAAAATAATTAAAAAAATAAATAATATAATTTGAGTAATTTTTTGAAGCTTAGCACGCAACTAACAAATCACATTTTTTATATATGAATAATGTAATTTTTTAATTTTTACGTCAATTTTTTTAAGAGAAAAACTAATCAAATAGTTTTTTGGTCCGTCGAATAATTTTATATCAGAATTTATTAAAAGATATAAAAAATTTTTGAGATTTGTAAAAAATTTATTGAAATTTCTGAAATATTATAGGATTTGTAAAAAATTAATTGGAATTTGTAAAAACATTGTTGGAATATGTGTATATATATATTTATAATTATTTTATGAAATATGAAGAGTGCAAAATGTGTTAAAGAATTTCAATATTTTTAGAGTTTTTCAACAATTTTCATTGCATCAAACGGGTCCAAAATATTTTACTTTAAAAACGTTTTTCAAGTGAACTTTTACTTCAAAAAAATTAATTTTTTTTTTATTTTTCAGTATTTGATAAGTATTATAAAATATTTTATATTGAAAGAAGGCATTGTATTTGTCGCCCTAAAACTAATTAAGTTGTTTGGAATGGATTGACGGAAATATAGAACTTAATTAAAATCAAATAAAATATATTCTAAGATTTAGTCAATTAAATAAACGTTGATCCTATGTTAACATTCAAAATATGTACTTATAATATATATATATATATATATATATATGTATAATAACACAGATCTTTAACATGTAATCACCCCCATTCCCACGTAAAAATTATACAACAAAAACCAAACGAGTTGCCATCCGAACAACAATCAAATAAAGTAGATCTGGTTGCGACATTTAATACACAATAGTAAGAATAAATATTTAGTGGTGAGCCTTAAGCAACATAATCTCAAATGAAAATAATAATACATAAAATTTACATTCCGTTTGAAATTATCCTTCGTTTATAATTGATCTAATTTTAAAATAAAGAATTGATTTAATTTGATTTAATAAATTATATTTTGTGTTTGAATCACATTTTGAATTTAAAAATTGAATTGATTTGGTTTAAGAGAAATAGCAAATTTGACCATACTAATAAGAAGTAAAAAAATATAATAAAATATGATATATAATGATAAATTTGTCCACTTAGTTAAATAGTTTAAGAAAATAACGAATTCTCATCAAATTCTATTATTTTGAATTAGATTTCAAATAATATAGAAATCCTAAAATTTAAGGTATGAAATGAAATGAAATCAAATTTAATTCATAAAATTTTATTTTAATTTCAAATATGAGAATTGATGAGAATTCTTATTAAATGAAATTAAATCATATGAAATCTATCATTCCAAATAGAGTGTCAAGTCCTTGGGACCCACATCTCAGGTTATATAAATAAGTAGACAAAACATAAACGAGGGTGTGAAGTGGCAACTCCAACCAACATTCCACTAGCTCAGCTACAAATAGCTACTCTCAACCCTCAAGAAGTCACCTACGATGTGCAATTAGTGGGTAATAATGTGTACACATGTTGGTTAGGCAACAAGGCAAATTAAGCGGTGGCTTAAGGCCCCAAGTTGAAAGAAGGCCCCATGTAATACATGCGCACACTAAT
This sequence comes from Vitellaria paradoxa, assembly GCA_019916065.1. Classification (NCBI taxonomy): domain Eukaryota; kingdom Viridiplantae; phylum Streptophyta; class Magnoliopsida; order Ericales; family Sapotaceae; genus Vitellaria; species Vitellaria paradoxa. The sequence goes on from CM034238.1 coordinate 22,334,048, forward strand.
TCCTATTGACTGAATTGCCCAAAAATTTCAAATGACGCATTGAAAGAGAAGAAAAAAATAACCTATCTCTTCCATAGTGAGGTTTTTCTCTCTTTAACTCTTTTCGCCATGTCTCTCTACTTTATATCTTTCTCTTTTATTTATCGTACTGTCTCGTGATTCTATAGGAAATCTTAAATTTTCTTACATACTCTTAATATGTTTAAAGTGCTGTTGGAATGTCATGCTGATGAGAAAGATGGTAGTGTTTGGATTTCAAGTGGTTAATTGCTCTAATATAAATATATAAGATAATATAAACATTTGCTTTCCAAATTCGAATGTTCTTCCCCCACTCTATAACTTGGTAATGGTGTGATTGAAGTCGGAAAAAACAATGATGAAATTTTCAAACTTGTCTAAGAAAAAGTCAAGAGAATTGCTTGAATTGGTGTTCATGATTGAGAGTGATGATTATATATATTTTTTATTTGCAGAGATTTCATTATTTTTGTGCAATTAATTTGTAGAGTTGTATTTTGTTAAATCACATTTTCTTGTGTTATCCTATCACGATTGGTCTACACCAAGGCTCGGCATTAAGCCTGTACTTGTTTGCTCTAGTTATGGATGAGATTACAAGACATATTCAGGATGAGGTGCCGTGGTGTATACTATTTGTAGATGATATTGTTTTAGTAGATGAGACGAGAGAAGGAGCGAATGCTAAGATATAATTGTGGCGGGAAACATTAGAGACAAAAGGGTTTAGGCTAAGTCGATGCAAAACGGAATATATGAAATGCAAGTTTAGTCAAAGTAGAGTAACTGGTAGCATAGAAATAAGTTTAGGCACACAAAAGATTGTAGAGAAAGAAAACTTTAGGTACCTTGGATCTATGGTGCAACAAGATAGAGGGATTGATACTGATGTAAGTCATAGGATTCAGGCCAGGTAGACCAAATGGAGAAGTACTTCAGGGGTCTTGTGCGATCGAAAAGTCCCCCTCAAGGTGAAAGGAAAGTATTATAAGGTGGCAGTAAGACCATCGTTGCTATATGGATCAGAGTGTTAAGCAGTAAAGCATAATCATGTTTAGAAGATAACAGTTGCGGAGATGAGAATGCTAAGATGGATGTGTGGGATTACAAGGAAAGATAGGATTAGGAATGAGGAGATTAGGAACAAAGTAGAAATATCACTGATTGAAGATAAAATGAGAGAAAATCGATTAAGATGGTTCGACCATATTAGAAGGCGTCTAATGGAGGCACCTGTTAGAAGGTGTGAAAGCATGGAGATTGCCAGGAGTAGGAGAGAAAGAGAAAGACCCAAGAAAAGTTGGAAAGAAACTATTAAACATGACCTTACTTACCTGGATCTAACGGAGGACATGGCCCTAAACAGAGTTGATTGACGTCGTCAAATCCATATAGCCGACCCTACCTAGTGAGAAAATGCATGGTTTGGTTTGGTTTGGTTTACATCTTCTTGTGTTATATGATTGATTTAGAGGTGGACTTTTATATTGGTCACAATCTACTTTGTTGAGAGAAAAAAAAAATAAATAAAGAAAAACTCAATGGCACATTGGCACACCTAGCCATCCTTAACCTGATTTGATCAATCTAGCCTTTACTTCCTAATTTGCTATTTGATTGATTGCCTATAGAATATATTAAATTATATAAAAAAGTAGGATTCTTTTCTGATCGTTTATATTACTTATAGAATATTATTGATAATGCTGATAACAGTTGCTTTGGCTCGAAAGAAGTTTTTCAAAATTAAAATTAATAAAATCTTATTTACGATCAACTATATTACAAGATAGATTAAATGAATTAGGTATATTATCTATTGAGAACATAACATTGGAATATGTTGAATGTAAACCTTTGATTCGTAATTTTGCAGCTTAAAAAGCTACATGTATGAAAATTTTCTAGGCCAAAATTTTCTTTTACCTTAGGCTGCCAAATAATTTGATACAGTCCTGTGTATATGATGGACAAGTGTACAAGTTCAATAACACACAATAGAATAGACATTAATATAAACAAGGACACATATGTTATAATCAAGCAATGGTAATCTCTATCACCCTCTTTTAGAATGATGTCACTTTTATGCTAGAACAATGTCACTTTTATGCGAAACCACAAACCTTACTATTTTTTACAGGCTTAGAATAATTGAAATATAATTAAATATGCAACACCTCCATCCATGCTATTTTACCTAGCTAAAGGCAAACCGAAATCACATGGATGTATTATATCCTCAAAGAATAATAAGTAATCATATTCTTTTATTGACTCTTGTACCACTTCACTACAACTCATTGCCCACAAGCAAGTATCATTCTACATCCTAAAAATATCATTAGTCCCGAAGTAATGTTCATCACATAACTACTCTTAAGTTACATGCATCGACTGGGGATCTTTACAAATCAAGGCCACCACAATGATTAATGCGTGATGAGGATCAAAACTCCTATACCTACCTCTCACTTTCTTTCTTAACCTTCTCTCTCTCTCTTTCTCTCTCTCAGATGGCTGCAAAAGGAATAAATGGGGAGTTGGTTGGAGAATAAAAGAAAATGAAGGAAGAAAGAAAAAAAGAAAAAAACTAGGTAAGCCCTACTGGACCACTGCCAAAAGCCAAAATATAAATTTATATCTAACCTAACCTAGAAAAATAAAATGAAAATCATAACCAAATCAAATCTCAAGTCCAAATATTAAAATAACTCAAAAAATATCAAATAATTACAAAAAATAAATAATAAATATTACGAGTTTTTACAACATTTTTAAGAAGTTAGACCATTAGCATTCAAACGTCTTTAGGTTTATTCAAACGTTGTAACACTCAGGTTTGCCCAGTCTTAGTCTCAATATTGTATTTAAATGAACAATTGAGTAGTTTTTGGCATTTGAATGGTCAATTGAGCATTTGAATGCCTCACGGCATATTCAAACGAGATTTGTGCTGGGGAGAGGTGGGAGGGGGCTAACATCACTAGTGATATTAACCTCATGACTTCGAGCTTGTGAGTTGTTGGATCGAAATCAAATGGCTCACAATAAAAGTAAGTTTAACAATTTTAAGCTAAAATTTTCAATAAATTTTCAAATTTATTTTTGTTATGAACCATTGGATTTTGATCCAATAACTCAAAAGGCCGATATCATAAAAATCAAAAAACTGATTTTGAGTTTGTTTTTAGCCTAGATCCAACTCTAAACACCTCAAATTTAGTATATATGCCAACAATTTTTAATAGAAACACAATTTAGTATATCACCTTAATATATAGATGTGCATCATCAATGTCATAATACAAGCAAGAATGATTGTATGGTAAAATCTACAATCAAGCTATCCAAAATAAGAAATGTTACCTAAATTTTAAGAATGAAATGATGATACTATGAGTTTGTACCATTCTTATGAAGATTTTCTCAAACTTATAGGAAAAGAGCTTAAAAGGTCAAAAAAATAAAGTATTGAAGCTTTGGTGTGAATCAAGGTCCAAACAAGAAAAGATTGGAACCCCAAAAAGTTTGAAAGACACCTAAAGCATGAAGTAGTGAGAACAAGGCTTTGAACTATGGTTTTTTTGCACCCTTGTTCGAACAACAGAGAGGAGTAACTTCAAAACTTTAAGAATTTGGCTAAGTATAGAGATATGGTGCAAACAAGGGTTTGAACCATGCTTTGTTCGCACCCTTGTTCAAACCACAAAGGCGAGCGATTTCAGAATTTCAAAAATTTGGCTAAGTATGGAAGCATGGTGTGAATCCTTGTTCAAACCATGCGACTTTTTGTAGAAATTTTATAGTTTTTCATTAGACTTAAGGGCTTTTTAGTCATTTGAATTAATTAGTTTATACTATATAAAGAGGAAAATACTTGAGATATTAGTTAGTTACAGACCTATATACATTTGTAAAGAGAGAAAGTGAATCTTGTTTAGTTTTCTAGAAAATTTACTTTCTTTTTCAAATTTTCTTTGTAAAGATGCTCCAATTCAATTCAAAGTTTTGATTTCTCTACATCTATGAGTGAGTAGTCTTCTTGCTTGGATTCAAATCAAGGAGAGTATGAGATCTATGTGGATTTTCAAGGTATTTTGAGTTTTGATGTTTGATTTTCTTGCAAATTCTCTACGAATGATGATTACACAGTTTGGATCTATTGAATTCTCTAGTTGATAATTCTAGATCTCATCTTGTTTGTATAGACTATATAGAATATATGTTTGACTCTATTTAAAATTCTCATGCACTTTCTTGAAAAATTTGTATGTTGATTGCTAATATAGATTTTACATGTACTCTTTATAGACTATGCATTCTAGATGTTTGATTTTGGTTCAATTACAAGAACTTAATTTCGTACTCAAATTATTTGATTATTGTTCTAACTCATGCTTCATAGTTTACAATTTTCCGATCTACTCTTTCAAAAGAGTAGATTAAGTGATATTTTGCCTTTGGAAATCCATAGAAATCTCTACTCATTTTGATTTGGTCCAAGTTGTTTTTATAATTATTTTTTCTTTAAAACCAAGTTTCAACAAAATTTTCAACATTAAATTTCAAAAATCATCATAAATTCATTGTGAGTTTTATTTTCCAAAAGATTTTTCCTAAGTCTTTTGTTTCAAAATCATTCGAAATTCCCTGTGATTCGACTTAGTATTCACCGAAAATTTTTTATCGTGCTTACAATCGACCACCTTACACTTGAAGTGTAAATTAGACTCGTAGAGACGAATATAAGCACTTCTGGCACCGTTGCCGGGGAACTTGCGAGTGATAGTGACACGAATATTGGGAAGCTCTGATGGAAATTAAGCTCACCACTATTTCCAACGATTGGTTACGCAAGCCACTTGAGTAATTTCATTTCACCTTTTAATTTTGAATAAATTTGAGTTGAATAATTGTGTGATTGAAGTGTTTAGTGCCACTTTATCATATTTGTGTCAATGCATGCATCTTAGATTTGATCGAATCGTGTACTTTGATCTTGAATCTCAAGTAAGATATCCTGACGAGTCATACTTAGAATTTTCTATTACTTCATCTTTTGAATCACTATCACCTTTATCACATAGTTCTGTTTCTACTGACTTACTACCATTCATGGAAGACACAAAGAATGTTGACGATGGAGGTGTCCGCGGGGACCCATACATTGTTGTGATAATTTAGACTAGACCTTTAAGACAATTTTTGCATCCTATTCGTCAAACTACACCCCCATGCATCATTTTGCATTTAAATCAAAGAAATTTCAATTTTAAACCTGGCACCATTCAGTTGTTACCTACATTCCATAGGATGGATTCTGAAAATCCATATGCCCATGTGAAAGAATTTAAAGAAATGTCTAGTACATGCATAGACCAGAACACAAACAAGGATACTGTTCACTTATGGTTATTCCCATCTTCACTGAAAGATAAGGCTAAAATCTGGCTGAATTTTCGAAATGTAGGCCGAATTTTCATTGGGACCTTGCTCCATTAGGACATGGAGAGAAATGTAGGCTGAATTTTTCAAAAAAATATTTTCCTACACATAGAACCATGATGATGCAAGGGAAGATCATGAATTTTTCTTGCAAACCAAATGAATCTTTTTGTCAAGCATGAGAGAGGTTCAAAGAATTGTTAAATGCATGTCCACATCATGGTTTTGTAACTTGGAGGGTGTGTAGCTTTTTCTATGATTCATTCTTTACAGAGTTTAAATAACTTGTTTCTACTATGAGGGGTGGTCAATTTCTTGACAAAACTCCTGAGGATGCATTCTTGTTTTTTTGATGAATTGGCCGAGAACACAAGAGAGTGGGAAGTGGGTCCACCTTCACATTTAGAGTTTAGAGAGTCTCAACCTCAACCTAGTGGCAATTTGTGTCTCACTGAGTTAGATGATCTAAGTGCTAGGTTAGCATTGTTAACTAAGAAGGTAGAGTCCATGGAGCTTAAGATGGTCAATATAATTAGTGATAAAGAGCCCAGGTGTACCGCTTGTGAGATAGAGGGACATAGCACTGATGATTGCCCTACTTTGCTCGCATTCAAAAAAGTCTTGTATAGACAATCCTGTAACCCAAACGATGCACAACCATACATAGAGCCATACCAAAGATAGGCACAGACCACACCTCCTATCCAAACTAATGCCATCCAGGGCTTAGGAATCATCCAAACTTTTCCTGGAAGAATAGTACTTTTTCTGTACCTTTTCCCCAATAGTACCATCCAAATCCACCTCAACCTCAATTCTAAGGGTTGTCTTCCAATTCGTTCCAACCATCTCTTAACAAGTCACCATTAGAGGACACTTTAAATCAGTTCATGCAGGGTCAAATAGGAATCAATAACTAGAACTCCAAGTTTCAGGATTAGACCATTAAGGCAATAAAAGATATTAGAGCTTAATTGACTAAACTCACCTAAACCCTAAGTCATCAGGAAAAAGGTAGATTTTCAGCCCAGACCACCCAAAACCCTCAAGGATAAGTGCACATAAGTGAGTCTTTGGGTGAAAAGTCAAGTCAAGAGCATATGCAAAAAGTGACAACTTTAAGGAGTGGTAGAATTGTGGAAAAACCAATTGACCCAAATACCTTACGATAAGCGAGGGAGAGAGTGAGAAGATAAGTGAAGAGGGGGTTATGGTGAGAGAAAAAAGGAGAAATAGTGGGTAAAAGAGTCTTGACAATCGGTCTAAACGACTGAATGAGGAAATTTTTCAAAAGGTGATTAAAGAGAAGAAGATGAAAGAGGAGAAAGAAAAATGAAAAATAAAAAGAAAATCAAAGAAGAGAAAAAGAATGAGAAGAAAGAAGAAATGAAAGTTCAAGAGAGAGAATACTAACTTAAGCTTCATTTTCTCAATAGATTAGTCAAGTCTAAGAAAGAGAAGCTCAATGTAAAGATTTTTTAGATTTTTAAGCGAGTGAGAGTAAATATACGCTTGTTGGACGCAATCAAGCAAGTCCCATCTTATGCAAAATTTCTCAAGGACTTGTGCACCGTGAAGAAGAAGTTGAGTGCGAAAGAGAGAGCCTTTATGACAGAGCATGTTAGCGCTATTTTGCAGTATAAAGCACCTCCAAAATATAATGATCCTAGTTGCCCACCATATCTTGCATTATTGGAGAACACAAGGTTAAGCAAACCCTCTTAGACTTTGGTGCCAGTGTCAACCTTTTACCCTATACTGTTTATCAACAACTGGGGTTAGGTGAACTGAAACCTACTAGAGTGACTCTCCAGTTAGCGGATTGTTCTGTTAAGACTCCAAGAAGGATAGTGGATGGTGTTATTATTCAAGTTGATAAGTTCTACTTCTCAGTAGATTTTATCGTCCTAGACACCCAGCCCATCCAGAGTCAGACACCTCCAGTTCCTGTTATTTTCGGTAGGCCTTTCCTAGTAACCATTAATGCAGTAATCAATTGTAGGACTGGTCTCATAAGGATATCTTTTGGGAATATGACAGCTAAGATGAATGTGTTTTAAGTGTCTAAGCAACCAATGATTGATGATGAAACGAGAGAGGTGGACTTAGTGCAAGTAATGACCGAAGAATATTTTGAGAAAGAGTTCATAGGAGATCGTTTGTAAAAGGCATTGGTTCTTAGTGAGAGGAGGGATTATATTGATGAAGTTGCAAATGAAAAGTTAGAGAAGTGTTAGAATGGCTAGATAGTGCCCCAATCATGTCTATAGCTCAATCTAGTCAGCCATTTGAGCCTATTTTTCCTTTCTTAGTCAAACTTGTGCTTTCATTAGAGAAACCTCCCAAGCCAGATAGAAAGCCTCTCCTAAGTAAACTTAAGTGTGTGTTTCTAGGTGAAGATGAGTCTTATCAAGTGGTTATTTTATCCCGACTTACTGAGCTACAAGAAGAAAGTGTAGTTGAGCTTCTTAAGCGCCATAAGAAAGCAATAGGGTGGACTATAACAGATCTCCATGGAATTAGCCCCCTCAAGTACACACATTCCATTTACCTTAAAAAGGGAGCAAAACCCGTTAGATAGCCTTAAATCCTAATATAAAAAAGGTGGTGAAAGGTGAGGTCTTGAAGTTATTGCATGCCGAGATCGTATATCCCATTTTAGATTCCAAGTGGGTCAGTCTGACTCAAGTTATCCCTTAGAAGTCTAGAGTCACGATCGTAAAAAATGAGAATGAGGAATTAGTGCCTACCTAGATTCAAACCGGGTGACACATGTGTATTGATTATCAGAAATTGAATGCTATGACTAGCAAGAACCATTTTCCTTTACCTCATTTGGACCAAGTTTTACAGAAGGTAGCGGGATGAGCATTTTATTGTTTTTTTGATGGTTATTCTGGATATAACCAAATTGAGTTTGCTCTAGCCAACCGAGATAAGACTACTCTCACATGTCCCTTTGAAACTTTTGCTTACTGACGCGTGCCCTTTGGGTTGTGTAATGCCCCTACTACGTTCTAAAGGTGCATGATGAGCATCTTTTATGATATGATCGATGAGTGTTTGGAAGTTTTCATGGACGATTTTTTAACGTACGCAGATAGTTTTGAATTGTGTTTAGTGAATTTGAGGAAAGTGTTGGAGAAGTGTGAAGAAAAATGTCTTGTTATGAAGAAAAATGTCTTATGTTAAATTGGAAAAAATGTCAATTCATGGTCACGCAAGGGATTATCCTAGGACATGTTGCTTTTTCTAAGGGGATAGAGGTAGATAGAGTTAAAATAGAGATTATTCAGAAGTTGTCTACCCCTAGATGTGTTAAAGATATCCGATCTTTCTTAAGATAGACAGCCTTCTATTGTAGGTTCATTACATCTTTTAGCTCAATAGCAAAGCCATTGACTTAACTCCTTGCTTAAGATGCTCCATTTGAATGGATGTCACATTGACAAGAGGCTTTTGATAAGCTCAAGAGTAGCCTCACATAGGCACCATTATGCAAGCACCTGATTGGTTTTTACCCTTTAAGCTGATGTATGATGCGAGTGATTACGCTGTGGGTGTAGTGTTGGGCCAGAGATGGATAGGAAACCTCATGTTATCTATTATACGAGTAAAATCTTGAATGAGGCATAGCTCAATCACTCCATCACAGAGAAATAGCTCTTAGCAGTTGTGTTTGCTTTGGATAATTTCCGTTCATACTTGGTAGGGTCTCATATTATTATTTAGACAGACCATGCAGCTCTTAAGTACTTGCTCATGAAACAAGATGTTAAACCTAGGCTAATCCATTGGATTCTCCTCCTACAAGAGTTTGATGTTGAAATTATAGATAAAAAGGAAGTTAAGAATGTAGTGGCTGATTATTTGTCACAGTTGCCTAGTCAAGAGCTGAATCATTTTGATCCCCCAATTAATGAACTTTTTCCAGATGAGCAATTGTTTGTTGTGAGCACCGAGACACAGACACACACACCTTGATATGCAAACATTGCTAAGTATATTGCCACTGGATAAATTCCTTCACATTGGACACATTTATATCAAAAAAAGTTTTTCTAGAATATTAGACACTTCTTTTGGGATGAGCTATACTTATTTAAGAATTATTTAGATCAGGTTATCAGATGGTGCATCCCTGACCATGAGACTCAGAGTGTAATCACTTTTTGTCACACCTTAGCTTGTGGCAGTCACTTTTCTGCGAGGAAGATTGTCGTAAAGATCCTCCAACGTGGCCTTTATTGGCCAAGCATGTTCAAAGAAGTTTTTGCCTTTTGCACAGTTTGTGATCATTGTCAAAGGTTAAGAGCTTTGACTAGGAGAAACATGATGCCTCTACACCCATATGTGTAATTAAGATTTTTTATTGTTGGGGGATAGACTTCATGGGACCCTTTTTAACTCTTTTGGCAAGGAATACATTCTTTTGGCAATTGATTATGTGTCTAAGTGGGTGGAAGCAATTCCAACTTGAACAAATGACCACTAGGTGGTTATCAAATTTTTAAAAGAAAACATATTTTCTCACTTTAGAATGCCCTGTGCAATGATCAGTGATGGGGGTATCTATTTTTGTAATAAACCTGTGGGCATTCTAATGCAAAAATGTGGAATTTTGCATAAGGTTGGAACTACTTATCACTCACAAACAAGTGGCCAACCTGAGTTGGCTAACTGGGAAATAAAAGGAATTATTGAAAAAACTGTAAATCCTGATAAAGAGGATTGGTCCTTGAGATTGGTTGACATATTGTGGGCCTACCACACTATGTATAAAACTATTTTAAGGATGTCCCCACATCAGTTGATTTATGGCAAAGCAGGCCATCTCTCAGTTGAGATAGAGCACCGGGCTTCTTGGGTTATACGCCAAACGAATGAAAGAACTGATGAGGCTGGGCTCCATAGGAAACTCCAACTCAGCGAATTGGATGAAATTAGGGAAGATACTTTTGAAAACTCTAGAGTCTCAAAGGTCAAAATGAAAAAGATTCATGATAATATTATCCAATAGAAATTCTTGTGGGTGGATCAAAAGGTGCTTCTCTATGACTTCAAACTTCACTTATTTCCTGGGAAATTGAAATCTAGATGGATAGGTCTTTTCATTGTCAAATCAATTTCTGAGAATGGAGCATGTGAGATTGAAGACCCAAAAGATGAGCATGTGTTAAAGGTGAATGGCTATAGGTTGAAACCTTATCTTCAGAATGTTGTGACAGAAATCGAAGTATGGGACCTTGAGGACCCACCTTCATTTGATTGATTTGATTTCATGATGATGACTTGTATACTAGTTAGTTAGCTTTCTTTTCTTTGTTTTCTGTCTTTTCCTTTATGCAAGCATGTACTTGTTATTACTAAGTACCATTAAAACACTTGGTGTCGGTGTTACAATTGTTAGGGCCCTTATTTATAAGTACTTGTTATTACTATTAGATAATGAAAACACAAATGAAATTCTAGCATGATTGTACCTAATTTGTTCACAAAGCTGTGAATGCTTTTGCTTTTTCACCAACTCAGAGGTCATCAAAATTCTAAAAAATATGTTAAATTGAAATAAAAGTGAAGTTCATTCGGACCTTTTCATGAACAATTAGTAGGCAAATGAAAATAATTAGGGTAAATTACACCTACACTCCCTGAACATTAGACTAATTACATTTAGACCTCTGAACATTTGAACCTTACACCTTGACCCTTTATTCTCAAATGTTTGTAACATTTAGGTCATTCCGTTAGTTTTCTCCGTTAATTGCCGTTAACTACGTTGTAAAATGACAAAAAATGCCCTTGCACCGTCAGCAACACTTAGGGATCTGTGTGTAATTAATCTAATGTTCAGGAGGTTTAAGTGTAAGTTATTCTTATTAAAATGGTTTATTTTATTAAAATATTTTATTAAATTATATAAATTTTATTAAATATAATAATAATTTATTATTAAATTAAGTTATAATGAACATTTATTAAACTAATTATTAAAATAAATATTTATAACATTAAACTAATTAATTTAAATATATTTTATTAAATTAAATAATCAAATTAATTTTAAATTTATTTTATTGAATTCAATTAATTTTATAATTTTTAATAAAATTATATATTTTTATTTAGATAAAATTAATTACTGTAAATAAAATTATATCACCAAACATATTTATGTTTTAATAAAATTATATAATTATATTTTTAGAAATGCCCAGCAAACACTTTTCAACTAGATATGGCTAAAAAACGATTGTTTTACAAAAATTTTTTATCTAAAAATTTTTTATTTTTAATTACATCCATCTTTAAATGTATTGAACTAATCCTTTAAACTATTTTTTTTTAATCTACTCTCGCTAATAAAAATGTTTCAAATTATTTTAATTATTTCTCATTTTAATTTTATTTTTAAATATATGATTAAAGCTATGTCAAATGAAAAATTAATTTAAATTAAAAAATACTTTTCATTTAAAAAAATTAAAATAATTAACGTTTTTTATTTTTACTATTTAATTATTTTTAGATACTCAATTCTAGTGGAGGAATTTTTTAAAAAAATTAGTAATTTTTAACTTCTATCCAATCATGATCAAAATAATGTTTATAAATTACAAAAATTAAAATTATATAAAAATTAAAAATTGAATCAACAAATATCAATATTTTTTATTAACTAATAATTTTTAAATTTTATCCTATCATGTCCAAAATAATTTTTATAAATTACAAAATTAAAACTATAAAAAATCAAAAATTAAATTGATAAATATCAATATTTTATTTATTAATTATTTTTTAAAAAAAAAGTCCTGTACTAAAATTGAGTCTAATGGAAGAAAAATATATTTAAAAATAATTAAATAATAAAAATTAAAAAAAATTGATTATTTTAAATTTTTTAAATGCAAAGTCCTTTTTAATTTTATTTTATTTTTCTTTTGACATAGCTTTAATTGTATGATTAAAAGTAAAATTTAAATGAGAAAAAAGTATGCAATTAAGTAATTAAAATAATTTGGAACATTTTTGATTAGTGAGGATAGATTTTTAAGAAAAAATAGTTTAAAGAATTAGTTCAATATATTTAAGAATGGACATAATTAAAAATAATAAATTTTAGAAGAAAGTGCTAGTAAAACAATTGTTTTTAAGCCATATCTAATTGAAAAGCGTTTACTGGATATTTCTAAAATATAAATGTATAATTTTATTAAAACATAAATAAAAAACATAAATATGTTTGATAATATAATTTTATTTACAGTAATTAATTTAATTTGTTTAATTTAATTTGATTAATTAATTTAATAAAATATATTTAAATTAATTAATTTAATGTTATAAATATTTATTTTTAATAATAATTAGTTTTAATAAAATGTATCATTATAACTTAATTTAATAATAAATTATTATTAGATTTATTAAAATTAATATAATTTAATAAAATAAATCTTTTTAATAAGAATAAATTGCACCTAAACCCCCTAAATATTGAGTTAATTACACACATGCCCCCTGAGTGTTGCTGACTGGGTACGGGCATTTTCGTCATTTTACAACATAGTTAACGAAGAAATCTAATGGAATGCTTTAAGTGTTACAAATATTTGGGAATAAGGGGTCTAAGTGCAAGGTTCAAATATTTAGGAGATTTAAGTGTAATTAGACTAATGTTTTGGGGGTTTAGGTGTAATTTACCAAAAAATTATAATGCTTGCACCCTCCCGTTACTGAGAACATATACATATAGATATACATATACTAGCTATTATGAACTAATTAAGATAATTGTTCCAATAAAGAAATTCTTTTAATTTCCCTTTAAAAAACTGAAATGAGATATGCTAATTTCACAAGAATTAGGCATGGGAAATTCAGAATGATTCAAAAAATCTACAATATGCAGCCAAAGAAAAAGATGGGATTGTAGGCCAAACTATATATAGGACATCAACTATGAGGATTTTTTTATATAAAACTTCTGCAAATATTCCAATCCTACAAGAAAACGCATTAAAAATCGAACACATATATATATCTATACATGTAACATGAGAGGAGTCGTTGTACCAAACTGCCTTCTCTGTGCCGGAATGATAATCCTGATGAGACATTTTTTTTTCTTAATAATTTACAATATCATAATGTAATCCTTAATTTGTTTTCTGCCTATGCTTGAATCAAAACGTACTTAATTGATTACGTCAAACTAATCACGAGAGTGCATTAGTTCGGCTTTCATTATTATGTGCAGTTGATCAGGACAAATGCATCCATTGTTTGTAGAATATATATATATATATATATTTAGTTCCTTGAGATGGTGATTGACAATGAAGTGAAGAAAGCTCCCTCCCTCCCTCCCTCCCTTTGAATGGAATATTTGGGACAAAAAAAAAAAAATATTCGTTCCTAAATTCATCAATGCCTTTCACGAAATATATACATATACACAACAGTCGACGCACACATGATATGTTTTATTTATTTTATTTTATTTTTTACTTTATAAATAATTATCAAAAATTAAATTTTTATATAAATTATTAAACAAGATTAAAATAAAAAAATATTAAAATGTTTGTGAAATAATAAACAGTGATTTTTAAATGGCATTTTTAAGTAATGCTTATTATTTTTACTCCTTAATTCTTAAGCCTAAAAATTATTTAGAGAAATACTCACTTTGTGTGTGTGTGTGACATAAAGAGAAATATTCCCTCCCTTTTCTTTATTTCTTTTTATTTTTCTTTTATTTTTGTAATTTTGAATAATATTTATTTCAAATAATAAATACTGCCATTCAAACAAATCGTTAGTAACTAGTGAATATTTTAAAAAGATATACAAAAATAGTAAGAAGTTAAGTAACATACAAAGAAAATAAATCTCTAAAAAATTCCAAAAAACTCTATAAATTTTCATAAACTTTTTGTCACATCAACTTTTTTCTTTCACTGTACGCATTATGAACTTACAATTTTTTTCACTTTATCTCATTTTTTCTTACTTTTTATCACTCCAAACACACACTATATAAAATTAATTAAATAACTTATAGGATTTCAAAATTTTCTTACACACCACTTTTAAAGTGTGATGGTTACAAATACTGATGCAAGTTTAATTAAAAACTTTCCATCAGGTGGTTGGTTTGCTAATTCTTGGAACTCATCATTAAATGCTTCTAGTATTTTTTTTTTTTAGCACAATAGTATATATATATATATTTATATATAATTAAAATGACAAAACAATGACATTTTTATAATAAAAAGTATTGCTTAAATGACTCTTTCAACTAAGTGACATGTACACAATTAGTGCGCATTGAATATAAAATTAGAGATTTTGTTTTATTATATTACATTGCTAAAATGTTGAGAATCATGATGACTTTGCACAAATACATTTAAGGGTTTTTGGTTTATCAAGTTTTGCAATATATATATATATATATATATATATCAATTTTCTTTAATTTTCTTTATCTAATAAAATATTAATTTTTGTTAATTTTTATAAATTTTTACCTAACACTTAACACATAGAAACTAGTGATACGTGTCGATTTAGTGTGCAAAGTTAGTAAAACTTTGCATCCTAAACGGCCCCTTAATTTGTATAATCATAATGTGTAACGCTAGATGGTTATAAATAAAGCAAATAAGTTAATTTTAATTACAATGCTAGTTAATTGCAATTATATTATTCTAATTTTACTTTTTGATATATTTAAATATACAATAAATTATATACTAAGCATCGTTTGGGTAACAAAAAATGCAGGGCCATGACCAGAAATTAGCCGTGGAGCTGCGCAAATTTATGAAAAGTCACAAGCGAGAGGATAAGTTCTCTAGTACACGGTTCAAATCTAGATCTAGTTTCTTGGAATTTAAGCTATATATAACTTCATAGGCATGGAGATTTATATATATATTATATATAATTGAGCTGTTAGAGATGCGACTTGTGGAAACAAGGGCAATTAATTAATGCTGCGGGGAGTGTGGTGAGATGTCGGAGGACAAATTTATGACAGGAACAGGAACTTGTAGTTTAAGAAAATTCAGATTTAAATTCAATGTTGTAGGTAGATTTTATCTTATTATAAAAGAAAAAAAAAAGAAAAGTAAAAAAAGGGCAATTGATAAATTGGGGTCGCCATAAGCAATAAAAGCATCTTAGTTTGCTAATCAAATGCAACCTCCTTTCTTCCCCCAAGCTGAGAAACAGTGCATAAAAAATTTATAACAAAAAAAGTAATTTATTCCAGTAAATTATCTCATATATGTAGATATTGTTATTTGGTTATAATCCCATCATTGGATACGAAAAACTAAGTTTTTTTTTTTTTTTTTTGTAATAATGTTAAAATTATAAAAGACTTCATCAAATACTATTCAAGAAAACATATTTGACAAAATGTTTGTTAATGAAAACGCAATATCACGCTATGATTCTTGAAAAGGTAAAACTTCGAAATCATATTGCTTATAAGAGTAAGGCTAAAAACCTAATCACATTTTGTAAATTTTCCAAACTTAAAATTGTGAAATGAGATTAGAATTTTTAGTGCTGTCTAAAACCCCTAAATCTCAAATTGCATTGTTTCCCTAATTTTCCCACCACAGCACAACCAACAATAATAATATTACAATTATCAAAAAAAATAATAATATTACTTCAAAACTGCAAATCATAAACAACAACCTGTTTAGCATACAGTTCAACATAAAATAACCCAACCTGTTCAACACACAATAAACTTTCCCACTAATTCAACACACAACAACCTAACATGTTCGTCACATAGCAACAACAAATAAATAAACCAAAAACATTCAATTTGCATCGAAAAACTATACTTGTTTCTATTGTACATAAAAAAAAAATAATTATCCCATGTAGATTTAAAAAAAAAAACAAAACAAAACCAAATAATGTGTGGCACAACTTAGCATCTTTCTAGTACACACTAGTCTCTTACGCTTCTCCTCTAACTGTGGCTAGGTGGGTGGGTTGGTTGGTTGAGACTGTCTCAAGTGCCCCTCCAAATGTGTTTGACCTAGTGACTTCTTGATGTAGTGCAACTAAGATGGTAGGACTATACTATTCTATTAAGCTTATGTGACTCGTGATCACAGTGGAGGTGATTGTATGATCGATGATGGCGAAGAGTAGTCCTCAAGGTCACTACTACCTAATAGATCTTCTCAATGTTAGTACGATTGAAAATATATACTGCCACCTGAGTAGCCATGGCTACAGTGTCTACCTAAAAATATCTAAATTATTATTACAGATAAATTCCAAATTCAATGGTATTAAAGTAGGAATATAGTTTGTTTATTTGATAAGAGTAGAAATTGACCGATATAGTCTTGGTAGTTTCCATTGGTTAAGACCTAATCAGAGATACACTGCAAGGAGGCCTAATAGGCTACTTAGTGATGAGTTAGTACTGTTACATATACTAATTACTAGGATCCATGTGGTCGACAAATGGCTTGATAGTAACCACCCTAGCACAGCAATTGTCCCACACCTCAGTATGATCCCCGATGATGCACATACTAACTTGTATCAGTGCAACTTGAGTGTCAAAAGTTATAGGCTCATGCTATACTAACCCAAACTAGTACATCACTCAATTAGGCAGGTGCATCTCCACAGTATCGGCGGACCTAGGATTTATAATATTAGCGACAAAATTACATAAGTAAGAGTAAAAGTAAAAATACAAGATGGGCAAAACATGAAAAAATAAGTATAATTTATAAGAAAAAATAGCAAAATCAATAAAAGTTTAGTATAATTTTTCTAATTAGTGAGGGCACTAGGCCTTGTTTGGATTCACCTATGAAATATATATATATATATATAATACCTGAGGAAGTCGATAAGAGGTCACCAGAGCAGTAAGGAGGACGTAAGGTTCCATTGACGTAGAGAGCAGGTGAGTAGCCGATGTGACCAATAGTTTGGTCATGACTTAGACAAAATGAGAAGGGAGAGAAAGTGACAAAGAATGTAAGATTTTATGATTTAAAAGGATGAAGAATGAAGAAGTATAATATCTTCTTTTTGCGGTTTTACATATGTATAAAACATGATATTATGTTGTGGTTTCGGAGTCAAGGCAAAAATTGCATTTTCATTTTGTGGTTTTAGACTTATCAAAATTTGTGATATTATTTTGCATTTTCATTGTTAGTACATTGCCAATTATGTTTTCTTAAACAGTATTTGACTAATTTTTTTTTTTATAATTTTAACAGTAAAACGAAAAAAATCCCCAAAAACTATGCATATGAAGTTGCCTTACTATTCAAAAGTCACCCAATATGTGTATCGTTCATCAGATAACCAATCATTCTCCCTTAAAATGGGGCATTTGTATGATAATAACAATAATAGAAGAATAAACTTGCAACCCATTGGCAATTATATTAAAAAATTAATATTGTACATGGCATGAGCAAACGTGGGTTTTTTTTTAATTTTATTTTTCAAAAAAAAAAGAAAAAGAAAAAAGGTAAAAATAACAAAAGAGGCTGTGTGGGTCACAGTAGATTTGGAGTCTTCTTTTTATTGAGCTTATCAACTAGAAGAATCTTTTTTTTTTTTTCAGTTATCGTCAATTAAAAATATACGAAGAGAGGGTATCCAGAACGGCCCGAAATAGATGTGTGACTTCTTGGGGGCCCTCTCGGGTACAAGTTGCGGGTTGTGTTGCCTTGACTTTTGGTGGAAGAAGGCGTGTTGCTTGCATTTACAGTCACAGCTCCGCCTGTCCGCATCTCTCTCTCTCTCTCTCTCTTTCTCTAAATAACTCTGCTTATAAGTAAGGCACCCACCACATTCCTCTTCTGCCCCACTGTTCAAAGTCACAATCCCAACTTTCTCTCTGCCAATAACTGCTCCTCTCTTTTCAAGCTTTGATTACTTAAGGTTGCTTCACGTTTTGGAAATACAATAAAAACACACATATAGTTGCGTGAGCTATGGCGGCTGCCGGTAAACTGTCGGCGTCGGTGGCGGTAGTAATCCTGGTGGCGGTAGCCACCATTTGCAGCCCTCCTGTTTCTGCAGATCCGGACTTGCTTCAGGACGTTTGCGTCGCTGATCTCACTTCCGGTAATCGATCATCCCAAGCCAACTCAACTCTGTTTTTTCCTTCATCTTAATCTGCAGTTGAGCTAACACTTTCTCACACATCAAACAACCATAGAAATCCAAACAAATATATCCCCTGCTTTTCCTCCAAATTCTTGGAAAAAGTTGATCTTATCAATTGTATGTTTGACCATTTCGTAGCGGTGGGATAATTTGTGTATATATATATATATATATATATGTATGTATATAAATAGTTAAAGTTGGTATTTGATTTGTATTTGTATTTTTTATTTTATGTGTTTTATATTTTAAAGATTAAAAAATAAAAATATATTTGATTTGATATTTTTTATTTTTTATATTTTAAATTTTTTTGTTTTGAATTAAAAATACCCATAACGAGATTTTTTTGTTATTTTATATTTTACGTATGAAATTAATTTCTTTTTTTTTAAATGAATTTAAAAAAACAAATAATTAAATGTACTTTAAGATGTTTAAGATGTTTTTATTATTTTTATGATTGTAAAATGGGAAATAAGTCCAAACAAAACTACAAAATGACAGCTAATTTATTTCGACATTGCCAACTGTTGAATGAAAACTGGGTTTTGTGTGGTGGTAGGCGTGAAGGTGAATGGTTTTGCGTGCAAGTCAACATTCAACGCGTCGGATTTCTTCTTCGATGGGTTGGCTAAACCAGGGCTCACCAACAACTCACAGGGTTCAAAGGTGACTGCAGCCAATGTGGAGAAAATCCCGGGTCTCAACACCCTCGGAGTGTCCCTCTCCCGGATCGACTACGCCCCCGGCGGCCTGAACCCGCCGCACACCCACCCACGCGCCACCGAGATGGTGTTCGTCCTCGAGGGCCAATTGGACGTGGGGTTCATCACCACGGCCAATGTCCTCGTCTCCAAGTCCATCGAGAAGGGCGAGATTTTTGTGTTCCCCAGGGGTTTGGTTCACTTCCAGAAGAACAATGGCGAGGTTCCGGCGGCCGTCATCGCGGCCTTCAACAGCCAGCTGCCCGGCACTCAGGCCATCGCCGCCACCTTGTTCGCCGCAACGCCGCCGGTGCCGGACAATGTGTTGACTAAAGCCTTCCAGATTGGCACCAAGGAGGTTGAGAAGATCAAGTCAAGGCTCGCACCTAAGAGCTAAACCCACCTAATTAATTCTTCTTGTATTTATTTGGGTCCAGATAAAGAATCCATGTATGCATAATTTGAATTTCTTCTGTATGTGTGAGATTTAAATTTCTTATAATTTCTCTGGAAATAAGATTGGGTCCAGATAAAGAATTAGTGGGTGGAAAATTTGAATTTCTTCTGTATTTTTGAGATTTTAGTTTGAGGGATTTTCAACTGCGCAGATTTAAATAATTAATCACGCGCGCGGGAGAGTGTGTATAATAGTTAGGCTTTACTTGAAAAAGAAAAGTTTATAAGTAATTATCTTGTTGGCTTTTTTTGAGATGGTCAAATTTAATTTTTTATATTTTAAATTTTTCTTAAATTATTAACGACAGAAATATTGAATAATAAAAACGTTAAAATATTATAAAATTATCTTTTCTTTTCCAAAAGTAAAAAAAAAAAAATGAATAAATATTTTTTTCTTACCAAACTAAGCCTTAATTAGAAATATTGATTTCACCAACAACAAATTATCTTATTCAAACTTTGTCACAATTAGGGTCTAGGACTAGTTTCCGAAGGGTCGATCAGTCGGTGAACCTCGAAATGTTCACCCACCAAGCTTTAGAAAAGGTCCAACTTCACTCCACATAGACGGGACCAAGTGTCCATGGGGCTCTTGCTTTCTGGCACAAGCAGACACCAAACAGGCCCCAGCAAACTTCCATCAAGAATTGACCCCCGATTGGCATCTTGTGCAGTGACCAACCAATTGTTAAAAGCCTCCTCATCAATGATCTCATGATGGGTCCGGTAAATATTCTGCAAATTATTTACAGACATACGAGTCTACCCAAGTTTTAAAGGACACTGCTTTTTGAGAGAGAGAGAGAGAGAGAGAGAGAGAGCAACAACGGCAACTATTGCATTTTCCCTTCCCCTTGCAATGGACAAAGAGAAAATGCCATAAAAGCTACCAACCAAAATGATTGAGAATGAATCTTATGAGGAGGCGAAAGAGTATTTATCAAATATATTCATCAAAATTGAACCGAATATTAAATAATTTTATGTTTCTTTCTGTAAATTTAGCATCAAATAACGTGTCAATTTCGTTATTGATAGATTACGTATCGATATTAATATATCTTGACATATCATTTTAGATTCACCGTTATAAAATTATATATTTATTAAGAATATACATTTTAACTTAAAAAAAAAAATTGATGTATCATTCAAAAAAATTATAAATTACAGATTAACTAGAAATACCAGTCAAAAATATGCACGACTTTAGCTTAGTTAGCGAGTTGTCCTGTTGCCCACTTATCCGTCCAGGTTAGACCCTGAGCTCCCCTCAATAACCACGCTTACCAATCAAAAAAAAAATGCCAGTCACAAATAATATTTTGGTATTATAATAAAGACAACTAATTTGCCGTATTTTATATTTTATGAAAGTGAAAACAACATAAAATAAAATAAAAGTTTCAGATTGGTACCACCTAAAAAATTCTGGTACGGTTGGAAAATTTCAATATAAGCTGAAAAAATTCCGATATGAGAAAGATGTATTTTGTTGTTTGATGCAGCACGTACCAGCCGATACCGAACATTACATAGTCGTATTCAATATATATGGTTTTAGCGGACCAACATAATAACTTCCAAAAATACAAAAATACCAAACCCATGAGGTGTAATAATGCATTAGAAAGGTGATTAGGTATTCCCACAAAACAGTTTGAGAATGACTTTGATAAACTTGTGCTTGTTTGCCACTGGAAGATTGTCTAGTAGTATTTTATTACACTGCACCTGATGCAATCGCTCCCTCTCTTTCCAAAAAATTACCACATCCAGCCAGCAAAGCAAAGCAAAGCATGGCCCTTAACATTCTTTAAGCAAAGCTTTTTATGGGCCTACACATTCTTTAATTAAAGCTTTTTTCACTTGCAAGGTTCATGCAAGCCAGGCTACAGCATTAACCTTGCATTAGTAATATATATATATATATATACATATAATCTATGCAAGCTACCAATCCATATAAATGAAAATGGCACGTGACTAGTAGTTGGGGAGCTGAGCTGAGACATTTGAGTTTGACATGTTTACAAGCCAGATGACCTACCTCTTTAATCAATAAGCCTTCTGTACCTATTTCTCATGAGCAAAAGGAATCTTTACATAAGAAGATTGACTCTGTTTATAGATCAAGAATTTCTCAAAGAGGAAAGGGAAAATGACAGGTTTGAATTATGATAAATAATAAAAAGAAAAAGGCATAAGATTTATTTAAAAAAAATTAATAAATTAATATATTAATAAATGTCTTCTATTCTATTTTCGAATCCATCTAAATAAATATATGTATTTAAAATTTTATGTCTTCATCTTTTCCTCCCCTTTTCCTTTCATTTCCCTCTCTTTCTCCTCTCTTCAAACACACCCTAGAAGTGAATGCAGAAGATGGTTCCAAATTAAACTAAACAATGGTTACAACATTATCATTTCTAGTCGGACCTCAACAGACATTTTTTAATTGTTCAAGAGGCATATGGAATCTCAAAAAGTCAGAGCCTACTAGCAGCCCTTATCTTATTATTTTTCTTTAAAAAGAAAAAAAAAAAAAAAAAACACACACACACACACAACTGTCCGTAGCACACGTCAAGATGCAGCAATGTGGGCGGGATTAACAATGTGTAAGCAACATAATTGGAGACTCAAAAGAGTCTAATAATATGATGACGATTATGATTCTAATTCCTCAGACAATGCAACAATGAGCCAGGATGGGAGATAGAAGTAATAGAAGTTGATTTGCAAGTTTAGAAAGATTAATCGTTACACGATACTCTTTTCATGACTCTGCATACCAGCCATATAACTAAAGTGTGACAGCGATTTTGAATCATAAAAGTTCAGAGAAATATTAAATTAGTACTCCCATCAAAAACTTCTTGCAAGAAAATTTCAGTAGGTCTTTACTTCAACCCAGTTTGCTGCCTACCATCTGGAATGGCGAATAGAACTATGGGCTTCGAAGGTCTAACGAAGGGAACATCACACCTAAAGTAGCCTTTTCTCTCCAGCTGCAATGTCTCTCCACGCTGCAAGTTCCGCATGTTTGAATCCCCTAGTGCTGCGGTCTCCTTTCGTGTACAGGGGTTGAGCACATCAAGAAAATCCTCCCCTTCTTCTAGCTGCAAGCACAAACAGTTACAAACACTATCTAAGAACTTCCCTCATTAACCAAATCTTCTGTAATATTAACCTCATTATGGGTAATAACAACCCATGTATGCATTTTCAATATGGAAATTTGGTTAATTAGATGCATGCTGACAGATTCTTGTGTGCACACGTCTTACACTATA
Source organism: Vitellaria paradoxa (assembly GCA_019916065.1). Taxonomy (NCBI): domain Eukaryota; kingdom Viridiplantae; phylum Streptophyta; class Magnoliopsida; order Ericales; family Sapotaceae; genus Vitellaria; species Vitellaria paradoxa. The sequence goes on from CM034238.1 coordinate 22,357,176, forward strand.
CAAGTTTGACACAAATACAAAAATAATGTCTAGTGCTTGTTCATTACATAACCATTTATAGAATTATTGATAATTTAGCCCTCACTTTATAATGATGCCAATGTGTGCAGCAGATGCTATATTGTTTATATCACAGCTTGTAAATGTTGACTTACAAGAAAAAACATTAATTTTTCCATATGCATAAACTCAAATACACATCTAAGGCATTCTTTTCTTTCCAATAATGCATTTACAAAAATGCATTAGCTGCATCTATGTGTTGAGATTAAGTCTTTCTGCATCCAACAATCATGCACACTCATCAAATCATGACACTTCAATAAATCATAGGCAAGAAGTATCCCACTCCCTACTTTTGATATGATGAAAATAGTCACTGATGGAAGAATAAATGCAATGGTTGAACAAGCTCTGCATTTTTTCCCCAGTGTTTCACCATTTCACCTTTCAACAAGGGTGCGTAGATCTAATGGGGTTGAGAAGTCTAACTAAGAATCCTGTGACCTAAAATGATAGCAAGAACCAACTGGTACTGTCAAAGGAAAAAATTAATTTAGGTTTTTCAGTTAATACGCACCTTCTTTTTTGTAATTAGATAGTCAAATTCCACCAACAAAAGAGTCACAAGTTCAGTTGTTTCAGCTAGCCAGGTAAGCTTCAACTTTGTGGTCTTCACAGATCCTTCAAGATGCAAAACCCCAATTAACTGTGTGACGTTTCCATGCTCGTCCTTCTTGATTTCTTTCACGATTGCATTGCCCCAATCCATTAAAGTTATTTCCTCATCAACTGAGATGGATTCAGCATCAGCTCGGTCAATCCATATTTGCTTTGTGTAAGTAGTAGCTTTCTCTCCAGCACCTTCATATTTCTTATGCCTTGGCAGTATACGGACAAATGGTGTCACAGGCCCATCAATTAGGGTCAACAAGACACGTCCTTCTTCAATTACAGCAGTGTGTCTGGGACATACGGGATCAATAATCTTCTTATTAATGGTCCAGAGTTTATCCCATTCCATGAGATTTAGATTCTTTGATGCTCCCTGAAACAAAGGGTCAATAAATTTAAGCATTAGGGGAACAAACAAACTAAGGCTATTTCCTAAGGACACACTTGTGGACTGAATGGTTGCACTAAATTAAAAGGCATAATGTGGCCTAAGATGCAAAGAATCAAAATGTGTTTTTCGATTTTCATTTTTCCTTTTCTGCACCAAAATAAACAAACAAAAGGTCCTCAAGAGATGGTCTTGCAACCCACCCCCCCCCCCCCAAAAAAAAAATCCACACATATACGCTTTTACCCTTTCTCTTTTGCACAACCCCAAAAACAAGCAGGCATAACATGATAATGGGAAGAAATCCCTGTCAATATAGAAAAAACTTAATACCATCCATGGTTAGATCTTATCTTTGCAGAGTCAAGAAATATAAAACTAACACAAATTAAAAAGAAAACGAAGCAAACCAAAATTAATTGTTAAGGCTATTCTTAAAGAAATTGCAAGTTCAGTTTTTCTATATAATTTCTGTGCGGTATTTTGACAAAGAATAGCTATGCTTCCATACTTATATTGTATTGCATTTGAGACCAAATTTTATTTTGTTTTTTTGAAAGGAGGACCAAATTTTATGAATATTGCAAAAGTGTCATGTCTTACTTGTTCAAGAATGAATTGTATCAATGCCTCAATTTTCAGACCTCTACGCACAATTCCTTGGACAGTGGGGAAACGAGGATCATCCCAGCCATCAACCTTTCCATTTTGAACAAACCACAGAAGCTTGCGCTTGCTAAGAAGTGTGTAAACCATATTTAACCGGCTGAATTCATAAATTTTAACCTTTCGAGTTCCCATATCCTCTTGAATCCTATAATACTGAGCATTGCGATCATGATACTCACTAGATCGCAGTGCATGTGTAATACCTTCTATAGAATCAACAAATGGACATGCAAAATCATAAGTTGGATATATCTTATACTTTGATCCAATCCGGTGGTGAGGAATAGGATTGCAACGGTAATACACTGGATCCCGAAGTGATTTGTTTGGATCCTGCATATCCAACTTCCCACGGAGACAGCATTGCAAACCCCTTTCAGATCCAGCAATCATCTCCTTCCATAATTTCATATTTTCCTCAAGGCTATTATTCCTACATTTTGATTCAATGCCATCCATTCTTTCCTTTTGCATTTCATCACGAGGTGTATCATCAACATAAGCCTTCCCCTCAAGAATCAGTTTTTCAGCCATTTCCATTAGTTGTGGGAAGTAATCTGAAGTATATGTAACAGTCTCAAATTTAATGCCCAAAGTTTCTATGTCTTTCAGCAGATTTTCCACGAATTCATTGCTCTCTTTAGCAGGATTTGTATCATCAAATCGCACAATAATTTGACCTTGGTACCTTTGAGCAAAATACTGGTTCAGCAATGCTGCTTTTGAATGTCCAATATGAAGATAACCACTGGGTTCTGGTGCAAACCGCAAGCGCACATTTCCAACTTCAGCATCTGGAAGATCTACTTCAAAAGTGGGTCGGTTGCCTACTTTTCCCTTTTCACTAACATCAACTTTGTCATTCTTGGTATGCTTATCAACTAGTTGTTGCTCTTTTCCTTTTCCTTTTGCTGCTGTTGGCTTTCCCAGGCCTCGTTTCCCAACATAAGCAGATATGACTTCGCTCAGAGCAGCATCATATTCCACCGATATTGAGTTGAACCACCGTACTAGGTTTGGAAATTTCTTTGACTTCTTCAAACTTTCCCATCTCTGCCCAGTTCCTGCAAGACGCAAAAATTTCATCATTTAAAAGGCAGTTAAATGAATAAAACAATGGACATTTAATAGACACAAAAAGATGAGATAAAAAGTGTGTCAGTGCACGAGGATCCCACTTAGGAGCGACAATGTGTGTAGAAAACAAAAATGTACAAATAAAAGGTACTGATGACCAGTGAAACTAATACAGATGGTTAACATCCAAATGCAAATATTCAAAAGATAAAGAGAAGTCAATGTCGAGTTTAGGGAGTCATAAGATCGAATTCTATTTGGTGGCAACCCTTGATGCCTTCTATAATAAAATTTTAAAACTTACATATTAAAAAAAAAGGATAAAGAAAAGACAATCCCAAATCCAATCCATCATCAATATGTAAACAAAGTAACATTACAGTTGTTTTACTAAAAGTGAACATTGAATCTAGGAAAGCAAAAAAATCCATATACTTCACTATAGTCATCTGGGACACGTCTAGTTATGTTGGTCAATATACTAGCTACAGCCCCAGAGGAGTTACCTGCAAGACCCGACCAAATTACTATGTCTGCAATGGACAAACTATGACCAACTAGAAAGGTGTGCTTCAGCAAATATCCATCAATATAAGCACATGCCCCCTCAAATTCAGCTCCCGATCCAAGAACAGGGGCATAATCTAACCATTCATCAATCTGGATAAAGGGAATAAGTAAAGTTGGTGAAAAGGGATTAGTAATACCAAACATAAAGAACCTTAAGGGACGAGGGGGTTTAGCAGCTGAGAGGCAGTTAAATACTTTTTTTAGTTTTAGAAAAGCACCATAATTACCTGTGCAGATTCAAAGCAATCCCGCTCATAAAAATTGGAAATCCTTCCTGTCCGACCAAGATAACGGAGAAGCACATTTGTTCCATGCAATTTCAGTCTGCAAAGCATTTAGAAATTAGACTTGCACTACATGTACAAAAAAGACTTAGCCTAGAACATGCATTTGCAAACAGCAAAAGACCCTTGTAGTCAAAAGTCCATTTTACACAAGCAGTCACCAATAACAACCATATATTATAACAAAAAATAAATCATCAAAATATCAACCGTCACATATACACCAAACATACCCATTATACGGAAGTAAAACTTGTGCTAAAAAAGAAAGTTCCAAACAAACCTAAATCCAAATTCATGCCATCTAAGATTGTGAAAAGCAATATGCCCCCAATCAATTGATGTTTTACTATAAAATTTTCCCCATTATTCCATCTCGTAATTGCAACCGTTTATTTTAAAGCGAAAACTTCAAAATAAAGACTTCTACGGTTGGAAGTAGTCTGAATATGTAGAATCCCAATCGATACAGAAGTGTTCCCAAAACAGAATAAGAATCTACCAAAGTTAACAAAATTTTATACTGATTTTCTGCAATCCTTCCAACTAATACTCAAACCTGAACTTAATTCAAATATAGAATATGATTTTGAAATGCAAATAATCATAAATAATAAACACCTAACATTATGTATCGCGAAGGAGATTCAACTGCCAGAAATGAGAATAGAACACCCCAACCAAAACCTCTCAATCCAAAGCTGCACCATTTGCAATAACTGAAGCAGATTCTAATGGAGCAGAGAGTAAGGAAAACTAGCAATTTTATTTCTCTCGCTATAAAGAAATTATGCTTAGGCAGAAGTAACATGTGAATGAAAAGAGGAGAAACAAATGGCATCGTAATTCAGTACCAAAAGAATTCAACAGATTCAATAGAAGCAGATGAATCCAAGTTGAAGAGATACGTGTGCATACCCAGTGGAGAAGAGGAAAGTGGGCGGAGAGCCAGCAGAAAGAGTTGAATCTGTAGAAAGGGGCACTCCGGCGACTTTTGCGGCGGCAATGACTGCCAGAGGCGGGCTATCGGCTGAGAAAGACAGTTTGATCTCCATCTCCCCTGCCATACCTCCTGAAGCTGCTTCACAGACACGGAGAGAGAGAATGGAAATGCAGATTTGGAACCGTAATCAGCGGCTGCCTCTCCTTTTACCGCGAGACACCCACAGAGTTAGCGTAGCATTTCAAATGGACTTAGGGTTCGACCCCTTTTTTTGACCTTTGCCCTTCAACTGAGCGGTTCAAGACGGCCGAGTAAATAATTTTCTTTCTATTTTTTAGTTTTAAATTTTAATTTCATTACTTGTGTGTTCTGGAAGATTAGGGGGCCAAATAATGGCTCCGTTTGGTGTCCTTCCAAATAAAATAAAATCTTACAAATTTTTACAAACACGAATTATAAGACAGTAAAATTTAAATTCTTCACTCACTGCACGAATTACGAGATATTTATTTTTACAATTTTATTTTATTTTATACACTTTTATACAACTCCAAACACACCCAAGATTATTGAACGAAGGTACGATTTCTTTCATTATATATTTTTTTAATTTTAAATAAATTATCAAATAAATTTAAAATAAAAAATATTGAAGCATTTGAAAAATATTAAGTAGTTTTTAATGTTATCTAAGTAAGCAATTTATGATTAAGTGAAATTTAAAAAATATAAAATATGTAAAGATATTGATTGTTAAAAAAGGCATTTAAAAGAAATTTAAAATAGAAAATTAAATTTACTTAATTAATTATTAGTTCCTAAAAATACAAAATTAAATTTAATAAAATAAGTAGTAGTTAATAAAAAATTATTTTGATCCACATAACATGGAGATACACGATTTCTTATTTTTTTGTTTATGTGAATTGTTTATTTATTAATTCACTTGAATGCTTAAAACTTAAATAATTATACTTAAAAAATAAATAATTATACCCTTATTTATATTACTTCACTTTTTGACGGATGGAGAAAATTGATTTGATCGAATGATAGAGATTATACATTTAGAATCATTTATCAAAATATTTAAAATATTTCTAATACTCATAGATAATACTACAAATTTCAACAATGCTCGAATTTATAATATTTACACCATTCGAGACACTTTATTAAAAATTCTCTTAATTTTTAAAATATTATAAAAAAATATAGAGTATATCAATGACTTTTAAAAAATTTCAGACCATACTAACAAATTTTAGAACCATCTAACAGAACACCATAACAAAATTCGATCTAGAATATCATAAGTAAATGACAAGAGAGAATGAAACTTGTTATTTTATCTTGAAGAAAAAATTTAAAGAAAAAAATTGATTATTTATAAATATATTTAACATAAAAAAGCAAAAAACTTGTTATTTCATCTTAAAGAAAGAGTTTAAAAAAAATATAATTATTTATAAACATATTTAACACAAGAAAGCAGAGAGTGAAAGTAGGATGGAGTGGATTGTAAAAAATTATGCAGAGAAAGAAAGTTTGTTTGATTTGGAAAATATATTTTATTACTTTTCTAAAAATCACATTTTATTATTTTTTATTTTCTATCAAGTATATTTTTAAGAAAATATTTTATAAATAAAATATATTTTTGTTTATTATATTTGTTACAAGGAAATGGCCAATTTAGATGCATGCTTTGATTGTTTCTTTAAGATGAAAATTAAAAAAAAAAAAAAGAGAAATTAAAGGGAAAGTAAAAAAAAAATGGGATTGCTTGATATTTTTTTTTTGGGCACTTTTATTCACTCTAAATTCAAAAATTAAACATGAAAGCAGAAGAAATTTTATTTCTTTTAATTTATCTTCTCTAAATTGTACTGATGTAAGTATTTTTTTATTTTTAAATTTTTTAATGAAAATAATTTTTATTCGCAAAAAAATTAGTCATAATTTTAGCTCCATTTGTTTCAAAATAAAATATTTTTTGAAAAATATTTACACAGTAATAAACGATGATTTTATAAAAAAAAATATTATTAGAAATAAAATTTATTTCAAATGATCGCAATAATATTTTGTTAAATAAAGATATATTACAGAAATTTATAAATAAATAACACATAGTAAATGAACAATGATTAGTTTTAAATGACATTTAAGTCCTGTAATTAAATGACATTTAGAAAAGATAAAAAGTATAAAAGTCTAAGTGGTTAAAAATGATATTTAAGGAATAATAAAATATACAAAATTAAATTTACTTAATTAAGTGGTACCTACTAAAAAAAAATTATTTCTATAAAAAGTATTAGTAATTGTGAGAAATTAAGAAGTTTTATGGGGTTTTACCCAAATTTGTATTTCGAGCTTCACAAAAGGTTTAAAAATATTTATTGATGTATTTTTTTAGTAACTAATAAAATGTCATCCCACTTCGAACTCAAATTATAAAATGGTAATTTTACCCTTGGTTATTTTTTTGTCCAAATTTGTATTCTAAGTTGCTTAAAAGGTTAAAAAATATCTTTGACATATTTCTTAATATTTACACAAATTTTAGCCTATCTAAATTCAGATTATTTAATTATTATTTTACCCCTGGGCCCGTTTTAGGCTAATTTTGTATTTTAGGCATTCTAAAAGACTGAAAAATATTTATTAACATATTTCTTAATAATTAAGAAAATTTTGATCCAATTCGAACTTGAATTATACAATGATCGTTTTATCCCTAGATTCATTTTTACTCAAATTCGCAATTTAAAAATACAGTTGATTTTTATAAATTTAAAAGAATTAGTGTTAGTAATTTTTATTATATTTCATTATATTTAAAGATGTAATCATACTATGAAATTTTGATTATCTAATCCATTCCCATTATTTTCATGTTGACAACTAAACAAATGAATGGAACGAACATTCCATTCTCTTCCCACTTACATTCCAATCTCATCTCTTATCGTATTCCATTCTTTTCCATTCCCACGTACCAAACATAATTTTAGTATTTCATCTATATAATAGTATATAAAGCAGAGTTAAATATATTATGATACCATTTGTATGGTCAGATTGTAATGTTTAATAAAAAAATAAAAGAAAATACATAATTATTAACACTCCATTTGGGAGTATTTATCTTTTAAAATTGATTAGATTTTAAAATAAAGAATTTATTTGATTTGACTTAATAAATAAAATTTTGTGTTTGGAATACATTTTAAGTTTAAGAATTAACTTGATTTGATTTAGGATAAATATCAAATTTGATCATACTAATAGAAAATATAATAAATTTAATATATGAGAATAAATTTGTTTACTTACTTAAATAGTTTAAGAAAAAATGAAGTTTCATCAAATTTTATTATTTTGGATTGAATTTGAAACTATATGGAAATCCTAAAATTTAGGTTATGAAATGAAATTTTATTTTAATTTCAAACATTAGAATCAGTGAGAATTTTCAACAAATAAAATCAGATTTCATCAAATCCACCATTTCAAATGGAGTATAAGAGCATATCTTAAGGTTTATAGGAATTGGATAATGGGAAATAAGTAATACATTGAATTAATGTATGAGATTACACTACAACAATAAACACTTTTAGTTACCAAATTTTTAGTCCCTAAATATTACTTTTTGATTGCTAAAACTTTTGCCGACCAAACATAATTTGGTCGTTAGTTGATCGATAACGGCTAGTCACAGAAGGTATTAGCGATTAAAAATATATTTGGTCAGTAAAAGTATGATCTTTACCGACCAAACTTTGGTCACTAAAGGCTTAACAACTAATATATATTTGGTCGGGAAAGGTTTACATTTTAGCAACCAAATTTTGATTGCCAAATGATTGGTTTTTGGCAACTAATTGATTGGCAAAATGGTTAAAGATTGAAAATTTGAATTAATTTAAAAAAATAAAAATTCAAATATGGCACCTTGTGTTGTGTCACGTGTCGATCTATAATTACACCTCATGTCGACTTTATATTTTGAGATTTTTTGTTGCTGTTGCTAAGAATCGAACTTGTACCATTCCTTTGGAAGTTGATATGGTTCGCTATCAGGCAAAGGTATTATTTATATATCTATTTTACATATTTATATATATTAGAAGAATACAGATGCATTGAACGCATATGTTTATTATTTTATATATTTATATTTAAAAAATAAAATATATTATCTTTAAAAATAAAATCTACATTAAAATTTTTATATTTTTTTCATATATGAAGAGTCCAACGCTAAAAAAATTATATAGTTTAATTGTTTAGTTTTATAAAATCCATTGAGGTTTATTCTCATAAATTTGTTATTAGATATAGGCATATATATATATATATATATATATATATATATTGATATGTATATACTTATAATTATGTAAAATTAAAAATTAATGAAGGTCTTAAAAATTGATTATAGAATATAGAGCCCATTTGGACGTTCAAAAAAAAAATGCAAAAAAGTAAGACTTTTGGTATTTTTTTGCGTTTTTTTTTTTGTAGTTATAATTTTTTGTTGTGTTTGGTGGAACAAAGTGTAATTTTTAGTAATTTTTTACAACTTTTAGATGTTTGTAAACTTTTTACTGTAGTAGAACAAAAAAGTGGTAATTTTTTGTGTATTTGGTAAGTTTTTTATTGTAGTAGAGTAGAAAAGTAGTAATTTTTATGTGTTTGGTAAACTTTTTTGGAATAAATTACTGTAGCAGAGCAGAAAAATGAAAAAAATTGTAGTTCCACCAAATGCACCAAAAGTTACAAAATGTAACTTTTGGTACTTTTTTACCTGTTTTTGAGCCTCCAAACGGGCTCATAGGAGGTTTTGAATTGAGAGTTAGAGTAAGATTATTCCAAAAAATTGAATAGTTGATATGTTAAGGATAATTTTTGGTAGATATAAACAAAAAGTAAAGATGAAATTAAAAAATGATAAACCAAAAAAAATTCATTGAAATCCTAAAGAATCATATTCAAAATATGCGAATGATAATTTTGGTAGATGTATGAATACATACGCACATCATAGACATTTAAATATATTGTATGTCATATTATATATTTATGTTTGTTTTTAATAAAAATTTATATTAATAGTCATTTGAGAAAAATAAGCTAAAAAATAAATGCAATAATAAAAAATAATTTCAATATAAAAGAATATCATCTAATCAAAATAAATATAATATTTTATTAATGAAAAAGTTAACAAAAATGAAATATGAAATTTTGTAATACTTTAACAATTTTTTTATTATTATTGTACGGTAATATTTTCACATTAAACAAAAAAATAAAATTTCAAAAAACTACACCTAATATATTTAAATAAATAAATTGAAAAATAACCCCAAAAAGAGGGGATTTAATATACAAAAATTTACATTTTAATAATAATGAAAAAATATAATAAAATGTAAAAATTAATATAACCAATCGTATTAAAGAATTACAATAAAACTAAAAAAAAGTATTACCTTATATTTTTGAATGAATAAATTGAAAAATATAGTAAAAAATAAAATTTTCCTGAAATCTCATACACAACAGAACTAAAATTTTATTATTGATTAAAAATATAATAAATTTTAAAAACCTAATATTAAAAATCACATTAAAAAATAGAATAAAATCTAAAAAAGTCAAACTTAATATATTTGGATAAACGAATTAAAAAATAAGTTAAAAAATAAATGCATAAACAAAAAATAATTTCAATATAAAGGAATATTATCTAATAAAAATAAATATAACAAACTCATTCGCATTTTTAATAACCCAAAAAAATTAACAACTAATATTATACTCAACACACTCCCTCTCCCTCTCAACCATGTTAATTATAAATAAAAGTCATCGTAATAAAATTCTAACAAATTTTTTCTAGACGCGAATGCTACTTTATATATATACATTTTTTAAGTTTGCTATGTGTATTAGAAATTTTGTATGAATTCGTTTTCTATTTTAAATATGAGTATATTATCTAATCCAATACATTTCAAATATTTGATAACTTGAACTCGTGGCTCATTAAAAATTAATATATTGAAGTTTAAAATATATAAGGTTTGGCATTTCTTGATAACATATTTTAATATCAAAAAATATTTTAATTATATTTTTTGTTTATTTGTATAAGTTTTAGTTTCTATTTTTTAATTTTTTCCCAACATAAAAAGAGAAAACACATTTAAAAGTGCAATTTTGTTTACCATAATTAAATTTTTCTAAAGAAATATTTAATTTATAGAATATATTTTTTAAATTATTTTATAATTTATTTATTTAATAATAATTAATTTTAATAAAGTACATAAATGAAATAGGTGAGTTAGTAATAAATTAACATTGAATAAAATTTCTTTAATTTAATAAAATATTTTAATAAAATATATACTTTAATAAAACATATTTCAATATTAATAATATATTAAATCAATCCCTATGATAAAAAAAAGTCAAATGTTAATAATATATTGAAGCTTAAGTTTCCATGGATAAATGGATGAACAAATGAATCATAAAAAAAAAAACCAATTAATTGTATCAGAAAAAATAAAAAATAAAAAGTCTCGCTTGTGATCATGCCCAACAACTAGAGAGACTTCAAAAGATAAGTATGCCCACCAACACCTGATCAAAACAAAAATCGAAGACAAACCCATTAATAAAAATCTAAAACCTAGAAAGAAAAATCTAAAAAAAAAAAGTAGATAGAAAAAATTCCAAAGAAAAAAATATGGACAATAATTACCAGCTCTGATGCCAGATGCAAAAATAATTCTCAATTAAGTGAAAATAAGAAAAAAATACCTATATGTATTTATGATTGGAACACTCTCAAAACACCTATATATATGAATGAATGATTCAATCGAGCATGGACCAAAATTTGGATCACGAGCTAAATCTATCGAACAATTAATTGCATCATTCAGAACGATTCAACTTTAGACGAGAAATTCATTAGACAGAAAATCTAGAATAAGGAGTTGGGATTTTTTTTTCTTTCTTTCTTCTTAATGATATAATCAATATAAACCCAAAATAATTGATCATAAAAAATTTCAGAGGAGTTCGGTTATAGGATTAGATTAGAATTCAGTTAAATGGAAACAAAAAAGATAATGCACTATTATGAAGAATTCTAGTAGAGTTAGTTATGAAATCAAATTAGAATTAGAATAATGAAGGGGGTAGAGTTGAGTTAAAATAAAAAAAAAAAAAAGAGAAGTAAAGTAGTCAACAAAAGTTTTTTAAACATTAGGATTTTTATAATAGTATAGATATATAAATAAATTTTTATCACTTTTGGCAACAAATTGGTTGGCAGAAGTGGTTGCTAAAAGTAATAAAAATTTTATTTTTTTATTTAATTATTTTAACTTGTTTTAACAAATTTTTAACACTTTCGGTGACTAATTAGTTGGTAAAAGTGATAAAAATTTTATTATTTTTATTTAATTATTTTAACTTTCGTTTCAATAATTTGAAATCATAAAATATGGATATTTAGTAAATAATTTATAAATAATTATTATATTTAACTAAAAATAATTTTGGATCTTTTTTTCCTTTAATACTTGTGTATAACACATATTTAATACATGTCTTCAATTTAATTATATCATGACTCACTGTATGTATTTTTTTCATTTTGTATTTATATTTTTAAAAATAATTTGGTCGTATTCAGTTTTAGTTTTAGAAAACTATTTTTAAAAACAAAATTTTTGAAAACTATTTTAAAAATTTATTTTTAATACAAGAAAAAAGTTTTAGGTGATTATATTCAAAAATAAGTTCTGGAAAGAGAAAGAAATGAAAAATTACTTAAAATTAGTAAATAATTTTTTATTATTTTTATTTTTAAATTTTTATCATTTCTAACTATATATAAAATAATGTCAATTTAATATAATTAATATCAAGTATACACTAAACAATTATTAGATATTAAAATGTTTAATATTTACCTAGTTATAAGTCATACAAACTATAAAGACTACTTCAACATATTTATTTAAAAAAAATTAATTATACATTCAGGTTATTTGAATTTAATTTAGTAAATTTAGTTTTGGCATTAATTTGATAACATTTTTTTGTTGATAAACGATTATAATTTTTGATAATTTTTGAAAAATATTAAATTAATTAAATTTAATAAATAAATGTTAAAATAAAATTTATGAAATCTAATTTAAATCATACAAAGAGATAAACAAATTATTTTGAGAGAAAGATAGAGAAAGAAACAAAATTTAATTATTTTTATTTATTTATTTCATTTTTTATAATAAATTTTTATCATTTTTGCTGACTAATCAGTAGTTAAAATTGGCACCTTTATCGATCAATTGGTCGGCAAAGGTAATAAATATATTGCTAATAATTTTAGATTAACTCATAATAAATATATTATTATTTTTTTTAAATTTTAACGACCAATTGATCTGATAAAGTAACCATGTAGCGACCAAAATAATTAAGTCTTTAAAGGATAATTTTTTAACAACTAACTGGTAGCTAAAAATAACATCTTTATCGGTCAATTGGACAGCAAAGATAATAAATATTTTATTATTTTTTATTCAAATTTTTAGTGATCAAATGGTCAGGGGAAAGTAACCTTTTAGCGATGAAATTTATTTTGGTCGCTAAAGGGTAGTTTTTTAGTGACTAATTGGTGGAGAAAAATTATTATTGCTGACTAACTTTTATTTGATCGAGAAAAAGTCACTATTAGCGGTCAATCTTATTTTGGTTAGGAAAAGTCACTATTTAGCGACCAAATATATATTTGGTCAGAAAAAGTAATCGCCGAAAGTGTGATTTGTAGTAGTGTTAGATATAACATAGAATTAACTTTTTATACAAATTATTTTTGTTATTTGATTAGTAAAATATAAAGTGAAATAAAAGATGTAATTTGATAAAAAAATATGATAGAAAATAATTTTGAGAATGGGTTCAAACTTACTAGAGGAATTGCAGCCATGCAAATTTAGATACATCTATAATATATTAAAAAAAATTAGTTATTGGAAATTTCTAACAAAGCCTAGAATATGCACTGTGTGGTGACCATCTTGGTTGTTGGGGAAGATGGAATGTGAAATGATATTTTTACTCTCGTTTTAATGGCTGTGTATAAATGTATACTAATGAAAGAATCAAATTGCTATTTAATTAAAGCTGCAGAAATTTAACTACTACAATTAAAATATTAAAAACTGAAGTAATAACTGAGCCAGAGATTTTTGTACTTTGTCATTTTATTTTTTTTCACTGTTGATTTTCTCCCACAAATTTCTGCTCTACAACATAACATTAAAGAATGACCTTGTCGTTGAGGTCATGGATTTTGCTCAATCGTTTCTGAATGAACTCCTATGTAGGTGTATAAGTCATCTGAACTTTCGGTAGCACGAAAATGTTTTCGAACCTCAGATGCTTTAGTTGGATCTACCTTTTGGTAGCTTCAATTGAGAGTTTGGTTAAGTTGAACGATGAACAAACCTTTTCAATTGATAAATGCCCTAATTTCTCTTCTCTTTTTAGTTCGAATTTTATGTGAGCTCTCACGCTCAATTTTGACTTAAATTGCAAATGTAGCTGGGTATAGCACCCATAATTTTGCCACATCATACATGTTAAAAAATAATATTACCCATATTAATATAAGATAAATCAACAATTTCCTTACATTCGGCTAAAAATATATGTAAATCTGTATAAAATATTGATAATATGCGTATAACTTCTTTTTAAACGTACATGAATCCGTTTATTTCTAAATATTTATTCTTCAAAATGTATATAAACCAATTTTAAAGTTACCCAAAGCAGAAAAAATTAATTAATTAGTTAATTAATTAAATTTTACTAAAAAATTTGTAATAAACGCAAATATATATATATATATATATATATATATATATATATATAAGCGACTTCTTTTGTGTTAAAGTGCCAAAATACTTTAACTTTTTTTTTTTAAATTTTTTCTTCAATTTGAGGGTTAACTGCAACATCCCATGATTTAGTGATTTTGTACCCTTAAAATTAGTTCAATGGGTCAAAACCCATTTTTTTCCGTAAGAGGGTGTGTGCTTGATTTCGCCTAAATTAACTTTAACTAATTCTAAATTTTATTTATAAATTGGTGTTATATTTAAATGTCCAAAAAAAAAAAAAACAATTTGATCTCTTTATCTATCTAGTCAAGTAATTCACTATCAAAAAAATATTTTGTTGCCTATCTCATGCCATACTTCTTTTTTTCCGAAGTTGGTTCTTAATGTCAGATTATCAATGATATTTCTCAGAATTCAATTATTTGATCGATCCACTTACTTCTATCGTGTTAATATTAATCACCACTATTGAAATTGCGGTCCTTATTTACAGTGATGATTATATGTCAAGCCACTTGCCCCTCCCCTGCATACATTGTGTGTTGTTTACATTTTAAGGGTTAGATTATAATTAACAAAAAAAAAAAAAAAAAAAGTTGGCCCTTGCATCAATCTGGCTGCTTTGATGGAAGTTTGGAACTGAAAGTGCCAAAATGATTGCCATCCATCATGCCTAGCCATGGGGACCCCCTTTGGGTTTGAGGGTGTTTCGTTTCGAGCATCAGTTTCTTACCCGCTGGTCTGGTTTTGCAATTTCATTTTTGTCACCTTCCATTTGTTTTTCGTTATCTTTCTCTGTCGGCAGCACTAAGCTCAAGACAATGAACAGGACATGCCCAGCCCACCTTGAATTTCCTGAATTGCTTTTTCATGTTCTGATGTTTCAGTACCAATCAAGTACAAAAGCTGTGCTTGTTCCTCACGATGTTAAAATTCTTTTACTGAGAGTCGGTTTTGCTAAATATAAAAAAATTTTAACTTTTTTCAATTTTTAGTTTTGTTCAACTTTTTTTTTTTAATTTTCTCTAACATTTTCTGTCAAATTTTATCATATACCAAAAAATAAAAAAATTAGCAACACACAAAACTACTAACTTTCTCTAATTATTTTTTTTTTAAATTTCTCTAATTTTGTTCAACTATCTCTAATTTTTTTTCTTCACCTTTCCTTGATTTTTCCTTTGATATCTACAAATTTTTATTAAACCCTTTTACAAAAAATGACACATGACGGCATCGAGATAGAAGTTACAAAAAAAAAATATTTATTTATTTTTTATTTCAAGCAACTACTTATAAAACTACAATTTTAACAAATTTATACTAATTTACGTAACCTCAAACACGCCCAAGCAAGTCAATCCTTCTTTCTTGACATCACTATTTGACCTCCTCACTGAAGAGTTTCTGATTCCAGTGTTGACGCCAACAACCATCGTGAAAAAAGCAGTCCCCAAGGCAAAAATGTCTCCTATTCTGCCTCGAAGCCAAATTTGCCCGTCGCATTCCTCAATTATGCGCCCTTTCTGTTCGAAGTAGAGGGATGGTCTCATTCACTCACCACGAGAAAAAGAGTAAGAGATATTTGGTTGAAAAAAGTTTAATCTAAAAGTATAGTAAAAATATAAAAATTTAATGTAAAAATGATATGTGATAAATTTTAATTGAAAAAAAATATAAAAAATTGATAAAAAATTGGTTGATTTTGGTTGATTTTAATCAACCAAATACCCCGTAATTCCTAACTTATACCGTCACCATCATTTAAAATTCCTCACCAACTTTGTATTTTTCATATTTTTTAATTTATTCATAATGGAGCTTATTTATAATTTACAAATAATTTCTTACACTTTATAAATAATTTTGTAATTTAATTTAACAAAAAAGTAAAATAAATTGTAAGAAACTATTTACGACGTATAAATCGACTCACTTGTTCATAATTCACCAAAAATTACTGTTTGGTACTCCAAACATCATTTCCATTTTTCATCTTCATATTTTGGATAACGACATGGCATGAAAGCCAAAAATTCTATAAATATTCAAATTAGAGTTGGCAACCCTCATGAGTCATGTCCTCTGAGTTAGTCTGAGTGGCTCGTAAGTATCTCTCTATAAAAATCACACAAGTTCGATTACTGACTTAAGTAGAATGTACGTGAGAGACAGCGTACATTTCCTCGATTTATCTATCGGTTACACGGTTACACGGTTCATTGAGAACTGTAATAAACCGATGAAAGTTTCAAGATACCAAAAAAAAAAAAAAAAACACTCATAAAATTACGCGATTCATTGAGAGCTGCAATAAACCGATAAAAGTTTCAAGTTAAAAAAAAAAAAAAAAAAACACTTATAAGTCGACGTCCGACTTCTCATAGTTGTGCATAAAGATCTCAAAATTTAATAAATATGTTAAATAATTAATTTATTTCAAAATTGAGTTAAATCGTGATTTGTATTTAGAGAACGTATTAACAGGTAATGTCTAATATTATCACCTCTGACTCAAATATCAGTAGGTCATCCCATATTTTACAAATTATGTAGCAAGGAATAGCTCAAATACCATAGAACACCCAAAATAACTACTCAAAAGAGTTAAAATATTGGGTTCAAGCCTCCTAATAATGTATCCAAAATCTCCCGCTTATCATTATGATACGAGACTCAACACATATTTTAGTGAACCCACTAGAACTATGTCTAGCCTCCTCCTAATATATCTAAAATCTCCCGCTTATCATTATGATACGAGACTCAACACATATTTTAGTGAAACCCACTAGAACTATGTCTATGTGGCACGATCTAAACGAACTTATAGCACAAGCTCTAAAAAGACCAAATAATTTTCCATATTCTGAGCGAGGCTGGACAACCACAGCGGGCAGAAAGAAAGTTCGCATTAATTCCTGTATCTGCACAAAAATTAAGGCCAGATGATTATCAGATAAATTCATAAAGAACACAAGAGTTTCTTAACTTAGTAGAGAATATTAGGTATAAGCTTTCATAGAATATTAGGTATAAGCTTTCATAGAATGAGCGGGAGGTTGGTGCTAAAATAGTTATTTCTACAAGCAAGACATAATAACTAGTCCTGCCTGCAATGAACTAGGATTTATAGAATATTAAGAATCTGCAACAAGAACATGCTCTACTTACAAATCTTGATCGGGTCGTTGATCTTGTTTCTAAAAAATTCTCCACAAGCAAGCGAACATGATCAGCCAGTGCTTATCTGGGAGGAGGACCAACCAATTATGTTTCTCTGCTCCTAAAAATTTTGAGAAGCAAAGAAACATTTGGATCTCCTTAGCTGTCTCAAGCAGCATAACGTAGATAGCAGGGGAGAATCCTCTCTACATCGTATCTGAAACTTAGCTTTAATTATAAGATAACAAATCCAATTTCAGAGACTGCAGTTCTACTAGACCAAGCAAAATTAATGCTAAAATGCTTTAAATGCCATAACTCAGAAAAAAAACTTGTAGATGCCATTTCAGTGTACATGATCATCCATAAAAATGATACCGCTGATCTGGTTTTCCAATGATCAGGGCCACCATCATATAAATATGATTTTCATAACATCACTAAGAAATAGCATAAAATATCGGAGAGAGCATATTCCAATTCCAACAAATGCTCTTTCTATTAGTTTTGACTTTTGAACATTCTCCATATTGTGATTCACAGAATAAAAATTAAATAAATAAAACCCCTCAACATGCTAGACCCACAATTTAACTTTTCTCAGGACCCCAGGTAGAATTGTTAACTTGAGAATCAGGGTTTTACCTGTGAAAAATATAATCCATTTTCTGAAAATAATCATAAATTATTCATAAAGATGAATATAAAAAGTATTGCCCAACAATTACAAGGTCCTAAAAGTAAAGCAATATACTTTATTTTGGCCAACAATTGCAATTGTATATAAAATGCATTGCCCAACAATTACAAGGTCCCAAAGTAAAGCGATATACTTTATTTTGGCCAACAATTGCAATTGTACAACTTGAGAGCTGGATAAAGTATTCAATGAGAGAGAGAGAGAGGCACCAAGGAGCTTTAAGGAGCCTAAGAATTCAGGAAATGCAAAAGATCCCAATTAAGTAAATAAATTTTATGTAATTTTGTTGTGCTTCGAATTTTACTTTGTTAGCTCTTGAATCAGCAGTTCAATTTGATTACAATTTCTTTCTTGATTGAAGACAATGCTTATATTATACCATCAAACGTCAGTCACTAAAAAATATAATTTTGATACAAAAAGCTGCAATGGATTATGCCAAAAAGAGGAATGAACATATTCAACAGACAAAATTATCTGGAAAGGAAACATGATAACATATAGTAAACATGTAGAACTGTTGCCCAAAGCTCTACATCTCCAGAGAAAACACTTACAATGACAGTTCTCTAATTCAGAAGGGGGAAAATGGAAAATATATATGGTTTTTGGCTCCTAAAGCAGTAAGAATGATGACTATTCTCTCCATATATATATTGGTCCAATATTTTTCCTCTTAAAATACAAATTGAATCTGTAAAAACACAATTTGACCAATCTGTCCAAGTCTAATTAATCAAAATCTCTCAATAGAATTTCTCCCACAATCTCACCAGCCAAAGCAATGCTTCAGTTCTTGGAAACAAGTTTACAGCTTACACACCGGGCATAGTGATCTAATGGCATTCAAATCCCATCTGCAACAGGTCTTTACACATAACAAAACATATTAAATTTTGTGTAAAAATTAAAAATAGTAAATAACATATTGATAATATGATCAAAACTGAAAAATTATCAATACCTAATCATCATTCATAGAACAACCACTACAAAGCATACTAGTTACTGATGCAAAAGTATTACCCTGCTAACGAAAATAAGAAAGAGGCAATGGTAAAGAAAACCACAAACTCAACCTGTGGATTCTAAAAAATTATATAAATATATATATATATAGCTCTATAATTCACATAGTATGGTCATACAACACAATTGTACCCACAAAAAAGAACTCGGATTTGAATGAATTCAATGGCTGCAAGTTCATCTAAATCCTGGTTTCCTTGTACTTACATTGAGAGACACAGAGAGAGAAACAAAATCAGAAGGCCGAAATCAATTGGCCAAGCTCTTGAATGGATCAGCATATAATGCTAAAACCTCTCCAAGCAATGAAACACAATAATGTATGACCGGTGATACTCTGAACTTCCACCTCCAATATCAATTCAACCAACCCCCAAAAACTTCATCACTGTTCATATCCTCCACAAAAGCTAACTTGGATAACAACTAAAAAATGAGCAAAAATATGTATGCTTTCATATGCAGTAGCCCAGACTGATAGTTGTTTTCAATAACAATTTCTGTAACTCAACAGAGAACCCTTATTGCAGATTCCAAAGATTATAAGGAACCCGCTAAAAGCCTTCAAAGAATTTCTTCAAAAATCAAATACATCTTCAACCAAGCACCCAAATCTTTCAATTCCCACTGTTATCGCCTATATCTAAATGGGGATTGCATTCTTTCGAATAGAAATCGTTCTTCTCTATCAAAGCTCTCAACAACTCGTAAGTAAACTCGGGGCTATTCGGGTCGCTTGTTTGCGACTCAACAGGGGAATCCACAGTTGGGGTTTGCTTAAAACACCGGCAACAACCACCACCACCTCCTCCTCCGCCGGCGCAGGCGGCGGCACCACCGAGCCCCCTACCAAAACATCCCGGCGAAGAAGGATTCACAGCCCTTTTGTTCTTTCTGGGTACCTGTTTCTCAACCTTCCCGAATCGAAACAGTATCGAGCCCTTCGCCTTTCTGCGGTCCCCTCCTCCGCCGCACACATGCTTCCTTTCCTTCGCCTTCTTCCGATTATCACCACCACCCCTCCGACCAGAACCACCGTCGTCGCCACGGCCCACAACGTCCTCGGACCGCTCCTCCCTACACTCAGACATAAATGAAACATGCACACAAACGCATATATATATATATATATATATATATATGTATATATTCCACACGATCTATATTTAAAAAATTCCAGGAAAATCACAGGAGAGGACCACACCCAAGTCCGTGTGCAAAAGGAAAATGAGAAATGATTGAGAGAGAAGTAACTGATTGGGAAGAATTTTGGGGGGGGGGGGGAGGGGGGAGAAGAATTTGGCAGTTTCTGTTCAGATATATCGCCAGAGTTCTCGGATTCCTCAACGAGGCAGATGATGAGTAAACAGCTCTCTCTCTCTCTCTCTCTCTCTCTCTCTAGCAGTGGGATGCTCTCCATTTATTATTATTCTTTTCTTATTTCTTTAAAAATAGATTTTATTATTATTATTACTGGTTCCGGTTAGCCACAAAACATGTCACGATGACTCCGTTTAAAGTAAAAAAAAAAAAAAGGTAAATTAAGGTAAAATATAATTTTGAATTACTTTTGATATTTTTAAAATAATAAATTGTGAAAATTATTTTATAAATTTATTTTAACAGATTCAAAAAAATTCATAAAAAATAGCGGTAATAATATTTATTTGAAAGTTTTCGACACGAAAAATATGATTGTGTAAAAAATTTACACATTTGATTAACTTACTTCTAGATTTTTTATTTTTTAATGAAATATTAAAATTTTTAAAATTAGTGATAATAAAAAAATTAGAGGTACAGAAATTATTAAAAATTTGTAATAATTTTTAGAATTTTTTAGAGATGTCAATCGATCCAATATATTTTAATAGAGGTGTGAATAAAAGTATATATATATATATATATGAAATATTATTACATAAAGGTTAACAAATACTTATTATTATTATTATTATGACAATTTTCATTAAAACTCTTATAGTTTTAATTTTATGTACTTAATTTTTATAGGTTTCAAAAATAGGTAGGCAGGCTTTGTGGTTTAAACTTTGTACTCGAACACCACCTATTGTTAGCTTCCGGAGAGTAACTTTGACTAAGTTAATCACGTGAAAGGGACCCAAATAAATTATATTATATATATATATATATGTGTGTGTGTGTGTGTGAGTGCTGATTATTTTTATTTTATAATTTTAAATGAAATTTTGGTTCTTTTAATATGTATAAAACTAAGAATAAATATTTAAATTTCAAGAAATTTAGTCTATGGTTTAAAGATTTTAGACCAAAAAAGTTATATATATTTTGTTTTATTGAACTAAAAATTGCATAAAATTTTTTGATTCAAAATATTTTATATATTAGTACTATTTTTTTGAGTTCTACTATATATATTTTTTAATGTAGGGGGGCCTAAAATAATATAAAAAAATTTTAGAGTTAAAAAGTTTTCATAGGTTCAAGGAAATCAACTAATATATATATCTTTTAAATTTATTTTAAAACTATCTAGGCAATTTTTTATGATCAATTTGACCGACAGTAACTTAGTAAGAAAAAATTTAGTAGAACAAAATATTTTATACAAATGTCAATCACATGAGATTTGATCGATTTATTATTTATAAGATAAAATATAAAAATTATCCTTATTTTTTTATTTTCAGTCTCACTTTAATTCTAAAAATTTTAATTATAATAGTTAAATTCTTCTACACTTTCGATCAAACAATCATCAATTTCTTCGATTTCAATTGTAGCAGTTAATAGATACCACGTATTTATTAAAAGATTATAAAAACGTGCCCCGATATATTTTAGAATAAATTACAAAACAATTCTTAAATATTTAAATAATTACATATACATCTTTTAATATTTAAAGTTTATAAACATCTCTTATTTTGAAATATAGTAACTCTAACTCCCCTTCGTCAATTTTAACCC
This sequence comes from Vitellaria paradoxa, assembly GCA_019916065.1. Classification (NCBI taxonomy): domain Eukaryota; kingdom Viridiplantae; phylum Streptophyta; class Magnoliopsida; order Ericales; family Sapotaceae; genus Vitellaria; species Vitellaria paradoxa. Next base: position 22,379,581 of record CM034238.1, read on the forward strand.
TAATTCGACTAATTATTTATCGTAAAGGTAAATTTATCGTCAATTTACTTTTAATCTCAAATAAAACATAAAACATGATTCCCTTCTTATCTTTCTCTCTCCCACTATGTAAAATTAGCAAGTGTAGGCAGTTCTGCACGTATACGCAGGCACCTGATTTGTGGGTTTTCTCCTAGGGTTTTCAGATTCTCTGCATTTTCTCTATCAGGAAACTTTCGATCGAAACCGCACACCGAATCAAGCCCTACGGTTAGATTCCTAGGGTTTGGAATCCTGCATTCCTAAAACATAATTCAGAATTATCGTTGTGGCGGGTTGGGGAATTTGAATTCTATTTTCATCTCGTTGGTTCAGTTAATGGGATTGGGTTCCAATCTCCTGCCGGACCCGGAGGCGGTGGCGGTTCGCGACAAGTTCCGGTGAAGTTGGAGATCGAGGACTCGTTGGAAGAAGAACACCAACTACATCACTGGCACCAATGCTTCCTCCACCGCCCCTGCTGAGATGGGTTTTGAGATGGGTTCCAAGCTGCAAAGGAAGAGCTAAGGTCAAGCAACACTTGAGATGACTGAAAAATTTTTTTTTTTTTATTTTTGTCTATGATGATCAGAGCACTCTTGTCGTCAGAAATCTAGAATTTTCCATCTCCGTTGTTCAACGGATGATCAGGTTCTATGCTTTGATTTTTTGTGTTTGCAACGCACGAGTTTCAGGCCAACTTAGGTTTCGGATATATATTTTGCAAGATGTATGACTTTGATAGGAATGGAATTATGAGCTTTGAAGTTAATCAGTGCTTACGTGAACTCTTCCTTTCATGCCCGTCTGTTGATCTGTTGATTTTTTAATTTTAATTCCAATTTTGGTTTCAGTTTCAAGCAAGTGGTGTCAAAATTTGTACTTTTTATTGGGATTTTTCATAGACGTTGCTCTGGCATTTACACTTGTAATTGTCATGGAAGGCTGTAAGTCGATGTAGGGCACCAAGTCGTCGGCGACGGACCTACTACAGGTGTCGTCGGCGGCGCCAGAAAGAATATGGAATATATGTATATATATTCATTTATATATAATTTATATAATTTTACAGTAAAGAGAGAAAAAAAAAAAAAGAGGATGAATATTTTATTTGTGATTAATTAATTAAACTGAGGATAGATTTATCTTTTTAAAAAATATTTATCAAACATAGGGTCAAAATTAATTAAATGGGTGACGGGTTAGTAACATTTTAAAATAAAATATTAAAGTATCTGTAAATTTTAAATATTGAAAAAGTTTATGTATAATTATGTAAATATTTAAAAGATTTAAGTATAATTTATTTAATACTTTAATGGAGCTCTGAATAAAAAAGTATAAAATATTATTAGATGACAACAAATACTTTATTATTATTATTATTATGATGATGGTAAGTTTCATCAAAAACTCCTATAATCTTAATTTTGTGCACTTAATTTCCATATGTTTCAAAAGTTGGTAGGCAGGTTTTGTAGTTTGAATTTTGTACTCCAACACCACCTGTTATTAGTTTCCCAGTAAGTAACTTTTGACTAAATTAATCACATGAAAGGAGCCCAAATAAATTATATTATATATATAAATATAAATGTGCAGATTATTTTTATTTTATAATTTTAAATGTAATTGTGGTTCTTTTAATATGTATAAAAGTTAAAAATAAATATTTAAATTTCAAGAAATTTTTTTTTTTGGTAAGTAAGACAGCAAGTCTATGGTTTAAAATTTTTTAGACCCCAAAAGTTATATGTGTTAATGCTGTTTTATTGAACTAATTATTACACAATTTTTTTGACCCAAAATTTTTTATGTATCAACAGTATTTTTCTGAACTCTACTATTTTTTTAAAATGTGAGGGGCCTAAAAATAGGATAAAAAAATTTTGGAGTTAAAAACTTTTCATAGGTTCAAGAAAATCAACAAATACATATAATTTTAAGATCAAAATGAATTTTAGGTTATGAACCAGCAATCCTAAAATTTAAATATTTCTTCTTAATTGTTATATATATTAAAAATATAAAATAAAAGTAATCTGTACATTTTTATTATATATATATATATAATATTATATATAATATAATTTGTTTAAATTTATTTTAAGACTATTCTAGTTATTTTTTATGGTCAATTTGATCAATAGTTACTTACTCATTAAAAAAAAATAGCAGTAAGAAATATTCTTATATAAATGCCAAATCAGATGAGGTTTGGCCTACTTACTATTTATATTATAGCTTTTTATTTTATTTGGATCTTTTCGATTTTATTAGTGTTATTTATTTTAGATATCTCAGAGTGTTCGGATCAGCTTATATGCACTTTGACTAATCTTCGGAGCTCTAAAATTAACTACCGGTCAACTTCTAGTTGTCCTAAAATACTCCAACTATTAGTGTTATTATTTTAATTTGAATCCATTTTTTTTTTTTTTGAAATCGGTTATATTTAGGTTCAATTTTGCAATCAACCGAATAAACTATCATGGGAGCTCCTTATATAAATCAAAGAACGATGTTAATTATTCATCACTTTACGTGAACTTATACAAAGGAACAATTAAAGCTAATAATTCACTTGATAATAATAGAAATATAAAAAAAAATATTGGAGAGACTCAAAATTAATCAACTTAACACTAAACTCGTGTTGTCCTTTACACAATAGCATACGTAATTGAATTAATTAAAGAAACTAGGAAAAATTTTGCAGTCATAATCACAAATTCACACTTCTCTTCCTTTACGGAATGTTTAGATTAGGTGTGAACGATTAAAAGATTAAGTTTTTGTTTTGACTTCTCAACTTGTTGGTTACTTTAACTTTTGATTTTTATTTTTTTTTGTGGAAAATATCAAATTTAATTTTTTTTAAACTATGAAGGACAACAATGTTAAATTAACAAAAGAGTAAAAAATTAATTACTAAAAAATTTACTTTTTACTTTTCAAATACAAAAAAAAAATTAATTTTTTAATAAATAACTAGTAGCCAACTACACAAAAGCCTCTAAAGTAAGTGATTCCTCAACCCCACCTTCCTCTAAACAATCACAACAACATCAGCCAGCAGGACCAGCATGTCGTTTCAGCTTAGCTTTATGTATTTTCAACTTTGTGAAGCTTTCTCTTTAATTTTCTCCTTGATCATTTTTCAGTTGTCTACTTCAGCTTACTTCAACCTGTTGTTCTTGTGATCCTACTCCCAATTCTCAACTCCTAAGATGGTTTGATTGATTCTCACAATGAAAATTTGATGTAAAATATATCTCTGGAAGCAAAAGGGAATAATGCTTTTGGGAAAAAGCATGAGACTTGATCAAGCCACGAATGACTTTATTGGAATGACTATTACACAGGGCATTTTTGTATATGACTGTTAATTACTTATTAAAAAAATAATTTTTTTATTTGAAAAGAGAAAAAAATAACTTTTTAATAGTTAGCATTTTAGTTTTTTTGTTAATTTGACAATTTTACCTTTCATGATTAAAAGAAATTTAAAATGTGTGAGAATAAATTTAGTACTTAAAAAAAAGTCAAAAGATTGAGTAGCCAAATATTGAAAAAATTCCTTAACTTCCGAAACAGAGACTAAAAACTAAGTTTTGAATGAGAAACTGTTACAAGATAATGTATTCTTCTTAGGGCTGAGTTTGGCAAAATAAGCCGATAGCTTTAACTACTAACTACTAGTTTTTTGACTTTTTCTAAAATGACAAACTTACATTCTTACATTTTATATTGTTTTAAATATTGAAGGGCAAAAATATCAAATTAACAAACATAAAAAAAGTTAACTTTTTTCCCTTTTCAAACACAAAATATGCTAACTTTTTAGTAATTAGCTAATAATCTACTTCAAAAATGTTATTTTTTTCCTTCCCAAACATAACCTTAATTATGTTTCGATAATAAAAGCATAAAAACGTTTGGTATAAGAATAATTATTAATTTGATAGATGAATATTTCAAATGTTTTAATAACAAATTATTATTTAATTTAATATCACATTGTTATTCAAATAGTAATTAATTTAATTTTATTAAAAAATTTAATCAATTAAATCATTTTAAAAATAAATTATTATTTCAATAATAACTAATTTAATTTTATAGTATTTATTGTAAAAAAAAATAATTAGATTACTATAGCGAGGGTAAAATTTATTTGTTACACTCCTCTATTCTACACCCTGCTAACATCTATTCTCATTTTGAGGATAAATAATACTCTAATGCTATAGTTAGTTGCATATGCATTACAAATTAAAATGAGAATTCTCTTATCAGTAATTCACATATTTAATTAATCTTTGATCAAAAACTGAAACATTTATGTTCTCAAATTTGTAAAATCGCAAGTTTTGAGGTTAGATGTACTAGTTGACAATTCCACAGATAAAGAAACTTCTCATAAGATGTGAATTAATAAAATTATCTTCATTTGTTAAATATTTTTCTAAAAAAATGATAATTTAGTTTTTCAACTTATATTTCTAAATATATTCATGCATATTAAATGCTACTAATTGGAAAGAATTTTCATTCTAATTCATTGACCAATCGAATGTCAGAATTTATTTATCACTTTTGTTTTTATTTTTTATTCTTATTTGTATTGATAATCAAATTATATTTGTCTTCGAATTTTAAAGTACTATCTGGATGAGTAACTCAATTTTTTAATTTTTTTAAATGATTAAAATTATTTTTTTATATTTCAAATTTTCATTATACCACCAAAGATAAAATTGTCAAATGAAAAAAAAAAAAGAAACTACAAAAAAAAAAAAAAAAAGAAAGAGTTAACTTTTTAATAACTAATAATTAAAAAAATTATTTTTTTTCTCAAAGTGAGCCTAGATTAAGGATAGTCATCTCGGCCGACCCGTTCGTACCCTACTCGATCCCCGTCCCAAACGGGTAGGGGATTCAGGGATTTTTTGAGGATTGGGTAGGGTATGGGGGCATTTTTTTAAAAAATTTGGGGATCGGGTAGGGTACGGGTATGAGCTTGTCCCCGCCCCGTACCCTACCCTACCCGTTCCCCGACCCTCCCCATATTCTCATGTATATATATATTTAATTTTTTAGTATATTTGTTACTACAGATTTCTCAGTAAGGTAGGAAATTAAGATTTTAAGTTTCTTTATCTATCAATTTCCTATTAAATTACTTTGTTTTTCAATTTACAAAGAAACTATAAATTGAGATAGACCAATTATGAATGTTTCTTTATTTACTTTTCTTATCTTGAACTATAGAATCTATTAACATGGTAGGAAAATAGAAACCTAATAAGTGCTTTCTAAATATGTATATATATGATATTTTTTTATTTTTTAAATATGCATTAGGATTCTACTCTATTTTTTATAAGTCATATTTTAGAATTTTTGTATTTTATATTTTTTTTCAATTCAGGTACCCGTTTTCCCATGGGGATCCCCATTTCCCGTTTGGGTCGGGGATGGATGGTAAAAATAAATCTCCAATGGGGATCGGGTAGGGTATGGGGATTAATTTTAATTTAAGAATCAAGTATAAGAATACGTGTACCCGTCCCCTACCCGCCTCATGTCTACCCCTAGCCTAGATTCGTATAAAGCAGACTAACATGGATAGAAAGTTTAATCGCACAAGTTGTGACACGTGTAAACATCCATGGTAGTCCCGCACGAGTTCTCTTGTGGAATAAAATGATTGAGTGCGCGTCGGTGTAAAAGTGCCGACAAGCCAGGCCAAATACTGTGTTACGTCACTTGTACGTTTGACCAATATTGTGCAATTCAAAAATCCACGTCTGGGCTGAAGGGTACTTTCACTTCCCCTCCTCTCCGTTCTTACAATTTTGCGTTTTGAGCCTTCCGGATTTATTATTTTTAAAATTTAGCTTAAGGGATAAGTGTTTGAGAGATAATTTTTTTTTTAAGTTATAAAAAATTATAAATTTTTACAAATTTTTATCTATTTTTGATTTTCGTTTGTACTTTTTAAGTTTTATTAACCTTTTTTTTTTAATTTTGATACATCATATAAAAATTATTAGAACAAATCATTTAATTCTATTTTAACAGGTTCTGTCAGCTAAAAATCCTAACACATCATACAAAAATCTTTGGAATGAGCAGATTCTAATAGGTCCTTATAGTAAATTTTATTACCTTTTAAACGCCAATAAATAATTAACGCATTATATTTTTTTCAAATTTTTAATCCTCTAAACACCCTTTTAGTTTTTGACGAAATGTTTGACAAGGGATCACTTTTTGAATACGATGAAATAATCTTTTTTACTTCGTAAAAGTAAAGTCTTGAATTCACAAAACCTAAATACTAAATAAAGTTTTAAGAAAATCTCATTTGAAATTAATAATCAACTCTAAAAATATAAAGATTCGTTTGACAAAATTGTCAGTTTTTATTTTTTGTATTCAGTTTTTATTTTCATAATAGAAAAAAATAAAAACTTAATTAAAACGCATTTAGTAATAATAATTGTTAGTTAGTATTTATAATATTAGAAGAGTAACTGGTGGCAATAAGTGGTGACCGATGGCAGAAATACTGTCGAAAATGGGTGACGAACGACGAGCGGCAGCGATTGAAGGCGAATAGCAACTGGTGACAGAATTAGTGGCCAACCGGCAGTTGTCAAAGGTGAGTGATGGTTAGTTAATGATGACAGTAGTTGAAGCTGATGGTGGCCAGTGACAATGGCCGAAGATGGGTGGTGGCTAGCCATATATAGGAGGTCGTCGACCAATGATGGTAGTGGTTAGAAAATGTGGTGATCGGTGGTTGTGGTTAGAGGTGGGTAGTGTTAGGTTGATGGTGGTGGTAGTGGCCGGAAGTGGGTGACAGCAAAAGTAGTAGCCGACTGGTAGTGATTAGAGGTAGGGGATAGTCAATCGACAGTGGTCAGATGTAGGCGAGAGTAGTCAGAGGTGGACAATAATAGTTATGCCACACCTCTAATCTCGTAATCCGAGACAAACGGTATGAAAATATAGGAATTAAAGTAATACATTATAAACCTAAGTCAAAATTAGGCCAAATCATCATTTCATCTTAACATTTACAAAATCATCTCCGGTTACCATATAAATAATAAATCAAACAATAAATAACTAACTATCACACTTTAGTAACAAAATCCAAAGACTTATACCACTAGCTCACAATAATATTACAAGTCCTGTAACATAATAATGTAATCTAGGACCTACAGTTTAGGTTGCACAAATGAAGACATGATTATCCATATATAATTAATCAAATGAGAGAATATCATCTCTCGGTCAATTCAAACATCTCAACTCGACCATGATTAATAGCACCTAACACTTATAGGTTAACACAGTTGAATATAATAACCATGAAGAGATGATAATAGAATAAAAACAAATATAATGATTTATAATTAAGACTGTACCTAAACTACTCATGCCTAAACTGTCTACTTATTTCATCTTAGAAATTAGGTTACCATAGTTATTTATTCATTTCTCTAGATTCTCAACAAAATTCATTCTCAATATATTGTACAATATACTTTATCATAATTAACGATTTCATTATTTTAACTCATCACAATAACAACGCTATGAAATAGAGAATAACGGAATATAATACCAATGCGTACTCTAACCTTCACTGCTTTTAACCTTATCCTAAGATAGGTGACGTTTAACAAAGCATGCAGGGCTATCAACCACACCGTTTATTTCATGGCAAACGTTAATCTCAGTATATCTTCAATGAGAATCGAGTTACACCCCTCTAGTGTAAGACTTAAAGGAACAGAATTACACCCCCTAACTCTTTTATTAGAGAACCTAGTTACATCCAAAAGTCAGCCATTTGCTAATCTCTAGTAGGGTCTGCATATAGCTCGTGGAAATATTCTCAACATATATCCTAGAATTAACGTCCCAACTCCAATGAATAACATATATTCAAATATATGGACTTTAGATCATCCAGTATTTTTAAAATTCTAATTCTATCATTTTCTAAAAAATAATAGATCCTGTTCATATACACGATCTGTGTCTCAGCGCGTCAATAATAACAATATGACACTTTTAGCCAAATCAATACCTACAACATATATCTGGATTATACTACCCCAACCTAATGCGTATGATATTCTTAATCATGTACAATCAATGATAATATCTCAACAGTATAACAAAGACGTGTTATGTTCAACGTCAATATATACATCTCATTATCTTTGGAAATATGTGAGCATGATATACATCCATAATATATCACATATGATCTGAGTGAGTCAAATAGACACAACAATAGAAATGACCAGACCATCATCACGAGAAGGTCATTGGCACCCACTGGATGCCCGTGAGCACCTCGCGGGAAGCCTGCTAGTAGATGCGGGAAGCTATATAGAGCTCCCTAAGACAACCAAGCCACGCGATAAGCTTGTTGGAAATCCACTTTGATTCATAAAAAAATAACTGAGAGCACACTTTGCAATCACGGGCCTCGCGGGAAGCTCACTCCTGTGATTTGCAGTGTAGATCTAAGATGAAGCCAACTTAGTTTAGACTTCTCAATCCCAAATTCGAACAATATGAGCCCAGAAATGGAACTACAACCAATAACAACACAACATATCTAAATTTTATCCAATAAATGTCACAAATAATCAAGATCTAACATAGATATATAAGGGGTGTTTGGTTTACCAAAATAACCAAAACCTACCAATTTTTACCAAACTTTTGTACTTTCCTCCAATCAAATTTTGTCATAGATTACTTTTATATCAAATTTTTACACCTTTGTTGTACTTTTTTACCATTCAAATACCACCATAACTACATATACATATTTATACACATATACATTCACATATGTAGTCCAAAAAAATCAACAACATACACATCAACGTGCTCTATATTATGCAATAAATCATATTATAACCATAAGTTTGCCAGACCTACTTCAAATCTAAATAAAATGGAAGAAATTAGTAAAACTCCAAAAATATCTTCCAACTTTCACAAGCCCAAATCTCTTACCTTGGGCCAAACTATGGTAAATGAACAACAGTACGATAATCACGATATCGAATAGTCCAGATTCGCCTGGTCTCATTACCCAGTCTTCAATTTCTCTATCTACTCTCTCTTATCTTCTCTCTCTCTCTCTCTCTCTCACTTTCTTGTCTGCTCAGCTGATGGAGAAGAAAAGAGAAAAAATAGAAAAATAAGAAAAAAAAGAAAGAAAGAAAGAAAAGAAAAAATGTTAGACCCAAAGCCTAGTTCTTCAGCTCAAACACAACTCTGGACCAAATTTGATTTAGAAAAATAAAGTAAAACCTAACAACTTGAACCAAACCTTGAGTCTAAATATTTGAATAGCCTAAAATCTCAATAAATGACAAAATTAAATATCAATGCTACAAGTTAAAGGTGGTGGCGACCAGTGATGGTGATGTTAGTTAGGGGTAGTAGCGACCTGTGATGGTTGGCGATGGCCGAGTAGCGGTGAGTTATGGTTGTTCGGTGATTGGTGATGATTAGGACGGGTGATGGTGGCGGTTGTGAAGGAAAATAAAAAATTAAGAAAACACATTTTTTTATATTTCGATAACTTTTAAAAATTTGAAAATAATTTTTATTTTTTTTTGAAAATTGAAAATTAAATAGAAATTTACCAAATAAGTTTTTATTTTCAGTTTTGAAAAAAATAAAAAGAAAAACTCAAAAAATAAAAATTTTGTCAAACAGAGGATGAGATTACAAAGTTCATATTTATAAAACAAAAATAAAACTAATCCTATACCAAATACAAATTGGTTTCCAAATGAATGAAGAATCCAAAGGAAACTTGGAAATAATTTTAACTCAAAGTAATTAAATAAAAATTTTAAATCAATTAGTACAACCACTTTAAATTTGATTCTAAGAGGTATGATTCAAATCTAGGGTGATATGTACTCTCATGGCGTGTTTGTTTATCGGATATAGTTGGGGGATTGGAGATATAATTTATTATTTTTTACTAAATTGATTTTAAATTTGTATTTGGTAATTCTGAATTGGATTTTATATCTCCAAACTAGGGGATAAGTAATATCATGGAAAGTGAGATAACGTATCACCCACTCTCAAATTTACTTCTTACCAAAATCTAAAAGTGCAAAATTATGTTATGTCATTTCTCATTTTAAATTAAATAATTTTTTTTATCTCATTTTATATTTCACCAATCAAATATCAAAAAAATAATTTTACATAAAAAACTAATTACATGTTATATTTAATTCCTATACATTATTTAATAATATTACTTATGCTCTATCATCTAATCCTCCTAATCAAACATAATTCGGACTTTTGGATTTGAATCTAGGTGGATGACAATGCACATTAAGTGTGAATTTTTTTTTTCTTTTAACTTGATGTGTTTTTGACCCCTTCTTGCGTGCCAACATTACTCGAAGGCTTTTCTTCTGATAGCTTGAACTTTATTTGCTTCATTCCCTTTCTTGCATGTTATCGTCTTACATCATCTATTAAAATAAGAAAAGTAAAAAAATAATATTTGTATCTTTGCACCATTTCTATTTTAGAGAAATTTCTGCAGTGATTCTTCAAACAGACTATCATATATTATAAAAATTAGCTACACTCTATCGATTGTTCATAATTTAGCCGAAAAATACATGAACTCCCCTCCGTTGTAAAAGTGAGAACATTACCCTCATGTAATTTTGATTAAAATAAAAAAATTAATAGAACCTACTAAATTTGATTAGATTTATATTTCATGCGCCATAAACACTAATTCATATGTAATTACACAAAAAGTATTATTGAGAAAAACTGATGTTAATTTGTCAATAAATTTTGCATCGAGTTTCTTTAAAAAATAGAAAAATATTTAATTTTAATATAAAAATGTAATTTTATAAAAATATTTTTTCTCAAATTAATTTTAAAGTAGCAGCTCAAAGGGTGAGAAATATGGTGTGTGTTCTTGGACTAATGAAGACGGAGCAGTCTAAAGCAAAATAAACTTGAAGAAATTCATTATGTACCAATCAAGAGGCAACATCATCACTCGAAAGCTAGAAAGCCAGACTTCTATGGCAAGAGATGGCACTCCTACACTTGACACTGGAATGAGAGAGAACCGGAAGTCCCCAGTGGGCAGAGAAGACGATCGCAGGGCTTGACGTATCAACCATCTTCATGCGATTCACCATCTCAGCATAAATCTCAGCAAGCCTTCTTGGGGATACAACTACAGAGAACGCCTTCCAATTCAACCTCCTGGACCGCGACAGCCTAAATCCTTTAAGTTTTCCGTTCACTTTTGCCATCCATCGCGTCCGAGGCCTCGCCGCCTTCTCACCATCATTAATGCTAGTTATCTTCTCGTAGCGAGTCCTCCTCCGGTGACTGCCGACCACATTTTGCACACCCGTCGTCTGCAGCAACATCTAGAGATCGTGTGGAAGATGTTGAATGTGCGTGTATAATAGAAATGAACTAAAGGGGTATTGTTATTTATATATAATACATAGAGGGGAGGCAAAAAGGACAGGTTAAGTAAATGAAACAGGAGGACCCCAATCTACCGTATGCTTGGATTCCTTTCAACACATGGCTAGCATCATATATATATATTAACCCAATTCAGCGTACATTAAGAGATATATACAATATATATAGTTGGTTGGCAGAGTCTCTCTCTCTCTCTCACACTCTACCCCTGTAGGCATTTGGAGAGTAGTTAAGACAAACATGGGAAGGCTTCAATAAATAAATAAATAATACAAATGGGAAGGAATTTGACTTAATTACCCAAGTGAGTGCAAATTCGTTTATTGGGTAAACTTATGTAATTTAATCGTTTACATCGTAAACAGTTACAATTTTCTAGCGTAGGTAATGTGGTAAACTTGTTTACTGTGTTAACAATTTAGGGTATAAACCCGTTTACGCATTAAACGAGTTTAGGCGCGTACAAGGAGGAGGAGAAGATCTCGCAAAGTGAGAGGACAATGCTCTCATTTGGCAGATCAGGAAACCGAAGGTGAGGGCTCCCAAATTCTTTTGGAATGTCGAAGGCCTTGCCGTTCCTCGTTCCTTTTTTAAGTCATTGCAATGAACTCAATTTAGAAGCTCCCAACTCAATCTAAATCGACACCACTGCTGCCACCGCTAATTCAAATCACCACTTAACCCTCGTCAACATTGTCACAAGAAGGAAAATCTACCGGCGTCGCTGCTGGTATCGCCGATTCAAATCACCGCTTAACCCTCCTCGCTAATTCTTCGCATGAAAGAAAAACCCAGAAATCAACAAATCGAAGTAATTATAATTAAAAAAAAAAAAAAAAACCCTCAAATCAAGAGAATCATTTAGTAGGTAAATTAATTTTAAAGTTAAATTGGTTTGTTGTGTAAACAAATTTTACAGGTAGTGTACTTAAAATTATTTGCTTAGTAAACGAATTTTATTAGATTGAATCACTTATGCAGTAAACATTTTTTACCTTATTTTAAGGGCCGGTTTGACAATACTGTTATTTTTTTTTTGTTGTTTTTCTGTTGTCGTTTTCTGTTTTTTATTTTTTGTTGCCGTTTATTTTTTCTGAATTGAAAATTGAAAATGCGTTTGGAAATGCAAGTTTATTTATAATTATTAATTTTTTATTTTAGAAAATATTTAATTTTATTAGTTATAAAAAATTAATAGAACTTAATAAAATATATTTTATATTAATTTAATTTAATAAATATGATTAATTAAATTAATACAGTAAATTATCTATTAAAATCATTTAATCCAATAAATATAAAATATATTAAATTATATTATTTATTAAAAATAATTTAATAAAATATATTTCATATTAATAAATAATTAAATTAGATTAATTATTTAATTAAATTATTTATTTTTAAATTAATTAAATTCATTTAATTATTTATTAAAATAATTTAATAAAATATATTTTATATAAATTAAATTAATTAATCATAAATAATGTAATTTAATTATGATATTTATTTAAAATAATTTAATAATTATTATTAAATTAAATTAAATTAAAATTTAATGTAATTTAATTATTTATTATTAATTATTTTATATAAATTAATTTCATTGTTAAATTAAATAAATTAATTATGATATTTATTTCAAATAATTTAGCAGTAATTAATTATTAAATTAAATTAAATTAATTTAGCTTTATTATTTATTAAAAATAATTTATATTAATTTATATAATTAATTTAATTTATTGAATTTAATTATATTATTTATTAAAATAACTTATTTTAATAAAATATTTGAATAAAATAATTTATTTTTGTGTAATGTAACAAAAATAGATAAAGTTTTAAAATTGACAAAATATTGGCAACAGAAAAGAAAATCAGAGTGAAAATACATTTTTTCTGTTTACGTTTTTTGTTTATATTTTCATTTTTTTTCGAAACAAAAAAACGTAAACAGGTTTATCAAACGTGTTTCTGTTACAAGTTTACAAAATTTTGAAAACATAAACAGAAAAATAGAAAACGACAACATTACCAAACGGGGCCTAAGTAAAATAGTTTAAAATTAACCTAAACTTGTACATATTACTAATAATTTGCCTACTATGGTCAAATTCTCCTCTCTCTCTCTCTCTCTCTCTCTCTCTCTCTCTCTCTGCTTGTTTGTGGTGATATATAATGTGATTAGCATATGGTGCAAGGAATATTGAAGGCATGTGCAATCATTGATGTCCACGTTAGGGATGAAAATTAATCAGAGCTAGGAAATGATTTATCAAAGAAAAGGAATGTAGTTGTATTCTGCATAAGGACGCACCTATCTGCTGGTTTCATCTTAATTTGACAGATATTAGTTAGGAATCTAGTCAGTCAAGGATACAATGATTGCCCTATTTTGTCTCAGCTTGACGAAAACAGTAGTCTCCAGGAATATATAGTTTAATTAATCAAGAGGTCTCCACTTTCTGCCATGCATGAAAGGTAAGGTCCCAGCTCAGATATATCAATTAATTCATAGTTCTCAAAGCTGAACATAATTGAGTATCAACCTGGTGACTTTATTACATTTTTTTAATCCACCACTTATATGCATGAAATATATTTTTCTTAGAATTGGGAGAGCAAAAGACCTCCTGAATGATTGCCTCAGGCAAATTTATCATATTTCACTAAGTTTGTGCAGGGGCACAATCAGAAAATTTTATCTGGGTGAACACTAATTATAAGACATAAATGATTGATAGGATATCATGGCAGTAACAAGTAACAAAGAAAGAATGTGACTGTTGAAAAAGAGAAGGTGAGAGAGAAAAAGATTAAAGTAGAGTTAAATTTTTTTTATTTGTATTAGATAGACTAAGCACAATTACATTGATATTATTGAATTAAAATTTATTTTTTTCATTGGATGGGCACAATTTGTATTGTCTAATTTTTTTTTTTTTTTGCTTTAAATGGGCACAATGGTATTGAGTTAAAATTTTTTTCTTTCTCCTGAATAGGCACAATTGAGCGCAGAAAATAATATATATAAGAAAATAGCATATTTTATTTTTTTTTTAAAGTGGGCACGTGCCCCTGAGCCAAGCTTAGCTCCGCCCATGGGTTTGTGTAATTGAGCTGAGTAATAGCTAGTTAATGTTTGCTTTCAACCTTACAGGACTTCTAGATATATTCGATGTTAGCCTTGTTAAACGTTTTAGTCAATCTTACACAAGTTTTGAAGTGAGACAAGTCTAAATCGGGCTCATCCGTACCCAAGTGAGCGGCAAATTTGTGCTTAAGTTTAATTAATTTGATTTCATAATAAGCCACTCTTGAACAAACTTTAACAAGTCAAATACAAACTAGACTCTTATCTTTTTGGCTTGTTTTACATCACTCTATTTCACTAATCAATAGATAAAATGTTTTTTTTTTTTTTTTTTTTGGTTAAGTAAAAAGATAATGTTACTTCTTAGAAATTAAAAAATTGTACGTTTCTAATGCGATTATGGAGCATGTCTTTTTTTGCTATAAATTTTGTTAGAGCAAGATTTTAGAACAATAGAGAAGATAATTTTTTTTTAAGATGCTTTATTTATATATTGAAAGAGAAGTTGTATAACCTTTTCAAAAAAAAAGAAAAAAGAAAAAAGAAAGAAAAGTAGTATAAAAGTTCACTACAAATTTAATCATTGATAAATTTCATAACTTAAAAAGTCATTAGGTGTTACTTTAATTAATTGACAAGTCGTTAAGATATTTATATGAAACTACTTTTCTGTTTCTGAATGTTAATCAATAAAGCTTAGCTTTTTTTTTTTTTTTTTATGATGCATACTATTGTCATGTATTAGTCAATTTGAATTTACGAAATGTAATTTTTTTAATCTAAATTTAACCTTGAAAAGAGTCTAAATTAAGTTACACAAAATATATTTATATAATAAAATAGGAAGTTTTTTTTTTTTAAATATCCTTTTCACGAATTATGATTTAACGGTTAAAAATTATTTTTTTATTTAATAATTAAGATCATTTTTATATTTTTAATTTCCTGCTCAATTCTTATTTTTGTAGATTCCACTATTATCTATCTCACAAAACGACTTGATCATTTTAAATTTCATTGTATTTTAAGGGTAGATATCATATACAAATCAAAACTGCCAATTTAAGTTCCAACCAATTATAGTTTGTAGGAAGTTGGACATTTTAAATTAAAGTACTGTAATTTGTATTTTTTTTATGGTGCTCATCAAAAATTAATTGGAGAGAGAGACGAAAACACATGTAATAACTGTTACGGCCTAAAATTTTAGAAAAAAAAATAAAACTCATGAATTATTATAATTTTTTTTATTTGAACTTTTTGTCTAAAATTTTAACTATATAAAAAATTTAATACAAATTTTATTCAAAGTACCGTATACACGAATTATTTTTAGTATATATATATTTCAAACTTCATCACGGTGATCTTTGGGAATGGAGCAAGGTAATGTAATTAGAAAATTTAAAGGCATGGTGCCGAAAATATTTCTAAGATGGCCAAGAAACTTTGACAGAAGCATGGAAAACTATCTTTGAAGAATGATCTTCCACTGTATAAGAAGAGTACAAGTAAACTATGGTTTGAGTCTTAAGTAACATGGGGTGTTTTCCTTTCCACGCCATACAAAATTAGCAAACCGTCCGATTTCTGTTTATTTGAACCAATTAACAGATCTTCAAAATCATCAATATCTAGAGCAAGATTTTACTGAAGAATTTTTTATTTCACCTAATGATTGCTTAAGAGAGTATGTAAGAGACAAAATTTGAAGTGAATAAACATAAGTTAAAAGGGAAAAAAATATAATATAAAGGCAACTCAGCTAATTGGTTTTTGGATTTTTTTAATGATTTATTAATTCGAGTTTTTTTTAAATTACTGAATGCTTATCCAATTATTAATTTCAACACCCAAAAATCAAAGTGCACATAAATTAACGAATCAAACAGCTTGTGTTATAAAAATGATAATAATAAATGTCACAAGTGCCCAGCACATGGACAAAAAAAGCCAGTGAGAGAATATAATGAGCTGTGTGTGAGTTCCAGTGCAATGTCAATGTGGAGCTGTCTGGATGCTATTTTTGACCTTGGGACGATAATGAATTAAAATAGTGAATAAATAGTGAATGAAGCGCAAAAATTGATTCATTCCCTATTTTTTCTCACTCATCAGCCCAAATACAAAAGCCCCAGCCCTTATTTCTTTTTTTTGTCGGCCAACCTTTACATCTCGCCGCACTTATTTCTCAACCAACCACCCTTTATGTACACCCATAGGCTATGTTTGTTTAAGGAAATTAGATGATGAGGGATAAGTAATACCATGAGATAATATATGAGATTAGATAAAAGATAAGATTAATTTTTTATGTGTGATTATTTTTTTGGTGTTTGGTTTGTGAGATATAAAGTGGGATAAAAGATATGATTTGATATGTGATGTAATAGAAAATAATTTTGGACCTTTAGATCTTGGAGGGAAGCACATCCGGCCACGGGGGATAAATAATCCCACATACCCCATGAGATACCACATCCGGCCATTTAGGCCATAACTCATCCAATCCGTGGGACCCACGGATGAAACCAAAAGCAAAACAAACACCACTTTTGACTGAGGCCCACGGAAGACTTCTCCAATCCGGCGTTTTAATCTAGGCATCAAACATGGCCATAGAGATGAATAAAAGAGAATAACGAGAAACTTACAAGTCTCTAGCCGTTTGGCAGTCACAATTTATGGTAATTTTGGTAGACGAAATTTTTAGTGAATTTGGTAAAATGAGTTTTGGCAATTTTTAGATATTTGGTAAAAATTTTTAAAATTTTAAATTAAGTTAAAGTAAAAGAATCATTATACTCTTCACCACGTAAGTAAAAATTAACGTGTTGGCAACTTTTCAAAGGGGCAAAGCACCAAAAGTTATTTATTATTATTATTATTATTATTATTTTGCTATTTTTTTGTTAACTTAGAACCCATCCCACACCAATTTATTGTAACTCTCAAGAAACCGCATAACTGATGGGTAAATCGAGGAGATGTATGCTACCCCTCACATATATTTCACTTGAATTAAGAATCGAAACTGTGTAGTTTCTGTGAGAAGCATACTTACAAGCCACTCAGACTAACCTCAGGGGGTATTTTTTTGACCAATTTTACTCTTTCAAACGATACCTAGTACAAAAATTAATACAAAAAAAATTGATCATCACAACATTCCCTATCATTTTCTATTTCAACTTTGGATGTGGCAGTTGAAACTATCTTTATGTAAGGGTAAAAGCAAATCGAACCGAGTTTTAACTTATTCGACTTTGATTTGAGCTCCATTCGAGCTTTTTATACCGAGTTCGAGCTCGAGCTCGATTTAAGTTTTTATATAAGTTTGAGCTTGGTTCAATAAAGAAGAATTTAGGTTTAAACTCATCTCGTGAATAACTCAATTAAATTAAAACGACGTGATTTAAGTTTAAAATATAATAAATAAAATATTATAAAAAATATAATAAAAATTTTATTAAACATATATTATTTTCACGAGTTTACTCGCGAGCTTTTGAATCAAGTTTTTCTAAACTCGAGCTCGACTCGAATCTAAACAAATAATAAATTAAGCTCAATTGGAGCTCGTTTTAGTCACGAATTGAGTTCAAGCCGAACTCGAATAGTTCGCGAACAACTCGATCCGTTTTCACCCCATCCTTATGCAACTAAGATTCTTGGTTGGATTGAAAATTATCATCCCTTTAATTTTTATAATCTCGAAACGTAAACTAATTACATGTAATCATGCAAATCATTATCCACGACCCTCTATCGGAACAAGTAAATAATATTAGCTGTAAGCTAACAAACTCAACTCTATATAAAGTAGGATCCAACCTGGTCCCAAAAATTCAATCACAAGTTTGAGTAAATATATACAATATTGTCTCACAACAAATGTTAAACAACAAAAGAAATAAGTAAACAATCCCCCACGGGGGTGGCCGAGTGGAAGTTGGGCTCGCCTTAGAGCTTGGGTCTCTCGAGGTTCCGGGTTCGACTCCCCCACGGGGGGTGGGTTACCGCTGTAATGGCGGGTGCCTAATAGCCTCCTCTCGGTCGTGCTAGGCAGCCAGGGCTTGCCTAGGCTGGTTAACTCTCCAGGGGCCTTTGCCGGCTAGGGTCCTAGAGCGTGCTTCGCCCTGTGCGCACCCCAGTACGGGGTAGCGGCTGCGGACTTCCACGTACCAGAAGAAATAAGTAAACAAACTACACTCCTCTCTTAGTGATCCCAACGGACTACTCAATAAAGTAAGTCTCATAAGAAGAGAATCTATTGTTGCGTGTGACTTTTATTTTTATTTTTCTCATCCACCATTGGATGAAACTACCTTAGGGCCAAGGGTCGCAATAGCCCCCTAAATTTTGAAAAATTTTGTATGTACATATAAATTTTTAATAACAAAAAATTTATATTATATTTTAACCTCTCTAAAATTTTAAAAATAGTTGATGTTGTTCAAAAAAATACCACCTCTAGTAAAATCTAAATTTTTGAATTAAAACAATTTAGGTCATCGACCAACTTTTTTGAAATTTAACTATTGTTTTTTAATTGTTATATATAGGGTGCACTTAGAGTGCCAAAAATCTCAAAAAATCTCCAATCTACCCAAAAATCTTCAACTTTTATTAATTTTTTCACACCAAAAATTTTCTATTAATTTTTTCACACCAAAAATTTTCAACTTTTATCAACATTTATTAATTTTCTCCAACTTTGTCACATTTTTCAAGGGACACACCAAATATCAACAATTCAAAATTTACTTACTTTTGTTTTTGGCCAAACTTTAGCACTCCAAACACCACCATAATCCAAAATTTGAAAGTTCATTCTATATATATATATATTAATTTATTTTTTAGTCACTAAATATAATTTATAATATTAATTATAACTTTTTCTGGGTCTAAATTCAATCTAAGAAAAAAAAGCCCTTCCTACACAAAACTCCTGGCTCCATCCCCGTCTACCAATAAGATTAATATCATTTCTAGGGTTGTTCTTATTGCCTAAATTTTTGCATTTACAATAAATATTCCGCTAAATGCACAAGATATATATATCAAAAATGATAAGTTACAAGTTTCCTCTATCTATAAGCTTTATTTCATTGTTATGGAAAATTGATGGAAACCGGAATTCCTGAGAGTTCAACTTTCCAACCAAAACACAGGTCAAGGAAGGAAGATCAAAGGTTTGAGAAAGAATTCTCAACTTTTATTCATAATAGCTTGCCTTGAATCACACAATTACAGGCCATTTATAGCAAGGCTTTGCTACTCATTAGCCTAAACAGACTCATTAATTTAATTATAGCATAATGACACCATCACATTAAGTGTCTCCAAGTCAATCAATAATAAAGAAATTGACGAATAGCAATAAAACAAGAAACATAATTAATCTAACACCATAAGGCATGATTATTATTGACTCTTGGTAACTATTATTTTCTTAATCATGTGCCACGCTGCTACCTTTAATTCCTCCATCTTCATGAACAGACTTCTCCCCGTGTATGAATTACTGATTGGCCAACGGTTGCTTGCCTTCTTTAATTCTCAATCTCCTAGCACGATTATAGGCATTTTCAATCTCCAACTCTGCTCTTCATCATTCCCATCCCCTTGACGAATGTCCTTGTCCTCAAGGACGAGTTTAGGAAACTGAGAGCGTATCATAGTCAAATCCTCTCATGTCGCTTCTTCTCTTGGCAACGTGTCCCACTGGATTAACACTTCCCTGAGGCTTAATTCTCCTGTACTCCAAAACTCCGTAAGGCTTAAGGGATAATATTCCCATCTTCATCCATATCTGGCAATCGTGGAGCCACCAAATTTTAATCGCCCACTCTCCTCTTCAACTGTGACATATGTATCACTAGATTAATTTGAGCATCATTTGGCAAGTCTAACTTATACGCTAATTTTCCTTTTTTTTTTAAGCACCCGATAAAGACCATAAAATCGGCTTCCCAGTTCGTAGAGGGCCTTTTATGTAACTAATTTTTGACGATGAGGACGAATTTTTAAATAAACTCAGTCGCCAGGTTCGAGCTGTTCCTCATGGCACCCCTGTTCATAATATGCCTCCGTCCGATTGTTAGCCTTTTCCAAGTTGACCTTAAACTCTTGGATTAATTCATCTCACTCCTGCAGGTTGTGTCGTCGACTCGTCACTATCCACCTCATCATTAAAAGGTGCTCCATTCGTGTAGATTACCAAGGTTGGTGATTACCAACCATATAGATACTCAAACAGATTACGTTTTGTGGAGGAATGATAGGTGGTATTGTACTAATATTTTGCCCATGGTGGAAACCCTCCCAACATTTAGGATTATGGTACACAAAACATCGAAAATACTGTTCTAAAGACTGATTCATCACCTCCGTTTCCTGTTCGCTTGTGAATGTTTGGGCAAACTCATGGACAACGTAGTTTCCTGTAACTTAAATAATTCACTCCAAAAATTGCTAATGAAAACTTAGTCTCGATCGGTTAGCATAGACTTAGAAATGCCAATTTTTGAGTTATGAAAGCGCTGGAAAATTTTCTTTCGTGACTCGACATTGCTTGGCACCTCGATCCTTCCACGGTACAGCAACAGTCCATCACGTTCCTTGAAATCTTCCACTAGCTCGGGTTGGTGCTATAACTTTTTCTTCACCTCCAAGCAATGAGTGTCCTCCTCTGTAGCCTTGCAGATTTTATCCCAGATTGCCCAATTAGGTCCAGTAACCGCTCGCAAGGTAGCCAAATCATCCCTCCTCGATAAGGCATCAGCATCATAATTTTCTCTTCCAGGTCGATACTAAATCTCAAATTCAAACCCAATTAATTTAGCCAGAAACTTCTGCTGTTCCGAAGTGATGATTCGTTGCTCTAAGAGGTGTTTTAATGGCTACTGGTTAGTAATAATAAGAAATTTCTTCCCCACATGTAGGGACGCCACAAGCGAACTGCTTTAATGATTGGCAATACTTCTTTGGCATAGGTTGACCACTATTTTTTTGCAGGACCCAACGCCTTGCTTAAAAATGCCACAGGTTTGTTTTGCTGGGATTGTACGGCGCCAATCCCAGCATCACTTGCATCAGTTTGAACTTCAAATGGTTCTTCGAAATTTGGCATAGCAAGCACAAGGGTTAACGTCATTGCTTCCTCAAGTCGTGCAAATGTTGTCGTACCTTCTTCTGTCTATTAGAACCCATCCTTTCGTAACATATATGTGAGGGGCTTTGCAATTGAGCCATAGTCTCAAATAAACTTCTTGTAATAGCCTGTCAAAGCCCAAAAACCCTCTCAAGTCAGAAATGGTTTTCAATAGTCGCCATGAAATTTTTAACTCAATTTTTTTTGGTCCACCTGTAAGTTTAAAATTAAATTTACACGTAATAATTTAATTAACTATGTAGGATCTTGATCTTCATGATATTCACATATTTTGCCTACTTACATAATATAATTAAGAACACGTACCTTAAACCATTACTTTGACAATCTGAATGCGGAAGTTACCTCAAAATTATTGTTCTTGAATATTCTCCTTCAACAAAATAAAACCCTTTTGGAAACTAGGGTTTCTCCCTCTTGCCCTATAAACCCTAATGTGTTGTAATTTTAATGTGTATGAATTGATGGAATTCATTCACTATTTATAGGGAGAGAGAGGACCCAATTTCCTATTTAGTCATTTAATCTCTACCGTCCATTAAAGTAGGATATGGTTAGGAAATTAATTCACAATCTTTTGCCAATAATAATTTTCTAAATAATTCCTTATCAAATTTAGATTCTTATATGGACCACTTTAATTAGGAAACTAATTATGAGAATTAAATATTAATTAATTTCAACAGTCTCCCACTTGGTCCGTATAATAATCCTACAATCATAATTTGATATAGGAAACATGAGCCGCGCAATAACATTAGAAAAGTCATCTTAATGGCTTACCTTAATCAAATAAAATATTAATGAGAGTCATGGCGGTTCCATACTATTCAAGAGCATAGTTCCTTCCATGTACTACGATATCAACAATTTATTTAACAAGGTCTATAAGGTGAGTTATCGTTAATAGTCCCATAATGTCTTTATAAAAGACTATTTCTGTCACATTAAACAAATCACATGCATGTAAACAAATATTGTAAGACAGAAATTTATAAATTCAGAAAATCTTTAATAGATATCAAAATCATAATGTCAAATAAACAAGTACTAAGCAATCCACAAATTAATTAATTTATTTGCTATTCTCAAGACCCATCTTTTCAGCATGCTGCATAAATGTCTTTGGAGATAGCCCTTTCGTAAGTGGATCTGTTATATTAACACTCGTACTAATGTGTTCAATTGACACTCGTTGTTTCTGAACTTCTTCTTTAACAGATAGGTATTTTAACTCAATGTGCTTGGCTGCCTTAGTATACCTATCAATTTTTGAAAAGAAAATTGCTGTAACATTATCACAGTAAATTTTCAGGGCTTAGAAACAGTATCCATAACTCCTAACATTGAAATAAAATTTTACAGCCATAATCCATGATTTGTAGCCTCAAAAGAAGCAACAAACTCAGCCTCCATGGTGGATGATGCAATAACTCTTAGCATTCTTCCATAAAATAGCCTTTCTAACATAATGAAAATGCTATTCCTACTATCAACACATCCTCCAAAATATGAGTCTGAATATCCAATCACCTCAAGGTGATTGGCCCTCCTAAATGTGAGCATGTAATATTTAAACCTTGCAAATATCCTAAAACTTTATCTGCAGTTTTTCAAATGATCAAATCCCGGGTTACTTTGGTATCTACCTAACATCCCAACAGCAAAACTAATATCCGGCCTGGTGCAAACCTGTGCATACATCAAGCTCCCAACAATAGAAGCGTAAGAAATATCTTTCATACTTTTACGTTCCAATTCATTTTGAGGATATTGACTTAAGCTAAACTTATCCCCCTTTTAAATTGGGACAATGGTGGAACCACAATTATTCATATTAAATCTTTCTAAAACTTTTTCAATATAGGCTTTCTGAGACAATCCCAACAATCCACGTGATCTATCTCGGAATATTTCTATTCCTATCACAAAAGATGCCTCTCTCATATCCTTCATTTCAAAGTTTTTTGAAAGAAAAACTTTAGTTTCCTATAGTAAACCAAAGTCACTGCTGGCTATAAGTAAGTCATCAACATACAGTACTAAAAACAAAAATTTGCTCCCACTAGTCTTCAGGTATATACACCAATCAACAGTGTTTTCCTTAAACCCAAATGAAGTAATAGTATCATGAAACTTAAGATACCATTGTCGGGAAGCCTGTTTAAGTCCATATATCGACTTCTTTAACAAACAGACCATGTTTTCCTTTCCCTTTTTTATGAAGCCCTCTGGTTGTGTCATATAGACTTCTTCTTCTAAACTCCCATTTAAGAAGGCCGTCTTTACATCCATCTGGTGCAGCTCTAAATCAAAATGAGCTACTAGTGCTAAAATGATTCTCAAAGAGTCCTTCTTTGATACAGGAGAGAAGGTCTCATTATAATCAATGCCTTCACGTTGATTAAAACCTTTGGCTACAAGTCTAGCTTTATGTCTGTCGATATTGCCCTTAGAATCGCGTTTGGTTTTAAAAACCCATTTACACCCGACCCTTTTATGTCCTTCAGGCAATTCAACTAACTCTCAGACTTTATTATAGTCCATAGATTTTATTTCATCATTCATGGCATCAATCCATTTAGTAGAATCATTATTATTAATGGCTTCCGAATAGGTAACCGGATCATCAGTATCCCCAACATTATACTCAGATTCTTGTAAATATACCACATAGTCATCCGAAATAGCAGGTTTCCTATTCTTAAGAGATCTTCTTAATGCTACCTCTTATGGCTCATCTATAACAGGGTCAGTGGTTACAGTCTCATTATGGGAATCATTAGATTGCTGATCATTCATTTGTTGTTCATTATTGTTGATTATATCAACATTATTAGGAACAACAGGACTGTTATGAATCAGAGGTAAGGGAAGTTGTACCCTGATTTCTTGAATGATTACATCCCTAACTTTACCACTCCCACTAATTTCACCATTCTCAATGAATCTGGCATTTCCGGTTTCAACAATTCTTGTGTTATGGTTAGGACAATAAAATATATATCCTTTTGATTTTTCTGGATACCCAATAAAGAAACAAGTAATTGTTCTTGGATCCAATTTCTTTTCATGTGGATTATAAATTCTTGCTTCTGCTGGGCAACCCCAAACACGCAAATGCCTTAAACTAGGTTTCCATCCTTTCCATAGTTCAAAAGGGGTCTTTGAAACTACCTTACTAGGGACCCTATTTAAGACATACACAGCAGTTTTAAGAGCATGCATCCACAGGGATATAGGTAATCTTGTATTACTCATCATACTCCTAACCATATCTATAAGGGTACGATTGCGCCTTTCGGCTACACCATTCTGCCAAGGTTCACCTGGCATTGTGTATTGTGCGCAAATACCTAAACGTCCAAGGAGTTTAGCAAAAGGTCCAGGGCGCTACCCTGTTTCATCATACCTACCATAAAATTCACCACCACGATCAGATCTAATGATTTTTACCTAATTGTCTTTCAACCTCAGTTATGTATATTTCAACGACATTAACAGACTGAGATTTATCATGCAACAAATATAGGTAGCAGTAACGTGAAAAATCATCAATAAAGGTAATGAAATATTTTTCTCCACCAAAAGATAGAACATCAAAAGGTCCACATATGTCTGTATGTATTATTTCTAGAAGCTGGGTACTTCTTGTGGCTCCTTTCTTTGTATGTTTGGTTTGTTTACCTTTAATACAATCCACACACACATCAAAATCAGCCCAATCCAGTTTTGAGAGAATTCCTTCTTTTATTAATCTCTCCATTCTTTTTCTGGATATGTGCCCTAATCTTTTATGCCACAAGTAAGATGAATGCTCATCAGATGAGCCACGTTTGGTTCCAACATTATGATGCAGAGTGAGGAGAGATTCAGAAAAAGAGGGTTCAAGATTAATTTGATATAAGCCATTCACCAAAATTCCAGAACCAACAAGACAAGAATTCTTAAATAAACTAAAA
Source organism: Vitellaria paradoxa (assembly GCA_019916065.1). Classification (NCBI taxonomy): domain Eukaryota; kingdom Viridiplantae; phylum Streptophyta; class Magnoliopsida; order Ericales; family Sapotaceae; genus Vitellaria; species Vitellaria paradoxa. The sequence continues at coordinate 22,405,394 of CM034238.1, forward strand.
GTGTTATTATTGAATTCAAATGAAAAACCACTAGTAGCAAGTTTTGACAACGAAATCAAGTTCCGAGAAATGGAAGGGACATAAAGTGTATCAGCCAAATCTAAGCAAAATTCAGAATCCAAAAGTAAGCGAAAGGTTCCAATGGCTTCAACTGGGGCTCTTGCTCGGTTTCCCATGAAAAGAAAAGCTTCATTTGGTTTTGTGGTTCGGGTTGTAAGGTATCCCTGCATCGAGTTTGAAACATGAGTGCTTGAACCAGAATCAATCCACCAAGTATTAGAAGGAACATCAATTAGGTTTGATTCGAAACATACTAAAGCCATAAGCTTACCTTTCTTTTCAAACCATGCTTTGCGTTTCAGGAAATCTTTCTGAAAATGTCCACTCTTTTTACAGAAGTGACACTTTACACCTTTTTTCTTCTTAGAGGCAGATTGATCAGAATCATCCAGCTTGGATTGGCTACGCTTAATGCCTTTTCCAGCTTTCTTCTTTCCAGCTCCTCCTTTCACCATCAAATGCGCGACGTGACCATTCTGTTGTTTAATCCTTCCTTCTTCTTGGACCAACATACTTTGCAGCTCATTTACATTCCACTTATCCTTAATAGTGTTGTAATTGATCTGAAAAGGTCCATATTATGGAGGTAAAGAGTTTAGGACAAACTGGACGAGAAAAAACTCATCCACAGTCATGCCTAAAGTCCTTAATTTTGTAGCCAGATTGGTCATTTCAATAATATGTTCATTCATGGTACGGGTACCATCAAAACGCATAGTGGTTAATTCAGCCATAAGTTTTTCAGCAAGTGATTTATCAGCAGATCAAAAACGTTCCTTAACATTGTTAAGATATTCCTTAGCATATTTCGTCTCAGGGAGAGATGTTTTAATGTTTGCAGCAATGGTCATGCGTAAAAACATTAGGCTCAGTCTGTTGGATCTAGACCATGCCATATAAGTGGCCTCTTTAGTCTTACTGCTTTCATCAGTAATAGCAGCAGGTTCATCAACGAGAAGACACATATCAAGGTCTAGAACCCCCAAACTAAACTGGACTTGCTCATGCCACTCAGAGAAATTAGTACCATCAAATTTGGGGATGTTTAAAGCTTGGGAATGAAGTGCAACAGGATTTGTAACTGCAATTTTATATGCTCACATGTTAATTTCATTTATAACAACACATAAATAACAATTATGCAAGAGAATAAAAGTTGTTGATATTTAAGAACATTTAATTGGGTGCTACAATAATAAAATAAAATAAAATAAAAATATGGCATCTGTGAATGTCCATAATTTTTTTTTAATAAAATAATTTATCACCCCATAATAATTATTCAATTAAAATAATTGGACCTGTGGGCAACCAAATTATATAACTGAATAAACAGTAATTAAAATATCAACAATTCAATATTCATTACTATATACTATATCTGGGCCTGTGGGCAACCAAAATATAGATGTATAAATAAAATTTTAATAATATAATATTCATAACAATAGATTAAAAAAAAAACGCTGTTGTGAATATTTAATCTAATCATAATATGAATATTAGAATTAAGTATAATCATAAATTTAATATTCACAATAATGGATTGGAGCACTGTGGTGAACACCAAACCATTTATAACGTGAATATTAAAATATATATATATATATATATATATATATATATATATATATTAACCATCCAACATTCATTACCGTATTTGGGCCTGTGAGCGACCAAAACATAAATGGTATGAATAAAATTTCAGTAATCTAATATTCATAACAATAGATTAAAAATACTGTGAGAATATTTAACCTAATCATAATATGAATATTAGAATTAAGTATAACCATAAATTTAATATTCACAATAATAGATTGGAGCACTGTGGTGAACACCAAACCATTTATAACGTGAATATTAAAAAATATATATATATTATCCATCCAACATTCATTACCATATTTGGGCCTGTGGGCAACCAAAACATAAATGGTATGAATAAAATTTTAGTAATCTAATATTCATAACAATAGATGAAAAAATGTAGTGGGAATATTTCATCTAATCATAATATGAATATTAGAATTAAATATAATCATAAATTTAATATTCACAATGATGGATGGGAGCACTGTGGTGAACACCAAACCATTAATAATGTGAATATTAGAATCAATAATAATAGCTAAAATAATTAATTTACTTAATTTAATCATTAAACATTAAAAGAACATTATTATTATTATTTTAAGTTTTCCAAAAATACAAATAAAGGAAAACAAAATAATAAGAAAAAATAATAACAAAACTTAAGTGCATTTTTTTTTCAGAATTTAGAAGGCATGCCATTAATCCATAAATATAAATAAATAAATAAATAAATAAATATATATATATATATATTATAACTCAGTAATGTTAAAAAGCAAGTCGCCTGTCATCCTTAAAAGATTAATTATATTCATTAAATTCCCTAATTCTTTTTAGCAATTAAGTCACTGCCTTCACAATATTAACATATACTTTCAGTTGATTATCCAAAAATCCTAATTGGAAAAATCAACTTAAAATAAAGAATCATAACTTAATACAAGATTTGGGATTTAAATCCTTACTCATGCCGTTTGCATTCAAACTATTTTATTGAAAGCAATAATACAAGAATGTGAATACAGATTCAATATCCCATCTTGAGTAAGTTTTTAAGAATTTTAATGAGGATAGAAAACCAAAATCCATGCAATATATATATATATATATATATGAACAAGCTTCTCCTAATTTTCTCAAACACATATATAATTAAATATGCAACAAAATTCAATTAACGGCAATATCATAATGAAATATCATGAGATTACAAACTTGAACTCTGATACCACATGTAAGTTTAAAATTAAATTTACACGTAATAATTTAATTAAATATGTAGGATCTTGATCTTCATGATATTCACATATTTTGCCTACTTACATAATATAATTAAGAACACATACCTTAAACCATTACTTTGACAATCTGAATGCGGAAGCAACCTCAAAATTATTGTTCTTGAATCTTCTCCTTCAACAAAATAAAACCCTTTTGGAAACTAGGGTTTCTCCCTCTTGCCCTATAAACCCTAATGTGTTGTAATTTTAATGTGTATGAATTGATGGAATTCATTTACTATTTATAGGGAGAGAGAGGACCCAATTTCCTATTTAGTCATTTAATCTCTACCGTCCATCAAAGTAGGATATGGTTAGGAAATTAACTCACAATCTTTTGCCAATAATAACTTTCTAAATAATTCCTTATCAAATTTAGATTCTTATATGGACCACTTTAATTAGGAAACTAATTATGGGAATTAAATATTAATTAATTCCAACACCACCTTCACTCCATGTTGAAAGATGATGTGCCCCAGATATTCGAGTTCCTCCCTTGGGAACTCACACTTTGAGGCTTTCAACCTAAATTTATGCTCAGCTAGAATTTCGAGCACTATTTCCAAAAGTGTTATGTGCTCAGACCAAGCTTTAGAGTATATGAGAATACCGTCAAAGAACACTAAAACAACTTTGCGCAAATAAGATTGAAAATTAGTGTTCATGGTATATTGAAATGTTGAAGGGGCGTTGCATAGTCTGAAAAGCCTTACCAAATACTCGTGGTGGCCATTTTGAGTTTGGAAAGCTACTTTGTGTATGTCATCTTCAGAGACCCGAATTTGGTGGTATCTGGCTCGTAAATCTAGCTTAGAAAAATATTGCGCACCTTCCAATTCATCCAACACATCATCAATAATGGGTATGGTTACATCATTTTTTTTTTTTTTTGGTAATTTTGGTGGTTACTTCATTGAGTCCCCTGTAATCGGTACAGAAACGCCAAGATCCGTCCTTCTAGACCAATAACACGGGTAAGGAAAAGGGACTGTTGATTGGCCTAATTAATCCGTTCCATAACATTTCATCAACCTGCTACCCATCTCGATTTTCTCAAAATGAGTGCATCTGTATGGCGCGATGTTCACCGTTTGGGAGTGTAGTTTTAGTGGAATCCGATGATTAAACATCCACCAAGGTGGTAAAGACTTGAGCTCTTCTAGTGGCGGAGCCACGTGAAGGCAAGGGGATAAGTGACCTCCTTAATTTTTAATATAAAATTATTAAAATACCATCTTTACTATTTTATTTTTATTTAAAAATTAAATAAATTAAAATTTAAAATAATTTGGTTTTATTAAAAATTTAAAATTAACTCAAAAATTTTTAACATAAAAGAAATTTACAAAAATCAAATTTAGTATTTTTTGTAAAATAAAGTGTATCCTTTCAAGACACTATTGCATGCTTTTGTATATACTATTAGTAAATTTAGCACATAACACAATAAATTTTATAGATAATAAAATTTAATAATAATTATATTTTTTTGGTAGCAAAAGATATCTCTAATAAATTTCAGGTATTTGAACCATTAACCGTGATAAGTATATTCACTAATTAATATTCAAGAATAATTTATTCTCTCTTTAAAAATAATATCGTTTTTCTTCTATTCTTAATCTAAAAATAACTTAATTGTTGTTCTTTCTTTAAGTGCTCAGTACCCCACAGTAAAAATTCTGCATCCTCCGCCCCTGGGCTCTCCCATCACCTCCTGAAATTTCTTCAACAAGTTTTGCACTTCCAACGGAATGTTGGCCTCTGGCTTCTCCCCTATTTCGGTGTCAGCCCTCTCTATATGACAGCATAACACTGACCCCCATCCCTCCATAATCTTTCCATCGAGTTTGCCTCCGCAGCCTTGCTTTCAGTGGCGTCTTGCACGGCCAGTTTCACCCATCCTTCTCCCCATACGAATTCCATCATCATTCGGCCATAGTCGAACACTACTCTCCCCAGTCCTTCAAGCCATTAAACCTCGAGTACTATATCCAGCCCCACCAATGGTAACGGGTACAAATCTGTTGTTACCTGGATGCCTTACATGCGAATGGGCACATCTCTATACACTTCCAAACACATTAATTTTTCTCCACTAGCAACCGGACCATTAAATGGATCAATGGGTTGCACTAGTAGCTTCAACTTTTCTGCGATGCCACAATTAATAAAATTGTGGGAAGACTCGTTGTCAACGAGAATTGTGCCTGATTCAAGACCCAAGCTTGTAATCACATAGTTTTTAGTCCCCTTGATCTCGCCAAAGCACGGACGAAAATCTGAAGGTCTTGGCTTTTAACTTGTTGGCCGACATTTTCATGATGCTTATCTTCCCCCATCAATTTCATCTCTTCTTTCTCTATTGATTTAATCATAAAGGCTTGCGACACCTTACAATGGTGCCTTGGAACGAACTTCTCATTGCAGTTAAAACACAACCTTTCTCCCTCTTTTTTTTGTATCTCGTCCCACAACAGCCTTTTTACACCATTCGGAACGGGTTTGGAATAAGAATCTTTCTCCTTATATTTCTCCTCAATAGCCCCTGATGCAAACTTTTTCGATTCACTAAGCCACCCGCGGATTATATCATTTAAGTGATCATCTTCCAGCCGTGCATACTCGATCGCTTCTCGTACAGTTTGAGGTTTGCCAATCCTTACTGCCTTGGCCAATTCAGGTTTTGGTCCTCCCATAAAAGCCCCGATGAGAGCTTTTTCGGGCTAACCCTAGACCTACGTTGCTAGTTTCTCAAACTCCTTTTAATATTCTCTCAAACTCCCGGTCTGTCTGATCTTAGAGAGCACATATTGTAGTTGACATATCCCATAGGTCCAAACCTTGTCACAATCTCCCTCTCAAAATCCTTCCATCTAATGGTTTTGCGTTTCTTACAATAGATTCAAGAGGTCCATTGCCAGCACAAATTTGCTTCTCCTTCCAAAAAAAAAAGCGGCATAACAGACTCTCTCTGACGTTTCAATCTCAAGAAAATGGAAGAAATGTCTAGTCCTGCTGACCCAAGAAACTGGATCATACCCATTAAACATCGGGAAATTCATACGATGCAACCCCGACACGTGGAGTAGAAATGAGTAAGCCAAATCAAATAAGGTGCGCCAATATAAGTAAACAAAGTGCGCAATAATAAATGAGGAATAACAAGATTCAAATCTAGAATTTCAACACACTCCATCACTTACAATGGATGACTCTCACACTCACATAGGACTTGGTTCACAATCTAGGAAGACATTTTTTGAACACCTCACTCAATCTCACGCTTGAGTACCCAAGACTCGTCCTCTTTTTTATGTCTCCCTGCAAATGGCCTCATCCCTATTAATAAACTCCATCGGATGATTCTAGATTAAGACTTAACTCTAAGTTTCTAGGAGCTTCTTGATAAAGTAGCGAGCTTTCATCATACTCCAGAACATTCTAATAAAACCAAGCTTCTAGGTTGTTTTAATATACTCAACAATGTTTCGGAAGAGTCCAAAAGAATCTAGCATATTCTAGAAGCTTTCGGAGTACTCCAGAGTAGTCTAGATGTTCCAGAAGTTTCCAAAGAGATCTGGAAGACTCTAGAGAATTCAGTAGAAGTGGTGATGATCTTTCATACATATGGACTTGAGGTGGGCGATCTTTGCGTAAGAGTATTTTATCTTACGTGAGTTCTTCTTCTACAATTGGAACTGTTGCTCAGTTTGGTTTCAGACTTGCAAAGCAATTGGAATCTTCAAGGTAAGGCTTTCTCTTTTTTGTCGTCAAGTACTCTGTTTTGGTTACTCTGAACATAGACTTCAAAATTTTGAATCCTAATGTTAGTCTTGGCTTCCAATTGAGTAAAACACATTGAAGCCTACTGAACTCAAATGCCTATATTAGCACAGTTGCGTTGACCTTTACTTTTGAGTAGTTTTTATTAGGTCTGTAGTGATTGCAAAAAAATACTATTTAGGAAACAAATTTTCTTTTCATATTTTGTTGGAAACCAAACGTGTTTTAGAATTTTAGGGTTTCCGTTGTGGTTGAAACTAAGACTACTCATTGTCGAAATTGCCTGTTTATAGATGATAGAATGCAGTTAGGTGCTTTGAGTTGTAGTATTTTGAAGTTTGATTAAGATTCTTAGATAAATTGCTTCAAGCTGCTTTTGATGGTTTTTTTAAAGAATTTTTTTGAGATCGTCCCACTGTTTCATTACTTAATGTACAGTATGTATATGTATATATACTTACATGTATTTGTATGTATTTTATTTGTTTTTTCTATTTATATTGAAGAATATTTTGATATTAGCAAAATTGTACGATCAAAAAGGTTGGGTTAACTATTTATCTTGTTTCATTTAAATTTATGTGAGTTCTTCTTCTACTATTGGAACTGTTGCTCAGTTTAGTTTCAAACCTGCCAAGCAATTGGATTCTTCAAGTTGAGGTTTTCTCCTTTTTGTCGAAAGGTCTAATATTATGTTACGTTTAAACTATAAAAAAATGGGTCCAACAATATATATATATATATATATATATATATATATATCAAGTAATTTCAAACAAACTTTAGATTCCAAGCCTTGGTAGGTTGTTCAATATGCAGCAGGTGGCTTGGTTACTATTAAAATAAATAATAAATAGGTAAAATAATAAAATAATCCTCTTTAAACTAAGATATGAATTTTAAAACTTTTGAAAACTCAACTTATGTTTTTGAACGCGAAATAAAACTGAGTGGCTATCAAGCATATGCTAGTTTTTTAGTTTTTTAAAATTTTTGAAAAACAAAACAGAAAACTAGAAATTGAAACATTTGTCAAAGGGACCTTTTGCTTTTCACATCGAAATTAAAGAGATCTACTTCCCAAAAAACAATATATTTCTGCATCACATTTATTTTTTGATGCAAAAAATTGATAGTTCTGGCAGTTTTTTTGTTGCCAAATACTAATATTCTTTTCCATCATATTATAAATTAACAAAAAAAATGGCATTTTTACATTGATCAAAGACTTTGATGCTAAAATCTAAGACCTTTTGCACTAAAGGATTTATGGTTGCTAAAAGTAATAAATTTTAGCAACAATACAACTCGGCGTTGCTAAAAACATTTCCCATAAAAAATTTATTATTATTGCAAAAAGTTTAATATTTTGTGTCAATTTTTTTTTATTACTAATGATATTGATTTCGCATCCATATTTAATATTGATGCAAATTTTTGCCCAAAAATTCTTATAACATAATAGTAGTGATTGATTGTTTGAATTATCTAACATAGGACAATTTTTAGTAGTGATTTGCAGGTATTCCCTAATTAACAGTTTGATTCAGGGGGACGGTAGCTTATATGCATATTCTATGGAGAGGTTTGCTCTACACCAACTTGTGTTTGGTAAAATAAGTTACAATTTTTAGCAAAAAAGTGTAACTTATGAGTGTTTGGTAAAATTTTTGACAATATTTAGTAATTTTTAGTTATTTTTGAGTGTTTGGTAAAATTTTTAGCAAATTTTAGTAATTTTTTGTGTGTTTAGTAAAACTTTGAGTGAAACAAATTACTGTAACAAAGTAAAAAAATAATAAAAATTGAAATTTTACCAAACGCTCAACTTATAAATTTTTGATAAATTTTTACATTTTTGTATAATGCCAAACGAAACTTAAATTTAATGACAGTATCTTTAAATAGTGGCAACAACAATATTAACTGCATTTGTACTTATATTTAAACATCTCCTTCTGCTTTAATGACAGCACAGTTAATTCTGCATTAATTCGAAAGGACAAAACAGGTCCTGACGCAGCCATATATTTAATAATTCCAGTAGTGGGGAATGGCATGCTGAGAGAGAAAATGATCAGTTTCTTTTCAGGACCAACGGATACCTCCCCATAAATTTTGTGGAGGTCCCCCGCCAACGACCCCCTGCAGGAAAAATATATACACTAGAGACTTTACGTGCTCGATATATAAGGTTGATTTGGAGTTATAAAAAAATTAAAAAATTTTAAAAAATTTTAAAATTTTTTAAATTTTTCTAATCATATTTTAGCACTTATCATTTTTATATCACATCAATCCCATCCATTAAATTTTTTTTGATTTTTTTGGGACTCCAAACGCACGCATAACCTAATTTGCAAACAATTCAAATATAAATTTATAAAATAAATTTACATAAAAATTATAAAAAATTACTTATAAAAATAAAAATTACTAATTAAAAAAATAAAGTATCAGTGTAAAATTGTTAATATTAATTTAAAAGTTTTATAAAAAAAATAAAGAAAATGTAAATAATATGACAGTACGTTTTTATATAAAATAATCAAAAAAAACAATTAAAGCGTCTCATCATTGAATAATATTATTCTTAGTTATTATATAAATATTTTTCATATTTTTCAGATATGAATGTATAGTAAAAATTTTTGACTTTTGCGTCAGTTTTTTGAATGGAGAAACCGTCCAAATGATTTTCTTGGTTATGTTGGAACTGTTTTATATCAAAATTTATTAAAAGTGGTTAAAAATTTTTTGAGATTTATAGAAAAGTTATTAGAGTTTGTAAAATGTTATTGAGGTTTATAAAAAATTTATTAGCGTTTGTAAAAATTTATTGGAATATATAAATATATATATATATATATATAAATTTATAAGAATTTCACTAAATATGAAAAGTATAAAATGTGTTAGAGAATTTGAGAGATTTTCAAAAGTTTTTAATATTCTTTAGAGTTTTTTATTATGCTAAATAGATCCAAAGTATGATACTTCAAAATAGGTGTCATGCCCATATTTCACATGTACGAGGTACATACTCTACAGATGCATGTATACAAAAAAAAAAAAAACGTGTAAATTGTCATGCTATTTTATCATTTTTTAAAGTATATTATTAAAAACTAAAATTTAAACAGCCAAGATCACTAAAATTATAAAATTATCTCTCATATTTTATTATATGTTGAATTATTGGATTAGTTTTCCCGTGAAAATTGTATTCACACATATAGTCAATAAAAATTATATTTTTTTATTTTATGTCTGTTGCATCTGTATTGGTGCTTCTTATTAACATCCGTACAAGTTATATTGTAACCAATTGAAAGAGTTTTTAAGTTCTAAAATCTCTCAATAATTGGTATCAGGACTTAGCATTCCAAGAATTGGTATAGAACTTGTGTCTCTTGCATTCCAAGAATTGGTATAGAACTTGTGTCTGGTGCGCATAGTTTAGTGCAAGAATAGCAGTGCACAGAGGGTCCTACGTCCCTCTGCTTTTAAGGGCAAGACGAGTGGACATGCTTGGGTTTAGTTTGATATAGTCCAAGTCCACTAAGTTCACGTGGGGTCAATCTTAGAGACTGACCATAAGATTAAAGTGCTGCGAATTAGCGAATCGTTCTACGATGAACAAGAGAGAGACGGGTGCCCATATACAAGCAAACTGACAAGTCAATGTGTTTTTTATATTATTGGTGAAGTTTTGAGTTTCGCGATTTAACTGAGAGAAATGATCGAGGGGTCAACATCTATCTTCCAGTTTACTCATCGATAAAGTCCGACAAGATTCTGGGTCACCAAAAAAAAAGGAATAAAATAAAAGAGAGGAAACAGGTGGATGTGCACAGGTTTAATTCAATGCAATAACAGTGGTGTTTAGCGCAAAGTCACTAGGCTAACGGGGTTCAGGACCACTGAATTCATAAGGAGTCAAACTCTGAGATGGACCATTAATTAGATTGGGATGTTAAAGATTGATACATGGTGTCACAATAGAAGCCACGAAGTACTCATGGGCGCACAAATACGATGGATAATGTGCAAAAGAACCCACTTTGGCATAATTTAAAGAATTGACCGAGAAGATTAAAGTTAAGTATGCATAAAATGCACGTAGGTAGTGTGTTTATAAGAGACAACGAATCAGCCTAAAGTTTTAAATTGAATAATAAGACGTAGTTTGATCAAAAATTTTACATAAGGGCGTCTAGTGATTCACATGTAAAAGAAAGAATCGTTAAATATACATGTGATGAGTATCCAACGTTAAAAAGTTAAAAAAAAAAATGCTTGTGTGATTAATATCATATAGTATGAACGCTAGGCTCGTTGGCCCAATTTGAGTTGAAGGGCAACTTGTACACACCATATATATTACCAAGCACTCAATTAGATGATTTTCAAAGGTTTTAAATCTCCCAGCAATTGGACACCAAGGGTAGAAAACAATCAAATTTTTTTATTTTCTTTTGATAAATATTTGGATAAAATATAAAAATCATCCTACAGTTTGTTCACAGTACCACTTTACTTCCTCGTGTTTTGATTTGAATAGTTAAATCCCTATACTTCCGTTAGTTAATGTTACACACAACCGTTGACTAAAAATAAAAAGATAATTTGGCATGATAAAATACAAAAACTACTCTTACATTTTACTCTTGGTATCATTTTAATTTTTTACATTTCAATTGTAACAATTAAAAACCCTACACTTTTGGTGTATTAAATTATATAACAAACCCTACAGTTTGTTCACAGTACCACTTTACTTCCTCGTGTTTTAATTTTAATAGTTAAATCCCTACACTTCCGTTAGTTGATATTACACACAACCGTTAGACTAAAGATAAAAAGATAATTTGGCGGGATAAAATACAAAAACTACTCCTACAGTTTACTCGTGGTATCATTTTAATTTTTCACATTTCAATTGTAATAATCAAAAACCCTACACTTTTGGTGTATTAAATTATATAACATATTTAATATATTTGAAATATATTTTATTAAATTATTTTTAATAAATATATTATAATCATTCTTTTCGTGCATGTTAGTAACCACGGAGCAAAGAAGATTTTACGAGAGAATCAAAAGTACTATTATTTGGTATCTGATTTAGGCTTAATTTTTTATTTGACATTAAAGAAAAAAAAACTGAAAACATATTTAATTACTTAAATTTTTAAAACTTAATTTAGAAAATAAAAAATGAGTTTATACATGAAATTCATTATAGATAAAAATCATTTGAGACTTTTTAACGTGAAATAATGAGAATTTCAAAATAGAAGAATAGAAAATATCAAATTAAATATGTTTTCAATATTTTTAGAACATGAATCTCAAAATAAAAAAAAAAGAAACTAAAAATAAAAAATAAAATTGTAAGCCAAATGAATAAGAATGAGTAAGAAAAAGAGTATACATATATAATTTTGGTAAAAAAGTTAGATACTAATGATATTTTTATAATTTAGGTAGACTTGCAAAGACACATGGAAGTGAGCTCTAGTGAAGACAATTATCGTCTTTGATCTAAAAAATTATACAAAAATCTTATAATTTTTTTATATGGAAGCCTGCAATGCACTTATAGTACTTAAAAGTGCATGGTAAGCTTTCAGGCTCATTATTTTTGTTAGCAGGGCCTCTTTGGTTGACAAAAAATAAGGTAAAAAGTATAATAAAAATAGAAAAATGTGACATAAAAGTAAAATGTGAAAATTTTTGATTAGAAAAAAGTATAGAAAGTAGTTAAAGTTGTTGAGTTTTAGTAGTTTTTGGTAGTGCCAAACAGGCCTCTTGACTTTTATATTTCTACTTTTATTTATCTTGAAATTACATTATTACCCTTATTAGTTATAAATTCTAAATCTGTCATTGTTAACTCCACCCCTGCTGCATGCCAGCAGATAGCGTATCGACGGATATCGGTGATTCATTCTTTCGTGATCTTGATCTAATACTAAAAAGTAGATCTCAATCGTAGGGTCAACTCATTCAAGGTTGCATAGTGTTTAATATTTAATTAAACGTGTACAGATCCATATCATTTAACTTGTGTAACTTGCTTATTCATCCATCAGTTTATTGCGAAAATGCAGATTCAGGGCAAGCTGGGTTTTCATTTTGAGATCATTTAAAAAGCAAAAACAGGTGAGGCATATAAATATATCTTCATTTTGCTTAAAATTATAAGACAAGTCACAGCGCACGTTTGATGCTTTAATTAATTTTGGTCTGTATATTATACTGACCACCCATTGTTAATTGCACGTTTGGTTGTCTTTAAGTTTTGACTTCACATTTTGGTTTAGAAAAATATCGGATATGCATGCCTCTATATACATACACACGCTAACTAGTTTTATCCACGTGCATTGCACGATATAATTACGTTATATTTTTTTTTTAATAAAAATATCCTTATCGAGAGGGAGATTTGGCGTGTACCCTTGTCCTTTTATTAATTTAAAAAAGTTATAGAAGAAGGGGACCTAAACCTAACCTCTAGCAAAGGGAAAGAAAAACAATAAATAAAAAACCTAATGGTGTGGTGACTCACTACTTTACAAAAATAAAAGATACTACTAATGAAAAGTAAATGAAAAATGTGATGACTCACCACAATACAAAAGAATGGAAGGAGATATGAACCTCACCTCCAGAGAAATAAAAAAAAAAAAAAAAAACTAAGACCTAACATTGGGTGTCTGAGTAACATCAAGTGTGAGAATACCTGTGATAACCTAAGGAAGATTGTTCTGCTCAAAGAGATCCTGGTTTCGTTGGTGAGTACAAGCCCAATTAGTGATGAAGTCAGTGGTCTAATTAGCTTCATGACAAGTATGATGAATTTGGATGGTTGCAAAGGAGTAAAGATTACGAATCTTAGCTAAAATATAAGCATACTCTCAACAAACAGAGTTGTTAGAAAAAAGCTAAGTAATCACGATAGCTAAGTCCGACTCCAATATTAGAGATGAAAAACCTATCATCAAAACAATCTCCTAACCTTTCTGTAAAGCCGTCAACTCAGCAAAAAGAATAGGCCTATGATTAAGAAAATGACTAAAGGCATATATAACTCTGCCAAGATAATCCCGAAGAATACGTCCTGCTACAAAAAGACTTAGATTACCACAAGAACAATCGTCCACATCGAGCTTCAAGCATCTCCTAGGAGGGCAGATCCATGAAACAAGTCTCACATGCCTAACTCGAACTGGTAAAAGTCCGCAAAGTACTCACAAATTGTACAGAAGAATCTCCACGAAGTTACGAAACTTTAAATCCAAATGTCAATCCAAGGAGATGAAGATCCATAAGAATGCGATGAATGATCACTAATATGTGAAAGGCAAGTCCATCAAATTTGCACGCATTGCAGGCTTTCCATATATGCCAGAAAATATAGCAAGCAGTAACCACTCGAATATAACAGGTAAGAGGAGAACGCTGATGCCAATGAAGAAACATAGCAGGGATGGATTGAAAATCATATATGCGGAATCTAAATAATCTAAAAAAATGATGCTATACCTCTCTGGAAAGAGGACAGTCCAAAAAGAGATGTTGATGAGTCTCCACAGCACTATGACAAATGCAGCAGGAGACGACACAGAAACCTCTAATGTTGAGAGAATCATCCAAAGCCAAGTAATTATAAATAAGCCGCCATATGGAAAAAGAAACTTGAAGTGGGATGTGACGTTGCCAGATAAAAGAAAATACATGATTCTCAGGCATTGAATCACGAATGTAGCTCTAAGCAGATCGTAAAAAGAAATCTTTATCAATGGTTAAACCCAACTTGATCTGATCCACACCAGGTTGTCTAATAGAAATCATGAAAATCTGCTCTACAACAGAAGTGGGAAGTATAGCCAAAATCCTATCTCAGTCCCAGTCAATGTCAGTCAATAAGCAGAGACAATGTCAAATGTAGCTGCCATAGGATTATAAATAATTAAAGGACAAAAGCCCATCCACCAATCATACCGAAAACTAGAATTACTTGATCTAATATACCATCTCACCATAGGCTCAGCAACCATTAGCACAAAGCAAAGGTGTCTCAATAAGGGTGATGAAGGGTAAGCAAAAGAAACCATACTCAAGTGAGAGTTTGAGCAATATTTAGCTTTCATAAATGTGGCCCAAAGAGACTGCTGAGCTAAAAACCCCCACCAAAGTTTAACCTCAAAAGTAGAGGCCAAAACTAGATAGAGAGCATTCTTTCATTGGAAAAAAAAAAAAAAAACAGTGGCCCATTTGCACTAATAAATTTTACGGGTAGTAGCAAAATCCCCCTGTAAGAATTTAGTAAAAAGTCTCTCAATTTGATGAAAATATCTGAAGGTGGCCAAAGAACATGAAACATGTAAGTGGGCATAATAGATAAAACACACTTAATCAAAATAGCTTCTCCACCATAGGAAAGTAAATAATTAGCGCAACCAGAGATTTTTCCCTCTTATTTTTCTCACCAAGTCATCAAAATAAGTTATCTTAAGGTATCCTAAATAGATAGGGCACCCAAAATAAGTAAGAGGGAGACTTCCTTTTGAAAACTTGTTGTTTCCTGAATGATGCCCGATCTCGAGATAGAAGTCGAGTAGCCTACATAAAATCTGCTTTTTAGCCTGACTGACAAGTTGCGTAGAAACTACATCATATTTGTGAAGAATATTCATAATTCACTAAATATTGTCTCAGTTCTCATTAGCAAAAATAATAATATCATCAGCAAAACTCAGATGAGAAATATTTATTAGAACAATGTTTGCACAATTAACTGAAGGATAGCGAGCATAAAGATTATCCAAATCTCTGGAAAGAAATTCAGTTGCAATAATAAAAAGACTAGGAAAAATAGAATCATCTTGGCGTAGGCCTTCGTGAGATTGAAAAAAACCCCTAACAACTCCATTAATCATAATAGAGAACCAATGTCCCGTAATAGCTCTTTGAATCAACAAGATCTATCTATTAGAAAATCCAAAGGGACGGAGCATATGTAGAATAAATGGCCATGACATTCGATCATAAGCCTTAGCAATATCTAATCTGAGCACCAAATTTCCACCATGGGTTTTCTTGTTCAAATCATGAATCAACTCTTAGGCAAGCAAAATATTTTATGACCAATTAATTAAAATGTCATTGAAATGACATCAGTGAACATATTTAATATTTGAAGTGACTCATTTAGATAAAGGAAAAAAATATAACGTAGCAGCGAGACATTTGGTGAAATTTCATTCCGAATATGATAAAACTATGTTTTTTAATTCACAACAACATAAAGAAAACAACAAATTTAAAAATTTCAATGAATATTATTAACAAGATAAATAAACTCTCATATTACAAGCCAATATGTAATATCAAACTAATACTAATATGTTATGAATAATATTCTGTTTCCTTAATCCCTAATGAAATTTCTATTAATTGAAATATGAAACTTTCAACTAAAATAAAATTTTCTTAAATAAAATAGAAAATTACCTTTAATAAGCTTGAGTAAAATACAAACTTATATTTTAACAAATAAAAATAAATAAAATATATCAAAAAATTAATTGGAATATTTTAACAACTAAAATTATACCTCAAAGAGTTATTTTCATCATGTGTTCTACATTAAACTCCTCTTGATAAAAACTCTTTCTCCAATTTAAGATAAAAGTCATATAAGTCGATGAAGGAAATTGATAAAATCTTGAACGTAAAACTCATCGGATGAACTAGACCTTCTTATATTTCCTGAGTCCTAATAAAATCAATTGATCTCAATTTACATGAATTTTCACTCTCCTCTTTTTGAAAATTGATAATTTCATCTAATTCTTCAGCAAAAAAATAAATTCATATTAAAATTAATAAGTTCTAGTAATGTGAAATTTTTAATATTATACTCTAATACCAATCCTAACGGACGTTTGAAGTCCCAATAAAAACTAAAAAAAAACTAAAAGATTGTGTTGATGTGATGTAAAATTGATAAGCGATAAAATTTGATTGAAAAAATTTAAAAATTTTTGAAATTTTTTAAAGTTTTTTTGTTTGTTTGTTTTTTTTTTTTTTTTTTGGAGGCTCCAAACGAGTCCGTAATTTACTACTTAAAATAAAGTTGTTCCAAATTAAAACTGTACCCAAGAATATTATCCACAAAGGTAAAAGTATTATTTACCTCGTTCTTCTGTAACTATTGAAATTTTTTATATATTATTGATCTTTCTTCAGCTGTCTATTTTACTTCTTGCATGAAATCAAAGACTAAATTGGATTTTGTACTGAAGATTCTATAACTACATTTTCTTTATTAGACTCAGCTAGGTCTTGTGGTGGGTCAGATTTAATTGTTGTGGTAAATGTTGAACTTCTAGACTTTTTTAACATTCAATTTCTTTTTTTTTTTTTTACTTTTTTTTTGGACTTTTTAACATTCAATTGAGTATGCAAAATTAGAGTTTTATAAACAAGCAATAGTATCCATTTAGAAGTTACTAGCGCAATAAGTATATCTCGAAACTCAACAAATTGATCATTTATACATTAGTCTAATATTTAGATATAAAAAATAAAGATTCTTCAAACTCTGATATTTGTTGTTTAGGTTCTTCAATAATAAGGTAGAAAAAGACACCTTGTGTTTAATCATTTAGTGAAATCTTGTTCTTCAATATGATAAGGTTACGTTTTTGAATCTACAAGAATACAAAGACCACAGTAATTATAAAATTTTCAATGAAAATTATTAGTTGAATGAATAAAATCTAAGATTACTGGCCTAATATATAACAGTAAACTAATATATACTAATATATTTCAAATTATATTCGGTTTCTTAAATTTATAATCAAATTCCCTAACTGGAATAGGAAACTATCTTTAATAAACTTAAGTTAGGCTAAACTTGCCCCTTCGGGGGTGGTCGAGTGGGGGTTCGGGAGTGTCTGAAAACTTGGGCCGCGTGAGGTCCCAAGTTCGACTCTCTCTTCGGAGAAAGGCAGGTTACCATTTTGGCGGACTTCCAATAACCCCTCTCGGTCGAGCCGGTCAGTCAGAACTTGCCTAAGCTGGTTTACCACCTCGTGAGCCATTGCCGGCTTGGTCTACGGGACAGGCTTCACTCAGTGTGCACCCTCGGGTAGCAGCTGCGGGCTTCTTTCCAATCCCAGAAGTTAAGCTAAACTTAGATTCTAGAAAATAAAAATAAATAAAATATATTCTAAAAACTAATTAAAATATTTTTACGAATAGAACTTTACATTAGACAAATTCTCCCTTTTTCCTTATCTAGCCTTACCTTTTCATCCTAACTCACTCTTGTTTTTAAGCTCCCCTCCCCTCCCCTCCCCTCCATCAAATAGAGAATTAAAGATAAAACAAATAATAATTTTTTGCCCAACCTTCTTAGGCTTGGTTTGGGTATGGAAATATTGATTTTTTTTTTAGTTTTTTTAAAATATTTATCATCTTATATAATTTTTTTATCAAAATCTAATTTTTTAAAAATTAAAATTTTTAGACATTTTAATTGCATTCGTGTAAAAATCACAAAATTCATAATCATTTGGATAAAATCTATCCGTTTAAAAAAATGAAAAAAAATTAGTTTTCTTGTTTTTTATTTTATTTTTTTATAAATGTGATTACTACACCTAAAAGTAATAAATCCTAAAAAAAATTAAATTTTAATGAAAAAACTATATATGATGAAAATAAAAGTTAAAAAAAAAAGTTTTGAGAGCCAATCAAAACAAATCACTTTTTTCTTTTTTTAACAAATTACTTTTTTTCTTTATTTAATAACTGATTTATTGTAATCTAACGAATCGTACATCTCGCTTGATTATTAAATCTTAACGAATCGTACATCTCGCTTGAATACTGAGAAAATATACAATATTTCTCATACACCGAGAAATTTAAAATATCTCATTTAAATCAGAAATCGAACTTGTATAATTTCTATAAAAAATATATATCCACAAGCCACTCAATTTAATCCTAAACACTATCACTTTGAACAAATTAAACTTCAGAATAATTAAAAATATCTTATTATTTTTAGAATTTTCCATTGCCAAAGGGTAAATTGGTGAGAAAGCCAGCGACTGAAAATGGCTGAGGCGGAAGAAAAAAAAAAATGGATGAGTTCATGGTGTTCGCCCTCAATTTTCAACATTGACACCTGTGACTGACTGTACCTTTTGGTGTAAAGTAAAAGTCAGAGCTTTGAAATTTATTATTCAACTACCACTCTTTTCCCGTTCAAACGAGAAGTTTTGAATCACGGACCTTCTTTCTCGAACTCTGCAATATTTATGCATGCCCACATGTTTTTAGCTCTGCTCAAACATGCATGAATTTGGCCTTTTTTTTTTTTTTTCCCACAACAAGAAAGAGGGGTCGTTGTCCCCCCATGCTTCAGCCATGAAGCCAGCTTTCCCTAACAAAAGTGAAGTATACCTCGTGAGTTATTATTATTGAAATTTTTTGTACTTTGGGTTATAATAGATGTGTTTAAAGTTATATAAAAGTGTATAAAATAAAATAAAATTATAAAAATAAATATCTCATAATTTGTGTATTGAGTGAAGATTTTAAATTTTGTTATCTCGTAATTCATGTTTGTAGATATTTGTATGATTTTACTTTGTTTTATTTTGCTCCATACGGAGCTAATGTAGAATATTAAAAAATTTTAAAAATTTTTTAAAAATTATTTATTTTTTGTTTTACTATATGAATCACAAACTTATAAATTATCTCTAAATTATCTAATTTTATCTCACTTTAAAAAACTTTAAACGCTCTCATTGTTTATTTTTTACAATTTGAATTAGAGTGAAAAAATTAAAAATATAGTGCATTTAATATTTTTCAATTTTGTTGTACTCCATAAATATTTTTTAAACCAAGTGCTGGAAACAAAAATAAAGATTTTTTTTCTTTATGCAATGAAAACACCATTTAGAATGATAAAAAATTTAAAAAAAAAAGATTAAAAATATTAAAAAATTTTAAAAATTATTTATTTTTTATTTTATTGTACGAATTATGAACTCACAATTTACCTTACTTTATCTCATTTTATCTTTTTTTTTGTTATTTCAAATACGCCCGATATAAGAATCCTTCAAATGGGTTGTTTGTTCGCACTGAAAAAAATATAAATTTATAAAAAATAAAAAAAAAAAGTTAGAGAAAGTTAACAAAAAGAGAAAAGAAAAAAAAGTCCAAAAAATTGATATAAATTTAAGAAATTTAGAAAATGTTGGTAAAAGTTAACAAAATTAAAAAAAAAAGTGAAAATTAAAAAATAAAAATTAATTTTATGTTCGACAGAAGAAGTTAGAAAAAGATTAAAAAAATTAGTAAAAATTAATTGTTATTGTTATTATTATTATTTTTTTTTCTTTTTTTTTGTTGCTGCACCCAGAAGAACCTATGATAGCCAAACACTTTTCCAAAAACGTTTGGATAGTAAAAACATACCATAAAAGTATAAATATTTAATATAAAAATTATATGTACCAAAATTTAATAAAAAATAAAATTTAATAAAATTGATAGATTTTGATTGGTTTGGTACCAAACACTGAGAGAGAGAGAGAGAGAGAGAGCGAGCGAGCATGAAGGCAGAAAGCAGAAACAGATTTGCATCAAACACTTTCCCAAGCCTTGGTTGGTACTCAGTGTTTAGGAAGTTGAGAGAGAAATACAGAGTGCGCGCCTTGGACTCAGAGTTTAGGAAGTCGAGAGAAAAATACAGAGAGTGAAGGCAGAAAGTAGAAACAAATTTGCATCACTGAGTCATATGAAATCATATATATGATACGTATAATAAACTGATATATATAATGGTAGCAAGCATGTTAGCTAAAAATTAGCTGTGAGATTTGGGGGTGACCAGCCCATGCTCTGTGGCGGCGCTGTGATACACAACTTCCAAATCACCCAGACAATAAAACTTATTAAAAAAAAATTAAAAAGTCCTACCAGAAGCAAGATGATGAGCTAGATTTTTTGTTGTTGTAGTTATGGAGGCGAAGGAACCTCCTCCTCATAGCAGAACAGAAGAGGCCATATCTGAGCCTGAGCCAGACCAACTTCCGGATCTTCCTGACGGATCGGAGCCTGACCCAGATGACCTTCTTCACCCGGAAGAAGGACCCTCTAATCCTCTCGGCAACAGTCTTCTTCCTGCAGAACTGGTAGCTCCTCAAGAACAGCTGCCTCTTCTCCAGGTCCGTGTACGGATGCCACTGGTTCGGGTACGCCCAACCCACCTCGCTCCTATGCACCGGCTCCATACCCACTTCGTTCACACCCACGTACTCACATATATGTGTAGTGTTTTATATAGAGAGAGAGAGAAGGGGGGAGGGGAGAGCTGTAGAGAGAGAGAGAGAGTTGGGCGCCGTCGCAGGTGGTTGGACGATAAACTGAGAAACGAATGGAGAGAATACGGAAGAGGGAAAGACGAGAGGGGTCACGTGGCTTCCGTGAATTTGCTTGTGTGCTTGTTTGTCTTTTGACTCGGTTTTGCTTTTACAACACTGCTTTTTTTTTCCTTTCCAAGTTTGGATTTTGGGTTTCAAGTTTCAACCATAAATTATCAGAATTGGGAATTGGACGGCTAATAATTGAGCCCGTCGACGTCTTACTTTAATAATTCATTGGTTCCGATATTTTTTTATATATAATAAATATAAAAGTTAAATAAAATATAATCATAAAAATAAAAACATTATAATTTAACATAATAAACAAAATAAAATTTTATGATTATACTTCAAAATAAAATTATCCACTTTATTTCCAAACATAAATATTGGGATGTATATAAAGTACAAGTTATTAATATAAATTAGCAGCTTAATTGAATAATATTAATATTATTGTCAATGTATTTTTTGTCAGAAAAAAAATAATAACGAGAGATAAAAATAGAATAGTGTATATTAATATATTGCATTATTTACAATGGATGAAAAAATCTTATTTATAGAGTTGCGGAGAACACAACTTAAGTATTTTCCCTAAAACAATTTAGGTATATTTTCTAAAATAAAGATATTGTATATTATTCAAACATTATATGATATATGAAATAAGAATATTCTAACATTATATGATAATAAAATAATATATTTTAACATTTTTTATATAACTTTTCATTCTTATATATAATTATAATTTTTTCTCATAAAATAAAATTAACTTTGTTCTATAATGTAAGAATATTAAGGGGTGTTTGGTTGGTAAAAATTTGGTAAAAATATAATAAAAGCGCAAATATTTGATATAAAAGTGACATATGGTAAAATTTGATTAGAAAAAAATATAAAAAATTAGTAAATTTGATAAATTTTGATTGATTTTACCAACGAAACACCGCTCAATCGTAAGTATTTTTTTTTTTAAGTTTATGTTCTTTAACTATTAACATTTCAGTCATCGTGACATAAATCGATTTAATTTTAAGACAGCAAAGGATTAATATTGTAAGAATAAAAATAAAAATAGAAAACAATGTTAACGAATTAAAGAAGAAAATAAAAATTTTATGTATATTTGGAAAAATTACAATTGCATATATCAGTGATTTAGCATGTTTAATATCTAATCTATTATTTGGTTAATTAATAATTAAATTTTTATTATTTTTATGTTTTCAATTTTAATATAATTCTATTATAATATTGAAAAACACAAACGATATCATCCTAACTCTAATATATATATATATATATACACATCATCTATACAATAAAATTAGATAATTTTTGAAAATATTCGTCACAAACTAAGATTTGACGGTGTTGAGATTGAATTTTATTTTTAACGAATAGTTGAGATTCTTTACATTCACAATGTTTCTTTGTCTCACATCGCTAAACACAACTTCGCCTTTTCTTTAACTTATAAAAGCACTAGAATTGTAGTATATAATTTTAATAAATAATAAATGTAAAAAAACACATAGGTTTTAAAAGAGAACCCACTTTTTTGGATTCTGAAAATGAATTCACTTACTCATGGGTTCCAAAAAGGGAGTCACTTGCTTAAAAATTTAATATGATTATTAAATTTATATATTTCAATTATATTAGTAATTAAATTAAAAATACAAATAAAAAATAAGTTGCACTAAAAAACACAAATAAAAAAAGGTTAAATAATAATTAGGTTATTTTTTTTATAACAAAATTTGCTTATAACAACAACTCTTAATATTTTTAAAATTTAAAAGTACAAAAAAATATCAAATATTAATTAAGTTCAGGAGTAGTTATTTTTTAAATTATAATTTTAAATATAAATTAGTCACATTTACTATATTTATTTTATTTTATAAAGCACATATGATTAATAAAATATTTTTTTATTTGAGTTGTTTTTATAAAAGCAATTATTTTTTATTTTTATAAATAATTCAAGAAAATTAGTCTTAGGGAATGATTTTTTTTTCTAAGTTCTAATTTTAAATTCTAGTTTATTTTTTAAGACAGTTTTTAAAAATGTTATCTCACAAACTAAAATCAAACGACTAAAAGTTATTTTTTCTTTCATTCAACGATTGAGATTATTTTTATATTTTTAACTTTCTACTTAATTCTTATTTTAGCAGACTCCACTACCATTTATCTCACAAAACGGCTTGACTATTTTAAATTTTACCATATTTTAAAAGTAAAAATTATATGCAAATCAAAACTATCAACATAATTTCGCCCAATTATGATTTCTAGAAAGTCGAACCTTTAAAATTAAAGCACCATAATTTATGTTTTCTATTATGATATTTATAAAAAATTGATTGAAGCAAAAGACCAAAAGACATGTATTAACTGTTAAGACATAAAGTTTTAGAAAAAAAAATTAAACACATACATTATCATAATTTTTTTGATTTTAACTTTTTGTCCAAAGTTTCAACTATATAAAAAAACTTAATGTTCATAATGCCATTGGCATGGGTAACTACTAGTTTAGTGTACCCCTCTATGTGTGTGTAAACAAAGATAGGATAATGGACTATTATACGATATTTATTTATAACGAAAGTGCTATATAATTTATCTTAATACGCTTTTTGCTTCCCAACAAACTCTAATTTTTGGTAATTTGGAAATTTTTTGCGTTTAAAAAAACCTTAAAAGTAAAAAAAAAAAAAAAAAAAAAAAAAATTGATAAAAGTTAAAAAAAAAAATTGGTACTTTTGTGTGTACGGGGTAATTTTTTTTTTTGGATAAAAGTTGGAGAGAGTTGAAATTTTTTAGAATAGTTAAACGGGTCCTAAATATGCAAATAAAATTGTTAGAATATATTATTCTATTATCATACAATGTCAGAATACCTTTATCTAACTAACTGTCATCTATGTAATATACAGTATTTTAAACTTTAAGATAACAGAATTATTTACATTACCTAAGTTTTATTTTTCACAATTTTACAAATAGAATTATCTCTTCTATTGTAAATACACAATATATTAATTTACATACTTTTATTTTTCTCTCCTATTATTATTCTTCTTCGCCCTCCCAAACTAAAAACCTAGGAGCGGGGGAAAAATTTAAAAAAAATAAAAAAATATACATTTTTCTCGAGAGAGTTTTTATCTTGTTGGAACAATTTCCAAAAATAGCCAAGGTTCCATTTAAATTTTACTGAAAAATTTTAAAAATCTCTAAAATAATTTAATTTTTCTTTTATTACACAAATTACAAGATTATAACTTTTGTTAATTTTTATTAATTTTTTGTCACCTCAGACGCACTCTAAACAAAGGTAGGGGAGGGAAGAGACTTTTTCTTTCTTGTTTTCTCCTCTTACGGTCACATTGAGTGCTATAACAAAAACAATTTGGTTGATAAGAATTTGAATTTGTGCATATAGATGGGTAGCTTTGTTTTGTAAAAAGAGAAGCTTGCTAAAAGGAAAAAAAAAATTATTGTCTGGTTTATGCATGGGTCCCAACCAAATGGGCCCTTTACCTTTTGGGGAGAAGCTGGCTATAATTATTAATTCCTTTGATATGGAAATTATTTTTTTATTTTTTTTAAATTATAAATATATTTTAAAAAAAAAAAACTCAAAACCTTTTTTTCGCATATTTTTATTTTCTTAAAAAAAATTAATTAAAAAGGGTCAAATCAATCGGCCTGTATTATTTGCTTAATTTTTGTTTCTTTTCCTTTGACCAAAAAGGCAAAAACAACAAACTCGAAGACTTCTTGCTATTGTACCGAATGGGAATGGTTGGCAGCCACCACAGATCTAGAAACAAATAATTTTCTTAAAGGTCAAAATGTACGAAGTGTGGATACGACAAATACGCTAATTTAAAAAAATAATAAGAATACAATTACAGATAAAAATATATATATAATTTTTATTAGTTATGTGTGAATATAACATCATAAAAAAAATTAATTCAATATATAATTTAACATATAAAACATAATTATTTATAATTTAACATATAAAATATAATTAAATATGAGATATAAGATTTTACAATTTTTGAACTTTTAATTGTTCAAATTTAAGTTTGTCTTGATCGTATATTTGAAAAAAAAAAATTAAAATAATTAAATATGCTACACAGAGTATATACTATATATTCGGATACAAATATGATAATTATTTTAAAAATATTTATAAGTTATAAATAAGTCAAATAAAATTATTTTATTTGGTGAGAGAGAAAATGCAGGCAAGCCAAGCTGGTGCACTCTCTCTAACCGGAATTTGGTAAACATTTGCTCCTGACCGGAGTCCAATTCTCGTTGCTGTATCTAAGGTGTCAATTAAATACGTATATTAGAGCACCCGACTCGGTCAAAATTTATTGAGAAATACCTTAACGGGATTGTGACAAGTTTGAAATTGGAATTTAATATTCATACGGGTTTAGAATTAGTTCAGAATTTGTCTATGTGGTACCTAATACCCGATACCCATTTATATTTATAAGGTATCCGTTACTCGATAACTGTAAGATACTCACTAAATGCCTGTTTAATATAATATAATATATTTAAATATTTATAATTTTATTCTTAAAATAAAATTACTTAAATTTAGAATAGGGTTATTTATGAAATTTTGTCATTTTTTACCCTACGTATATTTATCAGTTATTGTTTTACTGCTGCAACTCCCCGCATGCGCAGGGATGTGTTGTCCGCATACTGGATTTTTACTATAAAATTTAATCAAATCTATTAAATTTTAAGTCCATAAAAAGTTTTGTAAGTGTTTGAATCTATTAAACCTTATTATTTCTAGATAACTTAACCAAAAAAAACTTATTCTTGATCTCTATTGTGCTCGAATAGATAATTTTTAAAATTTTTTAGGATTGAAAAATATTAGTTACATTTGAAAATAGGTTTGAAAATAAAATTTCTGAACGTGCGTTTGGTTCATAATAATTTATAAAGAAAAAAGAAAATATCTCAAATTCGTGTTCTTAGAATTTTTTCTTTAAAAATAAATCTTACTTTTTGCTTATTTATTAATTATCTTATATTTTAATGATATTTGTCTCCATGCTTAATGGTTATGTATGTGAGTAACATAATTAATAACCATGGATTAAACTTAATTGAATTTTATGGCTTTGGGACGAGTTTTGTTAATTTAGAAGAGGACGAGTTTTGAATTTTAACTTATAAAATAAATGGATTTAGGATAATAATGAAAAATAAAAGATAAACGAGTTCAATAATAAAATTTATTAATTGAACAAATACTTTACCTGTTTACATCTCTACTCTATCTAAATATCTTTTTATCATTATTTTGAGCTTCACATTAGAGTAGGCCAACGAAATTACTTTAGTAACCCAATCCCGCTTGACTGTTTTGTTATTAGACCATTCATTTTTTCCCATCTTTGTTTAAAAATATTACGCACCCTCGAGTGGGATAAGGGCCTTGAAACTGGATTCCGGAAAAAGTTGATTTTTATTTTTATTTTTTTGGAATTTTTTTGTTTTATATAAATTTTCACTGAAATTTAATTTTTTAAAAGATAAAATTTTTTAAAAGTGTTAATAGCATTCGCAAAAAATAAAATAAAAATAAAAAATTTGCATTTGGCAAAAAATTATCCATTTAAAAAAAAAAGAAAGGAATGAAAAAGTTGTTTTTTATTTTTTTAACTGTTACATATACAAACGTGAATTTTTTTAATCCTTTTTAACAAATGAGATTAACACGTTTAAAAATTATAATTTCTAACAAAAAATTAAATTTTAGTAAAAAAAAGTCACATAAGATGAAAAAAATTTAAAAAAAAAATGCTTTTTGTTTACCCAAACGCAATAGGGCATTATTGATTTTCTAAGAAATGATTAAAAATTATATCATTTTGTTCGTCCAAAAAGAAAAATCATTATTTACAAGTACCCCTAGTAAAAGTCTCAAAATTTTCAAAAAAGCTTAGAAAGAACTACTTTGGTAAAAAAGTCATTCTAAAAGAGTATACCAAAGTTATTTTAATTTTCTTATAACTAAGTTTCATTTGAAGTTTTAAAAAATTTTGAAAATTATTGAAAAATATTAAAAATTTTTAAAAATTATTTATATTTTATCTCATTATACAAATTAAGAATCTGTAACTTTTATCAAAGTTTATTTCTCCAAACACCCCTAAAAAGTGACGAAATTTAGTCATTGATTTGGCGGGTTTCATGATAAGTCATAATATATGTATATATACACAAATTCAGTGACCCGCGAATCCCAGATGATGATGGAGAGGTTTTTTTTTTTTTTTCCCTGTTTACGTCATGGTGATGATGTTACTCAGCTTAAAATTTAAACAAATTTAAATAAATACCGATATTTTTAAGTAATTACTTCAAAAAGCAACACAATTTGAAATTAAAAAAAAAAAAGTGCTTGAAATTTAAAAGATGCTATTACTGTAACTTATCTAAAAACTCTTATCTAAACTCTTAAATTTTATAATTTTCTACTAATTTCTAAACATAACACATTCTTTTTAGATGAAAATAAAAAAAAATTATAAAAGGAAGTTATAAAATATTTAAATATGATAAAAACAACTAGTGGATTTGTGTTTTTTTTTTTTTCTTTTGTTTTTTTTGGGTAAGTAGTTGTTTTGTATTTCTTTGACTCAAAAAAAAAATCTCTTTCTCGTTTGGAAATTTACACATAATTTGTTTGTCATCCGAATTAAAACATAAAATTAATAAAATTTGATAAATTTAATCAAATGTATGTCCCAAGTAGTGTAAAGTTTATATATAATTATACAAAATTTATTATTAAAAAAATAGTTACTGAATTTCTCCATTAATTTTGTATCAAGTCTCTCCTAACAAAATGAAAAATATGTTATAGAACGAGTAAAGATATGCTTTTATTTTATTTATTTTTATGAAAATCTTTTTTCTTTAATTAATTTTAAATTGAAAAGTACAAATTTATTATGGGAGTGTTTGGAAGATAAAAAATTAATAAAAATGTAATATGTCAGTTACTTTTTAACATTTAGATAACAAATTTAAAATTTTCGACAAAATCTGTTCAAATGTAATTAAATGATCCATTCAAATGAATTTTATATACTATATCAAACTTTTTAACTGATAAGATTCATTCGAATGTGGTCAAATGATCCGTCTGAACAATTTTGGTTAGAAAAATTATCAAAGAGTTGACAAAAAATTGGTAAAAATAATAAAAATTTATAAAACTTAGAGTTTTAAAATAACTGTACAAAAAACGAGAATGATCAAAAGTTAATAAAAATTTATGATTTTTTATAAAATTTAAACTCTCTAACATCCTCTAAATTGAACAAACTTTGTCAATTTTATACTTTCTTATATTGTTGACTTCTAAATTAAAAGGATTAGGGATTTTTTTTAAACTAAATCTTAAATGCAGGAAAATGTAATTTATTAAATTTTTTTTTTAAAACTAATAAATCAGCAAGTCGTCATCGATGGTCATTCCTTGTTTCCAACAAAGGAATTGCTTTTTCTAGGCAAGAAAATGAGTCATTTGTGTTGAATTCTTTTTTTTTTTTTTATGTCTATTTGGATAATTAAGGATTAATTTAAGGAAAGGCAGAAGCCTTACGACAAGGCATGATTCGTGAAGCAAGCAGCAGCTGAGGTGAGACGGGTCACAGGTAGGAAATTTT
This sequence comes from Vitellaria paradoxa, assembly GCA_019916065.1. Taxonomy (NCBI): domain Eukaryota; kingdom Viridiplantae; phylum Streptophyta; class Magnoliopsida; order Ericales; family Sapotaceae; genus Vitellaria; species Vitellaria paradoxa. Next base: position 22,434,347 of record CM034238.1, read on the forward strand.
ACGAGTACTTCTTCCACACGTAAGGAAGAGTAGTGAGAGTAACAACTGTGACGAGATCATACGATGGAAACCCCATATAATAAAAAGGATTGAGAAATTATTTTAGAACAAAAACTATAGTGAATTTTTTTTTTCAAAAAAATATTTAGGTAATTACACTTAATTTTTTTTAATATTAAAATAATTATATTTATACCCCTCAATATTTAAAAATTATACTTGTCTCTTTTGTTTTAAAATGTTGTTAACATCGAATATCTGTTGCTTAATCAACCTTAAAATCCAACAAAAAATATTAAAATAACCAAAATTTTAGATTTTTTTTCTTTTTACGTCTCCCTCCCTCACATCTATGTAATTTTTTTTTTTACAAAAAATTCTAAAATTTTGGTTACTTTGACTTTTTTTTTTGTTAAGTTTTAAAAATTTATTTATTAAAAGAGGATCAATATTAACAACATTTTAAAATAAGAGAGATAAATATAATTTTTAAATATCGAAGAATGTATCTGTAATTATCCAAATATTGAGGGGGCATAAGTGTAATTTAACCATAATATTTTAATCTTTTTTATCATTTTAATTGTCTCTCATAAAATAGAATTTTGATTTTACATTTATAATGTTCCATCAGTCTGTTTATAAATTATATAACTTAGATCAAACTAACCACGTGTAGCAAACCCACCTGCCGTAGAGAGAGTACCTACCTTAGGTTAGATTAGGTTTGCTTTTAAAAAATACAACAAAAGAAATTCCAAATCCTTGTTGCTCGAGAGAAGAAAGGTAGGCTTGAGATAGGCCACTTGGCTCTCAACATCAAAGAGTCAAGAGTCTGACTGATGGTGGCTCTTAGCTTGTACATACATATAATATATATACATATATATATATATATATATGTAACTATGACTATAACCCTTATTTTCTCATTCCGGTGGCTGTCACAGCAACAATGCTAAATAATTTCAAACCCAACACACCACACATATCCAAACCATATAATTCATTAGGCTTATCTTATCCATCATTCAGCATTCATTAGTCTCCAGGAAAAGAAATTTGGTCCCAAACGCTGCCGTTTTCACATTCAATCTCTCACTATCTTGAGCTCAATATGGACAATGTACCCGAATTGAGGGTCCTGTATCTACAAATACGATACAAAAAAGGCTAGAGAAATATATATATATAACACCAACCAAACAAACCACAAATAGTAACAGGAAAAGTGGAGGAGGAGAGAGAGCATATTCACCTACATGTACACAGCCTAATATCAAAGAGGAACTGATGGATTCATCCCAAAACTTTTGACCCATACCAGCAAACAACCAGAAAACTAAGGTTTCTTTCAAGAATATGAAACAACATGTACGAGGCAGTTGTCTTTTAGATTTCGGCCCGCATTTCAATCACCGATTGTCACCTAGTTCCCCGTTCGTTAGCTTCAGGAACTTTTGCGGAATAATTAGACATGTCTATATCAACGAGCGAAAGGTCATAGGGAATGGATTGGGAATTCGAGACATCCACGAGCAAGGAGGAGTTCATTGACTCGGGATTTTTAGTAGCTCTGGTTGTGCCAGACTTGTGGGGGGTACCACCCGGAGAAGAAGAGAGGCCGGAGAGCTGTACATCATCCACCTTGCTCCCAAACATGTGTTTGTTCTTTCTAACGGTATCCATCTCTGGACCAGTTGGAACGAAGGTCCGCGCCCGGTACTTCCGTGGTCCCTCTTCGCCATCACCGTGGTTGTAGAGCACATAGTCATGGTAGGTCGGCGCAAACTGCATTATGCAAAAACCAAACGTAAGCAAGAGCGGACCCATGTATAGGCTGTCCCGGGATATAGCGCAGGCAGCCTAGTCCAAAATATTTCTTTTTAGTTCAAAAAATATATATATATTTTTTTTAAATTTAGCCCGCCCTAAATTTTTGTAACTCAATTCATTTCACCTTTAAAACCTTTGTTCAAACTATATTCAACCTAAATTTTTATAGCTCAGCCCACTTTATTTTTAAACTTTTTGCTTAGCCCAAGTAAACTTTAAATCTTAGATCCGCCCCCCATCGTAAGGCGGGTGTAAAAGTGTAGCAACACAGAAGTGGCAACATAGAATGAGGTATGGTTCTCTAAGATCCCATGAGCAGAAAATTTAAGTATGCGTTTGGAAAGCATAGCCAGTTTCTGACTACTCAGCTTTTTGACTTTTTTTTGAAATAACCAAATTTATACTCTTACATTTTAAATTTCTTTTAACCATGATGGGCAAAAATATCAAATTAACAAAAAGCTAAAAAGATAGTTACTAAAAAATTAATTTTTTTTCCTACCCAAACATAAAATAAAAAATAAAAAATTAGCTTTTTAGCAGATAGCTAGTAGCCACCTACAAAAAAAGCTAACTTTTTTTCTTCTCAAACTAAGCCTAAGTTGCATCGCATGACTGATCACCTGGTGGACTGTGTCGTGATAGAAGTCATTTAACTTCAAAGCATGCGCAAGGCTCGCTGTGAACCCACGAGAGCCGCCAATATTGGCACCAGCATACTCTTTGTATGGAAACGCATAAAGATGGCCCACAGCCGCAATAAGCATCTCGACGCAAATTATAAAGTTCTGAAATTCAGCGGCCTCTTCGATGTTCTTAATATATCCAGACTTTGCAGCAAGAAAAACAAGAACACCCTAACAAAGATGGAAGAGAATGAGAAACATACTAGAAGTCCTTACAAATCCAACTGTAATATGAACAAAGATACCAACTGTTACACGTCCAACAGGCAGCCATGCACAATTCATTATCTATTCACACCAATTTGCACTATTCAGCAAGAAAAAAGCCGTTTTTGACCAAAATTTGAAGATACTACAATGAATGCATAAAATACACATGAGAGAGTCCAAATTTATCTAGAATTTGAAGACTTTTGGTAGTCTTACAGCTAATTTAAGAACCACCGGTTCTGTTAGAGAGGTCCACCACCTTGGTTTCAAACTGCATTAGTTGACAAAGATGACAATCAAATCTCACACCTCACGTGATGGAGGTCGCTTTTGTCAGAAAACGATGTTTTAATGAATGTCAAAAATGCCCTGCTTATCGATTATCCTCCATGACCTCACCATTAACCATGAATGATGGGTCATAAAACTGGAATGGAGGAAACCAAAAACAAGATCCATATTGTGGCAGCCACAAAGAGCTATAAAAAAGGGAGACGGAACATGATGATGACACTAATGGCAGTACACAGAAGTGGGCAGATTTACTTTGAGCAATCATACACAAGGATCCAGACACCGTGTTTAGAGAGTGGCAACAAGGTTGGTGCAATTATAGCAATTTGACTCTTCTTTAAAAAGGGGGAAAAAAGGCTTTTATCATATATTAATTGTCTGACCTTTCTACCAAGTTGCGTGATTCTGTTATGATCTTATCTTGATAAACATCAATATATCTGTCCAATAAATGTCCATTTGTAATCAAGAATTATATTTAGACCAATTGAAGAGATGAGATGCAGCTTGGAGAAACATTTTGTGGTTGGTACCAAATATCAGGTGATAAGACTCTGTCATCCCTATACTACCACTTTGAGCAGAAAGAAGGAATCAATTGAGATCGACCTGTAATTGGACATGACAGGTTCTAGAAAGTCGTGTAGGAGGAAATGAGAAATAGAATAGAACAAAAACATGAAGAAAACAAAATGGGTTCTGATATTATTTATTTTTACTGTCCCACGGTCTCAGTTCAAGAGAAGCACGGTGGCAGGTTGATGAAAATAGAACAATTGATGGTGTTCAAATGACTTGGATCCATGATGGATCTGTGTTTGTAGTCGCAGCAACCAGTCGTTAGATAATGGTTATCAACTTCATGGACTCTTGGAGGAGATAAACGAGTCCAGGAAGTATAACAACAAATGTAGAGATAACAGCTTTTGATATTGAAGTAGATTGTGGATAAGGTATTGGCTCTCAACATGAAATGCAATGAGCTGATAAGGCTCCATTTGGTAACACTTAAATTCTCAGTTTTCAGTTGCAATTTTTAAAATTTTGGAAACTGAAAACTAAGGCCCTGTTTGACAAAATTTCCAGTTTTTAGGTTTCGTTTTCATTTTTCTAAAAAACTAAACATGAATAACTCATTTAATAAATTTGTTTTTAGTTTTCAGTTTCCAAAAAATGAAAATTTGTTATCATTATTTTTAAAAATAATTTAGACATAAAAAATGCTTTCTCAAGTTTTCATTTTCCTCCACCACCACTAGTAACAAACATTATCCACCGGTACCAACCATACCAACCACCGCTGCCACCTCTAGCCATCGTCACCCACCTCCGACCACCGTTCGCCGGTCAGCCATCACTCATCTCTGGCCAATGTCATCCTCTGTCACCTGTCACTTACCTCTGACCACACCATTGCCACCAACCACCCTCCTTTCGCTGCCAGTTGCCACTCACCTCCCGTCACCACCACCACCTGTCGCTTGCTACCATCCATCTCTAACCACCGCTGACCAACCGACCAGCCAGCACCTCCACTGCTAGCCGCCACACACCTCCGACCACTGCGAACCGCTCTCGTCACCCACCTCTGACCACATCACCACCGCCAACCACCCTCTTAATAGTATAACTACCAACCAACAACTATTGTAACCAAATGGATATTCATTTTTTTTTATAGAAAAAACTAAAAACTAAACATAAGAACTGATGACAACTGACAACTTTTTAAAACAAATTTGTTTCTAGTTTTTTTGTTTCCAAAAAAATAAAAACCTTCTCAAAATTTTGGAAAATTATAAAAATCCAAAAAAGTAAAAACCTTTACAAAAATTTGGAAAATTATAAAAACTCAAAAAAGGTGTTTTGTATTCAGTTTTCACTCTCCACCTCTCTTTGCTACAACCACCATCCACCTGTTGACAAACCCACCCATCTCCGGCCACCATCCATGGATAGTCATCGGCCACAACCCACTAGCAGCCAATGATTCATCCCGCTGGTAGACCTAAAAAAAATTACTCAATTGCTATTTAGATTAGATACTATTGTGCTCCTTATTTGTTGAGTGGAGAATTAAAAGAATATATACACCTATGTATGCATGTACAGGTTTGAAAAAGTCTATAATCGCTACACAAGTTCTGCTATCAAAATGACATTCTACAACTATCTCAAATGATGTTGCATATAAAACAGAAATTTCGAATGAAATTTGTTTTCGATTGAACCCAAAGGCTTGGATAGCTAACTGCTTTTTATTTAATTTTGAAGGTTCTTTTCTTTTCATATATGCAGGTTCTCTTTTCATATATGCAGGTTCTTCCCCCCCCCCCCCTTCTTTGTTTTAGTAACCTTGGATTGAGTTAGGAGCTGAATTGGCCTTTTATTGAACAATTGTTTTGCCTTATTGTGTTTCCAGTTTTTGTTTTCTGAGGACCGAACACTGAAAATTTTAACATTAATAAGTGGACATTGAAACTAAACATTGAAAACTGAAATTGTTACCAAACGAAGCCTAAGTGAGTAGTAGTTCAGAATCCACATGTGGTTTGCGGGATAGCTTTGTAAGAACAAAATAACATTGTTATTTAGTCAACTACACAAATAAGAAACAAAATTTCATCCTGATATTGAGATTAAAAATCATATAGAATATTTTGTCACCAAATTAAATGATTAATTAACAGGGGATAACAATCATAGTAACCCAAATAGGACACAATAACTCGAGAAACCAGGAGGACGGCCTTTGTAATTGTAAAAAACCTCAAGCGGGTAAAATGTAAGTTCACTTGGTGTGTATTTATTCCATGGCTAAAAATGCTCCACTCAACTTTAGTCTACTCACATGATGGCCCACTTAAGTTTTTTTCTTTTCTATGTTTTTATTTTTTTATTTTTTTTTTTTGAAAAGTTATATCCTGATGAATTAGCTTCCTACATCATCAAACTTCCTACGACATCCCATGTTTTGTGTGGCTCCTACGATACTTGCCACCAAAAACTCCACAATTACTGACATCAGAAAAACTTTTGCCTTCCAGAGTGTGTCGTCACATGCATTGCTTGTGTGCACATTCTAGTTAATAAGGAGTCTCACATGATAAGGCATTAATAATAAGGAATGCACCAATTCAGATTAGGATTCAGAAAAATGCAGAAATTCAATTCTAAAATGAAAGCAAAATCAGACAAGATCCTACCTGCCAATAGGTGAGGAAAACAACAGACTTGATTATGATGAACTTTGGAACTGGGTTGAATGGCTTAAGCAAATCTTTGCATGCAACATAAAACAGGGCCAAAGCATAGAGTGCCAATGAGTAGGATATTGTGTAGATGATGGTAAGATACAGATACGACTGGTCTGGACTGAAATTCCCATCATGATATTTCCCTTTTGCATAGAGTATCAATGTGATTGCAACCAAAATGGGCTTGAGTATGACAAACTGCAAACAACCTTGCTTGCATCTCCGTATAAACCGCCTGCGAAGCTTTAGCAGTTTCAGAAAAGGGATAGATCAAATATAAACCAAGACATTCAATCATCAAAAGTGTGATCACTCAGGGTAAAAACAAAAATTGGAGGGCACATCCGCTCAAAGTTCTAAACTCTATCCACCATAGTGTCAGGCACAAAAAACAATGACAAATGAACCATCCCATTAAACTACCCCAAACTTTTTAAGAACGTCACAATGCACCGGCGGATGTACATATGGCCAAGTGGCAACGATTGCTGCCACTGAATTTAAAAAAAAAAAAAAATTCCGCCTCCCCTGGAACTGCACGAAAGGAAGCTTGAGGTAAAGCAAGGGGAAATTTTTTTTGTTGATTTTTATATTCAGTTAGTTGGCAAGTGAACTTTTTAATCACGTGGAGAGACTCTTTGGAAAAAAATAGAAGGCCATGTTTTTCGCTTTAAGTTGCAAGTTCCTATTTTGGGAATGGAATTGACACGCTACCACGTTGCCATCTAAACCAGTGTTAGGCACTACTCACCAGCTTTCAAAACTTCTCTTAAAACCAAAACGCAATTGGAAAATATTTTGTTATCACTAGGCCCGTTTGGAATTAATATTAAAAATAAAAATAAAAAATTAGTAATTTTTTTTTTTAGCCTCAAAAATTGCTAAAAATTTTAAAAAATTTCTCTAATGTTTTTTACCAAACAATCTAAATTTTTTAAAAATTTCAAAAAATTCTAGAAATTTTCTCTAACATTTTACTAAACAACCAAAGGTATTTTCTGCCTCCACTAACAAAAATTCCTGCATCTACCAGTGTCACTATGAGTCCTCAAACTTTGGAGTGGGAGAAGCAGTTTGAACGAGAAGATTACTAAAAAGGACATCATTACAATCAAAATTTTTCCAACTTAGGAATTTAATGATTTTCATTATCCACTGCAATCAGTAGGGTGTTTCAGTTGGGAGATAAACAGAAATATTTGAGAAATATTCCGTAGATATTTTTGAAATTTTTCGAAGCAGCACAAAATACGAAAATATATAGAAACATTTAGCAGCATAAAGTGAATTCTATCTAAAAATATGAAACCTGATAAAAAAAATTAACTAAATATATTATTTTGGTATATGATGTTGTATTTTAGTGTGCGTTTGTGTAATTCAAGACTTCAAAATTATTAGTCCACTACTATTACGCTTTGAACTCTTAGGAAACGTGAACTTTTCAATCATTTCACAGAAAAGAAAAAATATTTTGCTCCTTGGTCAATGGGCATCATCAAACCAATAATAGCATACTGAGTCAGAAGCTACTAACCCATCTAATGGAAGCGGAGGAAAGCAACATGTCATCAAACACCAGTTTGGCTTCAGAACCCGCCCACTTAAACTCAAAACAACAGCTCCAGGACCGCCCACCCACGCCAGGCACAATGACAGGAAATTATAAATGACCCATGCTTCGTATCTGAAACAGTATATAAAAATTAACTATAACTAAAAGTAGAGTAACAGCTCTTAGAAAATAAAAAATAAATATCTCTCATAGACTAACGGACGACGTAGCAAGGCATGAAAGATAAAAGGTGTCATGATATATATTGTATACGAGAACATAAAGACAACATTATGGCAAAAAAAGACCAATTCAATCTATGTTCTTACCCTTAACCAAATAAGCTAGCAAAGGTAAGATTAAGGATTAACTGATTAAGAGCAACTCGAGTGAATAAAAAAATTTAAGCAAGCAAAACAGAGCCTTTTAAACATTTTAGAAAAGAACGATAAAAACACAGCAACATTGTAAACCTCCATCAATTCAATGATGCACTTATTAGAAGGCAGTAGTAGCCCTGAAGATGGTATGGAGAGTTACTTTCAATTTTTAGGCTGATGCCTGGCAGCAAAATCATAAATTTTAAAGTATAAAACATAAACAAGTGACAAGTGTAATCCATGCAGGAGTGTTTGCCTTCATAGAGGCATAAAATTGCCTACTGCATTTCTGAAAAAAAAAATTAAAAAAAGAATAAAAAAAAAAAGAAAAATAACAACATTACCAGCTCAACAATAATCTAAAGATCGAGGGATCCTTAATGTCAATAACTGAGTTTAACTAGAAATCATATATGGAGACTCTTAAGTGTCAACTGAAGAAAACGTGAAGAGAAGATCTTCAATCAGCCTTGATAGGACCTCACTAATAATTCCTTATCAATGCAAAACTACTCAAAAGTAGATTAATCCAATCATTAGAAGACAATTCCATCATTTGCATCCACATCTTTTTTTAAAAAATAAAAAAATAAAGGGACAAACATGTCCTGCGATCACCAAACAAACCTCAAATCAAAAGTATAAAAAAAAATGTCAATTTTCTTAAAATGTGAAGTCAAATAATAAAGTTCCTAAAACAAAAGCCAATACAAAACTACCATATCATATTTAGAGTATGAAGTATACCACATTCCCGTTCCCAAGCTACATATTTCCTAGGACTGAACTAGAATGGAGAAAATAGAAAACCAGGTTCTTCGCTTTATATATATATATATATATATAAGCATAACAAGAAGATAAGATAGGACTGACCGAAAATATTAATAAAGATAGAGCTAAGGTTCAAGTCATCAACTAAAATCTTGGAATGAAAAAATTTTGTGAATAGTTTAACAAACAAGAAATTCAACAAACTTGAAGCGATTTAAGCAATTAAAAGTAAGGAAAGAAATGCTTCCTGCTAGAGGTGTCAATTAGGCCATGCCGCGTTTAACAAATTTGCCTCGCCAATACAAAGAAGCACCCTGTTTTCTAAAACCGTTTCAAAAATTAATTTTTAAAGATTTTTTTATTTTTTTATTTTGTTATGGCTATCTAGGCCACATTAGCAAGACCCAGGTCGCGCCAACACCAGCAAAGATCTCCCATGTCATACAATCGCAGGAGAAGCCACCTACCAAGGAAGTCTCGACAACCAACCCTTGTTGAGAGTCTCAAAGCATTTCCCCTAAACCTGGAGCAAGGTACAAGGGTTTCCCCCACAGGGAACTTCTACTCATTCACTTAGCAGGATCATTAGGAGATTAGTGGTTTGGTGGCTAAGATTAAGGGATTCGTCAAGGCTCCCTCAATTGGTCTAGAAAGAGATCACTAGGAGGCGTGCTTACCATATGGGGGCGCGCCAACGACGAGTTAAATCCTCACTAGGCGAATACGGTACCTTGACACATACCCTAAGAGACTCCTCCTAGTCTATATATACACATCTCCTCCCCAAGGAGATAATCATCACTACCAATCACCAAAATATATCCCTTCTACAATTTCTCTCACTTGCTCCAAACTGCCTTAATTCTCACTCCACCGACTTTTGGTGATTCCGTCATAAAAAACGCTTAAAATTGTTCCTGAATGATCGGATTATACCTTCTGATCACCTATGACATACTCCAGCAAGGAAGAGTGTTAACTCTTCTCCTATAACAAGGGTAATCTTCACGACCTCACACCCAAGAGACTTCTCGTGCTATAAGACATAAACAAGCGAATGGGAATGTGGAATACTGCTTATGACGATGTGAGGAGCTAAAGGCCCTTCATAGGCGATCTACCTCCCAATATCCCGATGACTCCTAGGATAAAGAATGTTGTTCTTTAACCTTTTTTTTCTACTGCTCCCAGGAGAAAGAAGAAGCAGGGAAAGAAATATAAGGGGGTACCCCTGGACAAAGAAGTTATGGAAATCCCAACACCATAGGCTTAGGAAAACCATTGGAATTGCAATCAACCCTAAGTGTTTGGAAGGTGGGCCTTGGCCAGAGAAGCAAGAATTAGAGGAAATCAACTTAGTGTTGGCCAAAGAAGGAGAATCTCGGCGACTGAGATTTGTATGCAAGGATTTACCATAGAAGGAGAAGGAATAGTTGTTGGCCTTGATGCAAAATAGTTTGATGTCTTTACAGAGGTGTACTTAGAAGGATTGGACACCGTGATTACCATGCACTGCCTCAACATAGTGCCCAGTGCTCGGCCAATCAAGCAAAGAGTTAGATTTTTTTTATAAGCCAAACATGGAGCTCAAGATCAAGGAGGAGGTAGAAAAACTCATAGCAGCAAAATTCATAGAACCTATCTAACACCCAATATGGTTGTCAAGTATTGTTCTGATAGTGAAAAAGAACAGCCAGATTTGGCTGTGCTGATTCCTAGAATTTGAGCAAATCCTGTCCTACGGATGAGTTCCTTTTACCAAGAATTGACACCCTAATAGATTCAATAGCAGGCAACATATGTTCTCTTTCATAGATAAATTTAAAGGGTATAACCAAATCAAAATAGCCCCAAAGAATGCACAAAGGACAATCTTTAGAACTCCGATAGATGACTTCTACACTGTAATGCCTTTCAAACTAAAGAATGCGAAGGCAACCTATCAACGGGCAATGACAACTATCTTTCATGGCATGATCCACAAATGTCTAGAGTTATACATCGGTGACTTAGTGGTTAAAACCAAGGAAAGAGTTAACACTTGGAGGATTTGCGGAGGGTGTTCAAAAGATGCCCCCCAATAATGGCTGAGGATGAATCCCCCTAAATGTGTCTTTGGGGTAACAATAGGAAAATTATTGGGATGCATTGTTCACCCCCATGGAGTAAACGTAGATTTAACGAAGGCGGTGGGCACTAGAGAAATGCCATGGCCAATCAATTAGAATGCGCTCAAGGTGTTCTTGGGAAGGTCTCCTATTTGTGGAGATTTATCCCCGCTATGACCAAATCACCCAACCCTTCAATCTCTAACAAGGAAAAAAAAAATGAAGTTTGCATAGAGAGAAGAACATCAAAAGTCCTTTGAAGAAATAAAAAAGCCTCAATGTCCCCCCTCACCATGATACCACCCCATCTAGGAAAATCCCTGATACTCAACTTCCACAACAAAGTCAATTGGAGTTCCAACTAGTAGCAACAGCCGCAGCGGAAGAAGAATGGCCACTTAATTTTGATGGATCTTCCATGTCTGAAGGAGAAGCAAGAATGGTCCTAATTTCCCCCTCTGGGACCAAAGTCAACCTCTCTTACAAACCAGAGTTTCGTTGCTCCAATCGAAGCAGAGTATGAGGCATCGATCCTTGGACTAACTGCTGCTCTAAATATTGGGATTACAATAATTGGCATCATAGGGGACTCCAACCTAGTGATAAAGCAAACCTATGGGAAATATGCAATCATGGAACCATCCTTGGTTTCATATAGAAAAATTATTCTGCGGCTCACTTTTTAAGTTCAATAGCACTAAAATAAAGCATACACCAAGGTCCAACAATTGACATCCAAATGCCCTTGCAACTTTGGCCTCTAAAGTTGAAGCCGGGGAGGAACCAACCGACATAAAAGTTATAAAACGGACTCTTCGCTGTACAATTCACAACACACTCTCAAAAGAAGAAACAAGTGATTGGAGGGCCCCCATTATAAAAGAGTTGAGTTTCATGAAGGAAAAATTCCTGTCGCTGATCTCAAACTTTACTGTCTAATAAAAGTTCCTATACTTTATAGCCCCAAGAGAATATTTGGCCAGGTGCACAAGGGAGAAGGAGGCCATGGAGTTGGAAAAAATTACATGAGTGGACATACAAAATCTAAGAAGTTAGCCTCTATTGAATGTCCCAAAGACAAGGATACTATTGGCTAAGCATGGCCAAGGAAGCAGTGGCAACCCAGCAACAATGTGTAAAATGCCAAGAAGGTTAATGCAACTTCATCACAACATCCAAGGATTGGAGGCAATATTACATCGATTACTAAGCAGAACAGCCACTCCTAGTAGAAAGTGCAAATGCAATTGTTATCAAGACGAAAGCCCCACTCTTCTTCCTCCATAAGGGGCAACTATACTACCATGGGTTTGAAGGAAAATCCTTATGATGTTTGACAGGGGCATAAACTTAGAAAGTCCCAAAGGTAGGACACAAGACGAAACACTAAGGGGGAAGGAAGGTATACACTCATTTATTCCACGTGGGTTACTATTGGCCAACAAAGAAAAAGGATCCTAAGAATTTCGCTAAAAGATGCCATTCCTGCCAGGCACACTCACATCTTATCCATGCTCTTGTGGTGGATCTAAGAATGATAGGCAACCTGTGGCCATTCCATACCTTCGCCATGGATCTCATTGGGCACATTAACCCACCTTCACATGGAAACATATAGATCATAGTTGGAATAGAGCTCTACACCAAATGGGTTGAAGGAATCCCCCTATGCAAAGCCACAAGACCAGCAGTGGCTAACTTCATGAAGGAATTCATCATATGCCGCTTTGAAATCCCAAGGTAACATTCTCTTACAATGGCACTCCCTTTGTAAACTCGCACGTAAGACAACTCCTGGCTTCAATGATGTTACACATCACAAGTTATCAATCTATTACCCTAAGGGCATGACCAAGCGGAAGCAACTAAAAAAAACCCTCCTGACGATACTAAGTCGAATGATGGAGGACAATCACTCAAACTAGGCGCACACATCACCCATAGCAATTTAGGCAAACAGGACTTTGAAGAAAAGGCCCACTAGGATGACTCTATTCTCAATAGCTTATGGTATAAGCTATTGAGGCCATTCTCCATGTCGAGACAGTTGTCCCATCTGATAGGACAACCCTTCAAAGTGAAGTCATCCTGAACTCCAGACATGTAGAATTCGAAGTCATACGTGAAAGAAGGGATAACGCTAAGGCCAACGTTAAGACAAACAAAACTCGCATTAGTATGGCATACGACGCCTTGAGCCAAGGCAATTCCAGGAAGGGGACTTGGTCCTAAAAGCTACGAATCATGTTATGAGGGGATTATCCACACTGAAGTTTGCACCAAAGTGGGAAAGGCTATACATTGTCAAAGAAAGAAACAATAGCATCGGATGGTACAAGATTATGGATCCAAAAAAAAGAGAATGAACCAGAATGTCTATGCAGGGATGGTATACTTCATGGGACATGGGATAGAGGTGGGATGAGGGCCACAATATATAAGGTCAAATCACTATATATATGTAGGCTAGCTTACCCAAAGTTTTGGAGGCATATACCTAAGTGGGCACATGATAAGCAGGAAGTAATGCATATATTATATGATGTGTCACATTTATTAAGCATATATTATATGGTGTCACGTTTATCAAGCATAAATTGAGATTATTATCATCTCTTCAATTGAATTATACATTTGTCATCGTCTTTGATTATTGCAGGATTGTAATAGAGATCCAAGTATTAAGAAGCAAAATGGAAAGGATTCAATTTGCAAGGATGCAGAATCACAAAGAAGTGCCTATGGTCATAACAGAAAGATCTCAAAGCATAAAAAATTCCAGAACTCTACTATAGTCCAGACAATGCAAGAGATGGTCTGAAACGGCGTATTTTTCAGCTCCAGAACTTCACTTAAACATCCTGTTGTCCTAACCACCCATCCAGATGATTCAGATGACAACTTGGGAGTCAAAATTCCGAAAGTAACATTCAGCACATTTTGAGGAGATTTCTTTCCAAAAAGGGGCATGGGAATAAAAAGAAAATAAAAAACAGTGCTACAGTCACATTTTGTCTTTGGGACCTTGAGAGAGAATGAGAACACTTTGGGTTTTCTTGGGTTTGGATTCAATATTCATATTCACTTCTAGGTTTATGATTTTTTGTTTTCAAACTACGGTTTATAATTAAACTGTTACGACAGAGAACCAAGGATAGCAAGAGTTCGACGTTTCGAACATTTCGAAGGACGAATTTTAACGTTATTGAACATTTTATTCTATCTTTGATTATGCAATGAATAATTTTCATTAGTGTTGCTTTCTTATTAAAAAAGTAATTTTTGGTATAAAGAATTCTTGAAATCCTTGTGCTTCCCATGCATAAGACTTGTATTTCAAGAAAACCAATTCACTGAGTGTCAAAGACTAAATCTTCAGGTTTCAATCCATGATCATTGGGTTGAAAATGAGTTGAATGAGTTACCAAAACCTCATTTAAGATAATAAGAAACGTTGAATAATTGTGATTCCTTCACCCAAATCCCTCTTCTTCTCATTGATTTCAAAACAAAAAATTAATTTCAATTGCTTCTAAAACCTTCCCAACACTCCAAAACCAAATCTTTTCAATTTCAAACTCACTCTAGTGCGGAATCACCAATGAATCCCACCCCACCCCAACCCATCCCCCCACGCCAGTTCCCTGTGGATTTGTCCCTGGATTCATTGGATATTGGTTGGTGACTACATCCTACCCTTGGGAGCAATAATAAAGTCACAGCAGTACAAAACCCCAAGTGGCCACCTCCACAAAGCCTATCACCCCATTAGTAGAGCAGTCCCATGAAAAGAAGAATAATGATAAAGATAGTAATGAGAATAGGGTTAAACATTATAACAAGAAGAAACGGGATTAAACATTAATGTAAAGTAAGCACAGCACTTAGAAATATACACAAAATAGGCATCTTACATTTCCCGAATGGAGTTAAAATAGATTGAGCTCTCATTTAGGACAAGTGACAAGAAAGACATCAATGCATAAACCTGTCAAATAGGAGATATTTATTACAGTCACAACAATACAAATATAAAACATAACACAAAAAGAATTATTAGTAACAAACTGTTCCATTCATGGATTCAAGGAGAAAAGAGTTGCAAGAAAGAAATGAGGGACAGATTGGAAGACAATTAAAACAAACCAGAAGACAAAGACACAGAGTAAAATACTAAATTTCTCAAAAAAATAAATAAATAAATAAATACTACGAGACGCAATCAGAAGCAAAAGTATGAGTTACAGTATTGAACAAGAACTAAAAAAAATACATGAGACCCAAGAATTCCAAAAGTTTCTCCGTATAGAGTTGATAAGATATAAAACCCAAACAAGTTTATTCTAATAAACCAACACAACTGTTCAAAAATTGTTCCAAATTCATACAACAAATGAATATGCACTTCATCAAAATCTACATTGAACAAAGAAAATATGCTATCATAAATACTCCCACAAAATAAAGCATGCATATAAACTAGATCAAGTAAGAAATATGAATAAGTATCATGTAATGAGTATAGAAGAAAAAGATACATAATAGGTGTTGCCCTTCACCCATACTTCCCATAAATATGCATGAGTGAAATTATGTTGAACAGTTGAAGAACCAAAAATTGGACTTCATTGAAAAAATATGATGCTGTGCTATTTCAGTTACCCTTCTTTCACAGAATGTGACTCTGGAAAGAATCATGATTTTTTATTATTTTCAGATTTATTTATTGGTGTTATCATTTTGAGATGTTTAAAATTAATACAGGAACTGTTTAGAAAATTCAAAAACCAGATCAGCCAGGTCCAAGGCTAATTAATATTATGTTGGTTTTTATCACACAAAGCCATTTATTTCTAGATCTTTACAAGTCATTTATTACCAAGATGGCGTGGTAAGCAACCAACCAGCAATCTAGGCACCAAGTCCTAGCATTACATTACTTTATACTCCGACTCAGCGAGTTTGCCAAAACAATTATGTATGAAACTCAAGGGGGGGGTCACCAGGATACAACACAAAAAAATAAAAATAAAATCTACAAAAAAAATATTAAGCAAGAGTTGTCATAACAATTTCATACAAAACTCAAAGAGAGGGAAAATGGTCATCATGATACAATTCAACTTAGTCTTTTACCAGCTAAATAAAGTCAGCTACCAGAAGACATTGTCCAAAAAAAATTAAAATCAACCAAAGCAAGGAAGTTGAAGACTACATAAAGTAGGGAAAATATGGCACGAGGCCCGTGACCATGCTCAAATCAACTCAAGTGGTCGAGTAAATGTTCCATCAGGCAAGTAAATATTCCATCGGGCCAAATTGTTATCATCAAGTGAATATTAACTACCATTTGTACTCTCCCAATGGGATTTCCAGTTTTCCAACACAACAACAGAGAGAGTAACATTCAAATGCATGAACTTTTTTTTTTTCTTTTTTTCAGCTCAAGAATGTGATTATCTGTAGCAGAAACTACATGACTAACTACAACAACACATGACCAAAACAGGGCAATCAAGATATGGATTGCTACGCATTCGTGCAACATTACCATATGCTTTCAAAGTTATATTCACCAAAATTATTTCATCTACCAAATCAATCCATGCTTATCGGTTACATAAAATCCCATAACTTCAACCACACTCGTCATGATTTCAAGAGCACGGACAAGGTAACCAAAGAAACTCATCAATAAATATTATCCTGCATATCAAATAAAGCATCTATCCCACATTGCATCAACACATGCATGAGGTTCTAGTAAAATCTTCCAGCTACCAAACAGATATCACAATTTAAGTCCTGAAAACTATGTGAAAGAAAGTGCATACTAAAAAAAAAAAAGTATTAAGAAAATAGAACTCACAGGAACCATAAATATGATCCGGACAATGTATCTCTGATAAGTGGGTTCAGTATAATTCAATAGGTGCCTGTAAATGTGGAAAAGTGCTAAAGCAATGGCCCCAGCTGTGCAAGGCAACGCGACGATGATATAGTATAAGGGCGCCATTTGCTCCTCGGAGTCTCAAAACTACAATTTGATCTACCCAGCAACTTCCTCTCTTTAGAGGCACCTGAAAGGATCACAATAGCAACAAACAAACAAATTCATTGGTGATAAGCAATACAGATTAGTTTACATAAATTAAAATGGAAAATAAATAAAACACATAAACCTTTGAAAAAAAAATTGTTTCCGCTGTCAGGCTTTACAACTGCTCTTCTTAGCTCTGTCCTGGAGACCCTGCAACAGCACATTGAACAATACACTCAAATTCTGAATTTGGTCTTAAAAATTATAAAACCACAACTCGAAAATTACCATTGGCTGTCACCCAGAAAACTAACAGTGAATCTTTGCAAACAGATACATCATTCGATCCTAAAACTTTGGGATATAGAAAAGGAATGACCTAAAACAAGTTGGAACATCAACAAGACAAAAAATACACAGATAAGGAAGTTGTGATTGGCGTCTAAATCAAGAACAACGAGATTTCTAAATGGGTTTCGTATGTCTTCAGCGAATGGTAACAAATCAATTACTGATATGGGTATGCGTGAATAGAGAGATGTAAAGAAGAGTTCAGTAGCGACTGACCCGTATCCACAGGATTAGAGGACGGTAATCAGAAAGGGGGGGGCCAAAAACTGTCGTCGGTCGGTAACGGAGGCAGATCTGCCGACACAACGGAGTAAATTCGATACAGAAAGCGGAAGAGAGCGTGTGCTTTTTGATTTCGATACACACTGTGAAGAAGAAAGCCTGTGCTTTTCGTTTATACAGCACGGAACGAGAGAGAATGCTGGTAAGAGTCTGTATTGCAAAAAATAAATAAATAATTATAATGGATATTATCGGGCATAAATTGCCAGCCAAATGTACAAAGAATTTCAAGCTATATAGGATGTAGCAATGATTCTTCTCTTGAGCACCATTTATTTTTATTTATTTATTTTTATTATTATTATTTTTTTTTTAATACTCACGTGTGTGGGCCAGTTCCCTTCATTACCTTTTTTTTTTTTTTTTTTTGGGTAATTTCCCATCAGCACCTTGCCTATACTTGCGTCACATAACCATTTCACTGCAATAAAATTTACTTTAATGCCTTGGAGCGTGGCCACATGGTTTGAGTTACTTCTTACTTTTTGAGGGATAAGCAACAAATTTTAAAAGATAGACACGAACAATAAAAATCAATTTGAACAGATTTTAGTTTATTTGAACAAATTTTGATAGATACTGATGATATTTTATTTTTGTCTGTACACTGTAAATCTTTCTGGCAAATATTATCTGTTTTAGGTATGGTCAACTATTTCCTAAGAGATCACTCATCTTAGTACTGCTTTTACTAGAGCACGTATGGTCGTGGATTCGATTCCCACAAACAGTGTCAATTGATGACTAAGTAAACTGGTATCTTTTAAGAGTCCGATCTAAACTTAGAATGTTGTCTAGTATACCAATATAGTACCTACCAAAAAGTCTTCGATACTTAAGTTAGTAAGGAAATTGAGAAAATATTTTGGCAGAGTTTCAATAAAATAAGAATGTACGGACCATATACTTGAGGAGAAGAGAAATATATAGAGGTGTGATAGCTGTATAGGCATGATGCATACGAGCCTCACACAATTATACTTTCTCTCGAATCAAATTATGACACGTGTATTGTAGATTCCAAGGTTTATTCTGTTAATTAGTTATCAAAACTGTTAAATAGTAGACAGTATTTTTATAGGCGAAAATCACGAATACATCAGAATATGGTTACACATGTGACTATGATGTAAGTAATATTATCTTTAATATGACGATCGCTCGGCTCGATCGAGATCCATATCATTCAGTTGGGTCTCAATCATGATCGCCTACTAAAACTATTTGGTCAAATACACACTATCAAATACTTTTTAACTTTTATGTCAAATTTTTTGAAATTTGTAGAAAATTTATTGGAATTTATAGAAATTTGTTAGAATTTGTAGAGATATAGAGATTTGTAGAGATTTATAAAAAATTGTAAATATTTTATAGAGATTTACATAATTCGAAGTAGGAAAAAGTTATATAGAGAATTGTAGAGATTTTTTGTATTTTTTAACTCCAAACGCACCCTTAAGAACGCTCAAAAGTTTTCTATTTTTATAAGGCTTGGAAATAAAATCATTACAGCTGTTTGAAATTCTATAAAACTCTACAAAATTTTATAAAATTTCATTAAACTTTTCTTTTTTACACCTTTTACCAATTTCAAGAATGTAACTTTTGACAAAATATAGGGCCCGTTTGGTGTGAAAAAATTTGTTGAAAATCTCTAAAAATCTCTATAAATCTCTGTTAACTTTATATCACATCAACTTTTTTCTCTCATTGCACGCATTACGAACTCTCCCCAAACCACAATTTATCTCAATTTATCTCATTTTTTCTTACTCCAAACAAACCCATAATTTTTAAATGCAATATTTTTCTTATTTAATGAGACTTGGAAGTAGAGTGAATAGTAGTTGGTTCAAATTGTCAAATTAATTTTACGTGTATCAAATCAAACTAAATTGAACTAAAGGGTGTGATTGGGAG
This sequence comes from Vitellaria paradoxa, assembly GCA_019916065.1. Taxonomy (NCBI): domain Eukaryota; kingdom Viridiplantae; phylum Streptophyta; class Magnoliopsida; order Ericales; family Sapotaceae; genus Vitellaria; species Vitellaria paradoxa. The sequence goes on from CM034238.1 coordinate 22,454,043, forward strand.
TTTTAAAGTATAGGTTTTGAGTGCTTTTAAAGTATGTGTTTAGATGGCATGAGTTGGCATGTGTTTTCAAAGTATGTTTAAGGATATGAATTTAAAAATAATGAACCCACGTTTGGGAATTTATTTTTAAATAAGTTTTAAAATTTTTATTAATGCATACAATGACATGTAGGTATAGGTTATGTGACCTATCTATTTCCTTGGTTTCATGAAAACCATAAACAAATTTGATCAAGACAACTAAGAGTCGTTTGGCTCACAAAAAAAATAAAAAATTTTTAATTTTTATCAATTTTTTCTAACTCCTATACAAAACACAAAACTAATTTCTACCAAATTTCTTTAACTTTTATAATTTTTTACTGAGGGGTCTTCCAATATCAATAGGATGATTGTTTCGCTTCTATATTTTCCAAAAGAAAAAAAGATGTTTAAGAGTTGTTTATTGAATTCAAAAAAGATTACTTGGGTTCTCCCAATAATTAAAAAGTGTAACATGCCTAAATCTAATTAAGAATCACGCACTCAATTAGTCATTAAAGTGTTATGTGCCAAACTATGTTCCAAATCGTATTTTTTAAAGATTTTTAGTGGTGCTAAATTGTCCCTTATTTTAAAAAAATAAAAAAAAAGAAAGAAAAACTTTTGATATTAAAACACCCTATATGTCGTTTGAATTAAAAAAATAAAAAAAGAAAGAAAAACTTCTGATATTAACACGCTATGCGTTGTTTAAATTAAAAAAAATAAAATGATACTCGTTACGGTGATGTTTGATTAGTAAAAATTTAGCCAAAAAGTATAATAAAAATATAAAAATTTAATATAAAAGTGATATATAGTAAAATTTAATTAAAATAAAATATAAAAAATTGATGAATTTTGTTCAACTAAACACTCCCTATATTTTGTATTAACACCAATGCCCAGCAAATTAATCTAAATTAATTTAAAACTTTGAATTCATAAACGCGCACCCCTTAAGGCTCTGTAAGGGAACTTTCATTTATTGGTTTATGTGCTTATTTCTAAAATGGCGAAATTTAACATTTTATAATTTAATTTTCTTTTAAATTATCAAAAATAAAAATATCAAATTAAAAAAAAATTAAAAAGTTAAAATTTTTTTTCTCCCAAAAAAAAATCACTTTTTTTACTTTTCAAACCACGCCAAAGTCTCCTGCCGATGTGGGATATTTAGTTTCACAACATATAGTTTCTGTTTCTCAGATATGGTTTTTTACTCACGAGTGTGTTTGTTCATTGTTTCTTCATGAATTTATGTTAGTTAATTTTGGGGTTTTTTTTTTTTTTTTAATCTTTGTAGATCACAGAGAGAGAGAGAGAGAGAGAGAGAGAGAATCAAGCAAGAGGAAGAGAATCGTCAAGGATGGTTTATGCTGTTGTGTCCTTCGTAGTGCAGACGCTTGGCGATTTGCTCATCGAGCAAATTGTTTTTCTGTGAGAAGTGAGAGATGATGTCGAATGGCTGAAGAACAAATTGGATTGGATGCAGTGTTTCTTAAGAGACGCAGAGGAAAAGCAAGACGGGGACGCCAGGATACGCAAGTGGATATTGGATATCAGAGATGTTGCTTATGATGCTGAGGATATCATTGACGATTTCATTCTCAAAGTGAAAGATGGAAGATGGTGGAGGGATTCCCCGAAGAGTGGGCTTCAAAGCTAGTTCCTTCACGAAGATCTTCTGCATCTGCAGCAACAACCAAGAGTCTTACATCCGCAAACAAGCAATACTTTACGGCATAGGTAAGGATATCGTGGCACTGAAGAAGAGGCTCGATGAAATCCACCGAAATCAAGAAATTTTCAAGGTTATGGATATTGGTGGTGAGGCAGGAGGGAGATCGAGCCAAGTGAAGGAGAGATCGAAACAATTGCGAAGAGAGAGTCCAAGACAATGAACATGTTGTGCGATTGAAGGAGGATGCGGACTTTTTGGTTTCTAAACTAGTCATGGAAGATCCTCATCAGAGTGTGATTTCAATTGTTAGGAATGAGAGGTTTAGGTAAAACAACACTGGCTCGGAAGATTTACAAAAGTAGCCGCCTTGAAGGCAAATTTAACTGTCGTGGTTGGGTTTTTGTTTCCAAGGATTACAACATTCAAGATCTCCTCCAAAAAATTATAAAATCTTTTTGGATACCAATATCTGAAGAGCAATGGAAGATGATGAACAACGAAGAAAGTTTAGAGCAACATTTAAGGATGTTTTTGAATGAGCGCTCAAATTTTGTGGTGATTAATGATGTGTGAAATACAGATGCTTAGGCAATTTTGAGGAGAGCATTCCCAAATAAGAAGATTGGAAGTAGAGTAATTATCACTACTCGAAACAACACAGTTGCTGAGCGTTTTGATGCGAGTACATATGTACATAGACTGTAGTTTTTAAGGGACGAAGAAAGTTGGGAATTATTTTGTAGGAAAGCATTCGCCAACCGTGATGATATGGAGGGTGATGAAACCAATAGTTGCCCTCCAACCTTGGAGGCAATTGCACGAGACATGGTTAGCAAATGCCAGGGGTTAACTCTAGCCATAGTTGTATTGGGAGGGCTATTGTCCAGAAAGCATCCTGATGAATGGACCAAGGTACAAGAGCACCTTTGGATGCATGTAAAGGGTGACCCCATTCCTGTCTCGCATATATTAGCTTTAAGTATCAACAATTTGCCTTGTCATTTGAGGTTATGTTTTCTTTATCTAGGCTTGTTTCCTGAAGATTTTGAATTTGAAGTTAAGAAACTCCTGCAATTGTGGGTGGCAGAGGGCTTCATACAGCCAAGCGAGGAATCATTAGAGGAGGTTGTTGCAAAATACCTCGAGGAGCTAATCGATAGAAATTTGATTCAAATAGCACAAAGAACATGGAGGAGAATCGAAACATGCAGAGTCCATGATCTTCTCCGAGATCTTGCAATGGAAAAGTCAAAAGAATTAAATTTCTGTAGCATCTTTGATGGAAATAAAAATTTAACACTCTCGCCCGGTGGTAGTCGAGGGCTAGCTTTACATCATGGATTTGCGAGGTTTGTTTCTGGTAACCATTCAAATTTGCATTTACACACTTTTTTGTCTTTCGACAGAGAATGGGAGGTGGGGGAAAGGACACACTTAGAATTTATATGCACAAAATTATGTTTGCTAAGAGTGCTAAATCTGAAAGGTTTCTTATGGGAAGCTACAAGATTACCAAATGAAATAGGGAAGCTTAGTCACTTGAGGCACCTAGGCTTAAGGGAGGCTCGCATAACAGAACTTCCACCATTCATAGGGGACTTGAGGGCCCTACAAACCCTTGATTTTGGTAATGCTGGTGTCTGCTTATCGTTGCCCGTAGAGATTTGCAATGCAAGGCAACTGAGGCACTTAATTGGATATTTTCGATGGCCTTTTGAAGTCAACAATCTAACAAACCTTCGAACTTTAAAGCGGATTTATGTTGAGGATCGGATGGATTTATCCAGAGGGTTTGATGAATCTTTGTGAGCTTCACGTCATAGCTAAGGGTAAAGGAGAAGGATTCACTCTAGACTCCATTGGTGGTTTAAGAAGCCTCCAAAACTTTTCCTTAAACTGGTTGGAAGAACCAGAATGCTTTCCTACACTGCAACCACTTTCTCACTGCCAGCACCTTCTCCAATTGAAGTTACGGGGAGGAATTGGAAAGTTACCCTCGGACTTGCATGACTTGCTGCCCAATCTCAAATACCTCTGCTTACACACAAGCAAAATGAAGGAAGACCATTTTTCAATCCTAGAAAAGCTTCAAAAACTGGTAATTCTTCACTTGGAACACTATAGTGGAAATAAATTGAGTTGCAGAGCAGGAGGATTCCCTCGACTTGAAATTCTACAGTTTCTTTCATGTTATTATTTGGAAGACTTCAGTGTGGATGAAGGAGGGATGCCTGTGCTTCGAGGTTTACTCATTCCTGGTTATGTGAGGGTCCCTGAAAGATTTAGGTCATTCATTACCTGCTCCCAAAAATTGTGATTTCACGGATGATAAGTGGCCCTACTAGCTGGTATTTAATTGTGCAAGCCAGAATTATAAAGCATCCGAAGTATGTAAGCTTTGCTTTTCATGCATGGTTCCCTTTAATCATTGTTGTGGACTAGTAAAATAGTTTTTTAAGCTTTGCTTTTCATGCATGGTTCCCTTTAATCATTGTTGTGGACTGGTAAAATAGTTCCCCCCCCCCTTTTGCAATTGCTTGATGGGTAAATTGTTGGTGTCACATGTTTGAGTTGAGTTGAGTCGAGTCTGTTCAGTTTCGTATTCTTCGAAGCCATATCAATTGGGGTTGATTAATACTATTAATCTTAGATTTAACATCAACTTGAAAAGTTATCATGCTAGTCATATTTATCCATGGAGGTCTACAGGTATAAGAACAACTAATTCCCTTTATCTTTTCTTATTAATTTCATTTGTCTTCCCTTAATTAGTTTAGAAATCGCAGAATGTTAAGAGAGAACAGAAAAAAAGACTCGATGTATTTACATTTATTTATAAAAAAAAATTAATACTTACAAAATATTAAGTGCAAGCAATTTGTATTTATAAACTTATCTGCCATTCATACATATGTAAAATTTGTAAAATAAAATCAATAAATAAAAATTTATTTCTAACTTCATGGTTAGTTTCTATTGTCATTGAATGAGTGTTATTATACATTTATAAAAATTATCTAAAATATTTGTTAAAATAGCTTGAAAAATATACGTAGATAATCGCAATATCTCACGGTAGTGGAATTTTTGTTTTGCTGTTATTTTAATAATTTTAATAAATAATATAGAAAATGCTATCCACTTGAAAATTTTTGCCAGAATTGGATGCATTTTTTTTTGTTAAGTAAATTGAATGCATTTTAATTAAGTCTAAAAATGTATTTTAAAAGTGCATTTTCTGTTATAATTTGTTTTTCTCTGAAATACAATTTCATTTCGCATTTTATAGTTAGGATGATAATGCAGTTTTATTTTGCACTTTTTGTATCTTCTCCTTTGCACACACTCTCTCTCTCTCTCGGAAGTTGATCAGTCGACGGCCTAATCGTTGCCGCCGTTTGTTATTTAGACAATGGTCACTACCAACACTACAGGAATGAATAGCAACGGTCTTTTCTACTATTTGTATACATATGTATATATGTATATGCTAGACGTTAATTTTATTTTCTATTTTTAGTCCAATGTGATTTGTTTATGGTTGGTTTCTTAGTTTGAGATTGATTGTTCATTGATTTGGGATTGTTAGTAATTATTGGTTGAAGGATTGTTCGGAAATGTTGGTTGAAGTTAAAAACTTGATGTTAGTAATTATCCTTCAATCAATAATTACTAACATTTTATCCTTTCGTACTTTGTAAAAATTTTATAATTTATATATATTTAGATATTTTAAGAAATTTTTATAAATTTTAATAAATTTTTTATAAATTTGAATAACATTTTCACAAACTCTAATAATTTTTCTACAAATTCTAAAAATTTTTCAATATCTTTCAAAAAATTCTGACGGAAAAACATTTGAATGGACCGCAAAAAACAGTTTAAACAGATTTAAAATCTAAAAATATAACACAAAAGTAAAAAATAATATTATTTATTTTTTAAAAAAATATAATTTCTTGATTACGCGTCAAATACCAAAAAATTACTCAAATTACGTTTTTTCTTATTTTTTAAAACTTCGAAAGCCTCCTAAAATTAATTGGTTATGAGCAATTATGATTAATTTACATAAATGAAAATGGAAAATAAATAAAGCACATAAACCTCAAAAAAAAAAAAAAAAATGTTTCCGCTGTCAGGCTTTGCAACTGCTCTTCTTGGCTCTGTCCTGGAGACTCGCTGCAGCACGTTGAAGAATACACTCAAATTCTGAATTGGGTCTGAAAAATTGTAAACCCAGAACTCGAATATCACCATTGCCTGTCGCCCAGGAAACAAACAGATACATCATTCGATCCTAAAACTTTGGAATATAGAGGAGGAACGATCTAAAACAAGCTGGAACATCAACAAGACCAAAAAAACAGAAGGCCGCAACCAAAAATACACAGATAAGAAAGTTGTGATTGGCGTCTAAATCAAGCAGAACGAGATTTCTAAATGGGTTTCGTATGTCTTCAGCGAATGGAAACAATCAATTACTGAAATGGGTTTGGGTGAATAGAGAGATGTGAAGAAGGGTTCAATATATCCACGGGATTAGAGGAGGCTAGTCAGAGAGGGGGCCAGAAACTGTCGTCAGTCGGTAACGGAGGCAGATCTGCCGACACAATGGAGCAAATTCGATTCAGAACCTGGAAGAAAGCGTGTGCTTTTTTATTTCGATACACACTGTGGAGAAGAAAGCGTGTATTTTTCGATTTCGATGCACATTGTGGAGAAGAAAGCATGTGCTTTTCGTTTATACATCACAGAACGGAGAGATAATACTACTAGTAAGAGTCGCTATTATATAAAATAAATAGATAAATAATCTATATAATAAAACAGTTCATGGATTTCAAGATGTGTAACCGAACCATTGACTAAGATTGTCTTGTTATTTCATCAGTGGCTGAGAATTTTTTATGTCCTTTGCCACCCACCCAAATCTATATCCATGATCTGGGTAATTTTCCAACAATTTGAAAGTCTCTGTACCAACTACACTTCCTCTCCGTCTCCGCCCTTGCTGTTCTTTTATTCGTCATTTGTCTCTCCCTCCCTCTGTCCTGTTACAATCACTTTAATACTCCTGGTCACACCGTTGAACTAATTCGAAACGCCGTTTGATGGGCTCGCCCTCACCGGAAACTTCAGAGTTGCTGGCATTTACCGGCAAAATGTATAACTTTGTTTCAATTGTGCATTTCTTGCTTTTCTGCTGGGCGGCGTTGGTTGCTGCTTAGAATCTAAGAGCAGAACCAGTTTGTGGCAGACATTAGACGGTGAGTCCATTTCTCTTTCTCTCTCTCCATCTTTCTTTACTTCAGATTTTGGTGCTCACTTGCCCTCTGTTTGGTTTCCGAGAAACAATAAAGGAAAATCGAATATCGAGTCTCATGTTTAATTTGTGCTAAGATTCTATAGATTCGAGTGTCCTTTTCTCGTTTGCCTTTGTATGATGAAGAGCCTGCATGTTGCAATTCTTTATTTCTCGGCAACCAAACCGAGTTCAGCTGAAATCGGTGGTTTCGGAGTTTTCATTTTTGTTGTAGGACTTTAACCTCCCGCAGCATCCCGAGACTGATGTTCCAAATCTTCAGCTCATCAGGCTGATGCAGAGCTTCAAATCAAAGGAGTATGTTCGCGAGACCTTCGCTCGGATGCATTTTTACTTGTACCTCACCAACGACGGAATCGAATTCCTCAGGACTTATCTCAACCTTCATCGTGCTAGCCACCTTGAAGAAGTCGGGAAAGCCCCTTGGACAACCAATAGGTGGCCGTCCGGGCAATAGTTCCTAGTAATTCTAACTCCACATTTCAATTTATCTACTATAATGTATATTGGAAGTGGTGTTAGATTTGTGTTCCTTACAATTTTTTATTCTAATGTGGTCAATGAATTTTTTGGATTGAATTTGTAGTGGCTCGCTAAGGTTTGAAGGTGACAGACATAGGTTTGGTGACCAAGAAAGATATCGCGGGGTTCTCGAGGACCTTCTAGTGAGTTTGGAGGGGAGAAAGGAGGAGCTCCACCTGAATTTCAGCCTTCTTTTAGGGTAATTTCTTATTCTTAATATTGTTTTGTTAGTCATTAGATCCACATAGACATGTTTGTTATTTTAAGTGCCGATTGTTTGATGAACTGCATATACTTCATGTCTTCAATATTTTTTTTTTGGTAAGTATGTCTTCAATATTTTGTCACCCTACAGTTCAAGAAAAGTTGTATCCATATGGAATTATATCAGTGAATCAATCAATGTGGGTATTTTATCTTTTGGTTAAATTGTTGATTGTTTTACGAATTGGCATTTTATCATCCTAAAGGTATGTAAAGTAGTTGGATCAACATTAAATTCTTTATTTTTGAAGTCAAAAAACCATAATGTTAGGAGTGCATGTGGCAACTTTTCCATAGTCTGAAAATATTTTCCTCTGGCATTGGAGATCTATCATGTTGTAATGAACATCTAGGATGTATATGCCTCTTGGTTTTAATTAAATGATCGGGCAGACAATGGCTTTGAAGAAATAGACCTTTTAATACCAGCATGATTGGAAGAAATAGACCTTTTAGTAAAATGACCATAATAATGCAAATTTTCTAAGCAACTTCTGAAATATTGTTTAGGGAATAATTATTATCTCATATTAATTGCTTCTATTTCTATCCTACTTTGATTTCCTAGAGGATAACTTCAACCCAAAATTTAGTTTTCGACCCTTGGTCGCTGTAATTATCACAAATTCTAAATTCAAGTTAATTTAAGATGATTACCTCAAGTTATTCATTTCCTTTTTTGTTTTTCTTGTGTGATTGGGACAAAAATTTTATGTGCAATTTCTATGAATAGAAAATATGTTCACTTAGAGCTCTTCATAGATTTTTTTTGGGGTTTGCTTTTAATTTTGTGGGGGTGTTCATGACATCAAAATACATGAAGCGAAATTGCAGAGCTCCTTATTTCAGAGGTGACATTTACATGAAGCAAATTCGGCCTAAGCTTTATGGTTCCGTCGAGCACTTTTCTTCCCTTTGGTCGTCGAATCTTTGGTTCTGTTTTTCCGTGTAACTTGAACCGGAAGACTCACATGCATGCAGAGACACGACGGCTTCTTCGCTTCCCGTCACGATTGACTTCAATGATCCCTATTGGATGTCCAATTACCAGAATTGACTTTGAGGCTCGATTCAATAATCCCACCTCACAGATGTAGTCAAAGGCGCTGTTCCTATTCCCTCTAACTTTTGCCTCAGCATGAGATGTTTGATATCTAATTTTGATTCAGCTATAATTGATTTTTGAACCTTTTTTTTACTTAGTTTTGAACCGATGAAATATTAGAAGATCACCAGAGTCCTACTAATTGTGTCACGATTTCAAAATTTTGCGTCATACTCTGGGCTGTATTTGGGAGTCAAAAGTTCATTAGTTCTTATGGAGTTTTAAAGTATGCATTTTGAGGTCTTCATACGAAACTATGTTGGAGTTTTTAAGTGGTCGATCTGAGGTGTTCGAGAACATCCTAGAACTCATGGTGTTTCGAGAACATCCTAGAACTCATGGTGTTTTGTTCCGATTTTTTAAACACACCGATTTGGGGTTCTGGGTTCTCATGCATTCATAAAATTTGAACACAAACATTCTCATAAAAAGATTGAAATCCAAATTTGAAGACTTTATTACTCATAGTCCCCATTTCGCATTTCTGCTTTAGGTTTTGTGTCCTTTTTTCTTTTTTACTTCTTTTTTCCCCTAATTAATGTTTGTGCACTGAAAAATGTTTTAATTTTTCTGTATGAACTGTTTTTCTCTGCTAACACTTCTTTTGTGATTTCTTTCTTCTTTCTCTCTGTAGGTTAGTGTGTTTTTGCTTCAGGATTCAAGCCTAAAAGTTCTGTCATTTTTTTTTTCTTAATGTAAAATGTTTTACTTATTCCTTCAGCCATACTTGAGCACCACGTCCAACTTGAAGATTTCCTCTTTTCTAACTTCACACATTAAAAGGTTAAGCTGCTATTCCATAAATTATAAGAAAAGATATACAAAATTAAGTTAAATTTGTGTATATTGCTAATTATTTTTTAATTTCCATTCGTTACTATTTTGATTTCTACGTGTCAATGTTTGTTTATTGACAAAATGTTTCAATTTTTCTATATGAACCGTCTTCCTTGATGGCATTAAACTGATCATTGTTAAGGAAGGTGAGCACTTAAAAAAAATTGTAAGTTAGTTGCAGTTCCTCTTTTCTGCATGAACTAATTGATGCTAATGATTGGGTATAAAAGTCTCCTTCACATTGATGGAGACATTAGTGTTATGGCTTTGATGATTGGAGAATTTTAGTCCTCTGAATGGACTGGGAATTTTGGGTCTAGTAAAAGTACCTTCCATAGCTGGCGACAAACATGTAATTTGATTTTCATTTTTTTTTTGAATTGAGTTTTGTTGTATGCAGTTTAATACATTTGTTTGAACTGGGTTTTTGTCGAAGAGGACATTTGTTTGAACTGGGTTTTTCACATGATTCACGTACGTCATGCACAAACACAACAATTGAAAATCATCATTTTTTAGGGCACCTCACTATTTGTGATTTGAGGATGTTTGAGGTTGGTGCTGGTTTGTCTTACATATCATTGGAATAATTTTATTTGGATGTTTAGTTTTGAAAAGTCATCATCTTCATCGTATTTTTGAACCTTCAACAAGGTTATTAAATATTGAAAGAAGTTTTAATGGTAAGATGATTTTTTCATATCCATTTTTTTTTTTGTCTGTTATGGTGATATAAGGATGCATGAACATGTATGGATGCACAATATACATTTCGTTGAGGTATTTTAAATTTTAGGATAGGAAGTGTGCCTTAGATTATTGCGTCTGAGTTTGTTATTGTGCAATTTTGTCTAAAATGTGATGTTATATCGATTTCCACTAGGATTTATGACACAAGAGGTTTATTATATGGTAGTAGAAGTTGTTGTAACTGTTGTTGAAGTTAATATTTTTCGTGTCAACTCATTAAACTAAGGTGGAAACTATATTGAACTCTTAAATTTAATATCATACAAATATGAGTTTGTTAAGATGACATTTATATAATAAAGAAGCTCATGATTTGACTATCCAAATATTAGTATCATACAAATATTAGTGTTCCTTCATTGTCCTATTACCAACACTATCCATAAATTAATGGTTGAGATGTCAAATTAGTGTTCCTTCATTGTTTGTATTCCTTTGCTTAATGTCCCTACGTTGTTTGTCAATGATTATGTGTCTAGTTTGAATGCCATTCTTTCGCAGAAGGCTACAAGAATTTTGCAACTGCAAACTTGCTTGGCTCACTTTCAAAAGCATTTGATGAAGTACAACATTTTGGTATCTTCTGGTCATTGATTTTATTCAGGACAATGAAAACCATCAATGGCATTTTTGTGGCAAATAGCATATGACTTGGTTTAGCATTGGTGTTTGTTTTGGGCATACGGGGCTTGCATCCTATATTACATGGTGGCAGTTTTTGGAAGATGGCTTTCCAGAGTGGACAACGATATTTTTTTTATGTGTATTGTTTGCGTAATTTATAATTAATTCAAATGATATTGTATAAGTGAGTTGGTGCCTAATTATATTTAATTTGTAGGTTTTTGTTATTCATTTTGTACACCATTACAATAAAAATTCAATTTATTGTAGATTATTATTTTTGTTTTTGCTACTGTTCTAAAAATTGGTGAAAATATTGTAATTTTAGACACTTACTTTTTCTTTGCATTGCATGTGTTTCTTTTTATATTCATCTTCTTCTTTATATAAAATTTTATCTTTTTGTGTATTACAGGGGTTTCATTTATAAATTTGTTATTTTGAATCTAGCTTTTAAGTGTATAAGGCAAGTACCAAACACTTTTTTCTTTTTTATTTAAATATAAAAATTTTATTTAGTCATTAATTGTAGACCTAATGAAATTTGTTTAACCATTGTTTTTTCGTAATTATTTTTAGGGAGAAAAAGGTAAAATAGTGGCGTTCAAGTTACGTAAAAAAATCCTTTGAATGTACCTATTTGTTCAAGTTTCCGATTTATTCTTTCCTCTTTTTTATTTTTTATTTTTTGACTTAACTTTTTTTTCCCCTATAATTGCTCACTTAATTTTTTCACTCCAGTTTTAATTTTTATTATATACTATCAATTTTTCTTTGTTTGTTTTAAGAAAACTAATCACTAATCTCTTTTCATTAGTGATTTTTATCTTTATAAGTTATTTTATATTTTTTATATTTTAATTTTAGTTTGACTGATTTATTTATTTGTCTGTCTTTAGATACGGACAAATACTAGTTATAACATATATGAGCGACAATTCGAACGTAAGTAATACAGTTGATATTCCTTTTACTTCGGGGAAATTAAGTAAAAAGGTTACATACTTTAATTTTTAAAATTTTAAAACTGTTGTCTAAATATTTTTACATTTAAAAAATGAAATGTTTTAAAAACAATTTACGTAATATTATAACATAAATTGCACACATGATATGTGCTTCTAGGGACGGAAGGAGGCCGATCCTTGAGCTCAGGAGAATATTACTTGTTTATATGAATTTTTAGAATTAAAAAAATTTTATACCGTGGTTTAGCCAACAAAAATTCTAAAAATGATATACCTCAATTTAAAAAAAATACTATCATTATATATAATGTGTGCCTGGGAAGAGCAGTTAGAAATTGAGTTTCTCGCTGCTCAAGTTTTTGACTTTTTTTTTTTAAATAACTAAATTTACTCTTTTATATTTTATACTTATTTTAAATCATAAAGACAAAAAATGTAAAATTAATAAAAAATTAAAAAATTAATCACTAAAAAGTTAGTTAGTTTTTTTTTTAATTTCCCAAACACAAAAAAAAAAAAAAAACTAACATTTTTGTTAATTTTTTGCTTTCCAAACAAAATGATAATTTTTAGTTAAAAACTTTTTATGCTATAAATCACCCTTAAAATTAAAAAAAAAAAAGAAAAATACTCTCAGTTCAAAGAAACACAATTAATACATGTAAATTTTCGGGTAAAAAGATTTTAAGTTATAGACTAACTTTCATAAAACCTGAATATTTTTTATCAGTTATTATACATAATCTAAAATTTGATAACCTACCTAATTTTATTACTTTTGGTGATACACTATTATTATATATTGATTAAATGTTATATATTAATTTATTTTTATTTAGTAAATAAAATTAATAATATTAATTACAATTTTTTCTAGATCTATATTTATTAAAAAAAAAACTTAAAAATTTAGCCCGGGATAAAAATTCCAAGCCTCGTTCCTATGTGTTTCCAAGTTCCGACTTTTATTCATCTTCTTTCCAAATCTGGGCCCAAAAATGGGTGGTCCAGCCGAAGAAGAAATTGTCGGGGGTTATTATTTTTATCGTGCACTAACAACTGACCTATTTCGAGGGGTTTGTCCTAAATTTATATCTATATCTTATACTATTATAAAAAATATGAATTTTTAAAAAACTTTTTCTAAATATTTAAATTTTTTTTATTTTCATTCAAATCCAATTGTATCCTTGTATATCAAAACTTTCCTCTTTCATCTTTTCCAATGAATGGTTAATTAATTTCTTAACTGATAACTCTACAATTAATGGTGAGATTTTCAAATTCAATTGTATCCCAGTATCTCAAAAATCACACCTTCTTTTTCATCTTTCCTAAATAATGGTGAGATCTCCTATTTTTTAACTATAATCTAGACCTCCCATTTTGTAACTATAATCTATAATTATTGGTGAGACCTCCTATCTTCCTAATTGTAATGGATCATATCCATATTTTTCTTTTCACATTCCCCGCTAGAAAAATATTTCCCATAAACTTTCTCAATTTCATTCAACATTTTCACACAAACTAAACATGGCTCTCTTCAAGCCCCTCTCAATCCACAAAGCATCTATCTCTCTTATCCGTCGTCGTCATCTGCCGGTCTTCAACATCTCGTTGCAATACAAATGTCTTCTCAGGTAGACACTGTCGAAGAGTGGAGACTAGAAACATGTCTAATCTCCAAGGTTTAAGTCCTTTTCTTTTTTTTTTTTTTTCCTTTTTTTCTGGTTTCCCTTTTCTACATTCTCTTGAGAAATTTGCCTTTAATTATTGATACTATTTCATACTGCCATAAAAAACATCAATCGATACATAATACAAATCAACCATACGAGCCAACATTATCATATTTTTTGAAACAGTATCGGTTTTGTTTTGAAGATAGCTCAAAATGCCAATCGACCCCATGGATTTATTTTGCCCTTAAAACTCGTCATCTGCTTATAATTCATGATACTGTTTTGAAAACCGGTACTATTTTGAAAACAGCACTGGTACTGTTTTGTACTGGTACTGTTTTCATACTACCATAAAAAACATCAATTGATACATAACACAAACCAAGCATATGAGCCAACATCATTATATTTTTTGAAATAGTACCGATACTATTTTGAAGATAGTTTAAAATGCTAATCGGCCCCGTGAATTTCTCTTACCCTTAAAACTCGTCATCTGCTTATAATTCATGGTACTGTTTTTATACTGCCATAAAAAACATCAATCGATACATAATACAAACCAACCACACGAGCTAACATTATCATATTTTTTGAAATAGTACCGGTACTGTTTTGAAGATAGCTCAAAACGCTGATCGGCAAAATCAATCTATGAAGAAGATAGAAAGAAGATAGACCAAATAAGCTCTATCTTCTTCATATATTCATGACTACAACTGTAAACAATGAAACTGAAAATAAGTAAAGAAAAAAAAAACGGAAAAAGCGTTATTCTCGGTAAACCATATCTTCACGTGATTTCTAGAAATAACTTGTGTAACTTAATTATAGAAATATAGGATATTATTGGTATATTAGAAACTATATTTAAAACAAACTCGTGGGACCTACTCAAAAGTATAATCTAATCACAAAACTTTCTACACAAATGTGACTTAAAAAGCAATACTTTTTTTTTTGAAATGACTAATAAGATTAAAAGATTACAAAGTATGACTTAAAAGTAATTTTCTATTATTTTTATCTTGCACTAACAACTGACCTATTTCGAGGGCTTTATCCTAAATTTATATCTATTTCTTATACTATATAAAAAGTATGAATTTTTGAAAAACTTTTTCTAAATACTTAAATTCTTTTTATTTTCATTCAAATCCAATTATATCCTTATATATCAAAACTTTCCTCTTTCATCTTTTTTAATCAATGGTTAATTAATTTCTTAACTGATAACTCTATAATTAATGGTGAGATTTTCAAATTCAATTGTATCCCAATGTCTCAAAAATCACACCTTCTTTTTCATCTTTCCTAAGTAATGGTGAGATCTCCTAGTTTTTAACTATAATCTAGACCTCCCATTTTGTAACTATAATCTATAATTAATGGTGAGACCTCCTATCTTCCTAATTGTAATAGATTGGATCCACATCTTTCTTTTCACATTCCCCACTAGAAAAATATACCCAGAAACTTTCTCAATTTCATTCAACATTTTCGCACAAACTAAACATGGCTCTCTTCAAGCCCCTCTCGATCCACAAAGCATCTATCTCTTCTATCCGTTGTCGTCTTCCGCCAGTCTTTGACATCTCATTGCAATACAAATGTCTTCTCAGGCAGACACTGTCGAAGAGTGGAGACTAGAAACATGTCTAATCTCCAAGGTTTAAGTCCTTTTCTTTTTTTCTTTTTTTCCTTTTTTTCTGGTTTCCCTTTTCTACATTCTCTTGGGAATTTTGTTATCTTAGTTATTGGATCTAATATGTTGGCATCTATATTTACGGATTAATAGATTTATAGTTACATTTCTAGTCAGATTCCTATTTGGTATACTCTATTTTTCAGTAAATGGGTTACCTTGAGTTTACTTGTTGAATTTGGATTTTTTTGGCTCTTGAACTTAACAACTATTTCATTAATTATATTCCAACTTGTCTCACCCGTGACTTCTTTGGCTAATGTTTGTTTCAAGGGGTCACATGCCAAAAACTTGATCAGAATCCAAGAAAGAGCAAGTTCAACGAGTTATCAAATACATTAGATAATGACTACACTTCAAACTATTAATTAATTTAAAATTATTTTCTAATACTAATTAACACTAATTTGTTTGATAATGAGATTTCTCCTTCAACCTTATATCCTATACCTTGTGTCCTTATAAATATTCTTTTCATCAATCAAAACTCACGTAATACTTTTGACTCAAGTTAATTAAAAGTTGCATAATAAAATAATTTTTTTTTGCCTTTAATTATTGATTACAACTGAAAAATTTTATAACCTAAGTTCAATCATATATATGATATTATTACTAAATTTGCACATGTAATAAAATTTAATTTTTCTCATTTTGAAATCGAGTCTTTGAGGCTGGGAATAAATTATACTCAAGGCTGATCTCAAATGTTTGAACTTAAGCTTAGCGTTTGTGCTCTGTCAAATGTCTAATATATTTTCTTTACCAACAACTGTTATTGTTTAACATCGTTTATAAATTAGTTATTAATTATTTTAATTATATTATTTATTAAAATTAAATTAATTTATTGTTTTAAAAATTAATAAATTAGATATTTTATTAAAATAAAAATTAGCTATTGTATTCAAAATTGTATTTCCAAACGTTGTTCACTACAACAAATCACACCTTCGGTGACCATTTTTTCTGACGAAATATAAATTTGGTCGCTAAAGGAGACTTTTCCCGACTAAATATAAATTTAGTCGCTAATAGTCACTTTTTCTCGACCAAAAAAATGTTAGTCGCTAAAGGATAACTTTTCCCAACTAATTGGTCACTAAAGGGCAACTTTTCCTGACTAAATATAAATTTAGTCGCTAAAGGAGAACTTTTCCCGACCAATTGGTTGGCAAAAGTGTAAAAAAATTTATTACAAAAAATGTTAAAATAATTAAATAAAAATAGTAATAATTTTATCAAAGGGTGAACTTTTCCTAACTAATTGGTTGGCAAAAATGTAAAAAAATTATTACAAAAGATGTTAAAATAATTAAATAAAAATAATAAAAATTTTATTACTTTTGGCGACCAATTGGTCGTTGAACTTTTCCCAACCAATTGGTCGGCAAAAGCATAAAAAAATTATTACAAAAATGTTAAAATAATTAAATAAAAATAATAAAATTTTTATAACTTTTGGCGACCAATTGGTCGGCAAAAGTAATAGATTTTGTTTATATATATATAAATATGTAAAAAATATATATATAAATAAAAACTTGACCTAGTGGCCAAACACACCAGTTTCCAAAGAGATGACATGAGTTTGAGTCTCACCAACAACAACAACAACAAAAGTTTAAAAAATATGGAGCCGACACGTGACCTAATAATAAGTTAACATGTGGTCCAATCATATATCGATACGTGGCACAACATAACGTGCCATGTGGCATGATGACATGTTAGCAAATAATGCCACATGGCACCACATTAAAATTTTTTTAAATTAATTTAAAATTTCAATTCTATACTTTTTGCCGACCAATTGGTCGGTGAAAGTGTACAATTGCCAACCAATTGGTCGGGAAAAGCAGAGAATTGCTGACCATTTGGTCGAGAAAAAGATTTTACATTTCTCCCATTAAATATTTCTTTGCCGACCAATTAGTCGGGAAAGGTTTTACATTTGCCGACCAAATAATTTTTTGGTTGGGAAAAGTTTCCCCGACGAGCCTTCGCTGACCAAATTCCGACCAAATAAGTTTGGTCGGGAAAAGTTTCGCTGACTACATTGTATCCTTCAGCGACCAATTTTTTGGTCGGTAATTGTGTGATTTCTTGTAGTTTTTAGTTTTCATTTCCAAAAAAAAAAAAAAAGACAATAGAAAATAAAAATAGAAAGGATAAATAGTTAAACATAAAGAGAAAAACGATAGTATTATCAAACAGAACTTATATAATCAACTTTTTTTTAGGAATATAGGGTTGTTTGGCACCACACAAAATTATAATTTTGTATTAGGATGTAGCAAGTGTTATATTAATGTTTGGTTAGATGTTTAGTAAGAATTTATAAAAATTAGAAAAAGTTGATAAAAATTTAAAAATAGAGTAAATTAGTAGAAAAAATTAAAAAAAAGTTGGTAAAAATTAAAAATGCATTTGGTAAAAAAAAGTTAGAGGAAAAGTGAAGAAAATTAATAAATATTTATTTTTTGATAAAAAATAGTGAGCTAAACATTCTTTATTTTTTACGGTTACAATCAAGGGTCCGTCGTAACTTGATTGGTCAAACTATTAGTTAACATATTGAGTTTGGGAAGAATTTTTTTTTTTTTTTTTTTGTAATTAGCTACTAACAAATTACTAAAAAGTTAATTTTTTTAATATTTGGAAATGGAAAAAAAACTAAGGTGGTATTTGGTTTGCAGTTCTATTTTTTATTTTCTGTTTTTGTTTTCTGTTTTCTATTTTATGTGTTTTATGTTTTGAAAATTCCAAAATACAGAAAACAGAAAACGCATTTGGTTTAACATTTTATATTTTTTGATTTTTGGGATTACTCTTATTTTGGGTAAAAAAGGTTCAAAATGACTTTTAGTCATTTTGCATTTTATGTGTAAACTAATTTTTTGTTTTCTAAAATAAGTTTTAAATACGCGAGTGACTAAATACATTTTCAATTATTTATTTGTTTTCAAAAATGTAAAATGGAGACAAAATTTAACAAAAGCAATGATGATCGAAATTTGATCAATGCTTATCTCTTAGCATTGTTGTGTGTTTTTGTTATGTTACAAAAATGAATTGGCTTTAAAGGAAAATCTTAAAGTGATTAAGTTATGAAAATTGATTGCTCCTCGCAAAATCTTCCATAATTGTAATGAAAATTCAAAGTTGGCCAAATTTTGAATTGGTATTTCACATTACATGTTAGTTTAGTTTTCTCTTTAAATGTAACGTTGTTAATAAATTTGTGTAGAAATCATTATGGTGACAAAATCATTTTGTGAACTGACCAATGAAATTATGTAAACATTATGGATATACAATATATGAAATTTCATTTCACGCTTCGAATTTTTTACTTTAACCATCAAAGATTTTATTCTTCCACTTTGAAGTTATCTCTTAATCATGGTTTGAAAATATAAATAAAACTAAAATGTAATTAAATATAGAAATGGTATAAAAATATTGATATAAATTTATTTTTATTATTTTTTAATTGAAATATATAAAAAAAATATATAGTGCATCACACGTGCTATTTAACTAGTCTTTATTTAAAAGTTTGAATTCTTCAAATAAGTTAGTAAAAAAAATTATATTTTGACTATACTACTCCTCCAAAATCATCAATCAAAAGACCGTATTGTATTATGCGAATTACTCTATTTTAAATTTACTACTACAAAAAACAATTTTAGTAAATAAGCTATTCACAAATTATAATTTTTGGCCAATTTATTTAAGAAATTCAACTTTTTAAGTGAAGACTACTGGGCATTTGGCTCCCCCAAAAAAGAAAAAATTAAATTATTTTTTTATAATTCTTTCTATCAAATACAAAATTAAATTTTACTAATTATTTTTTAAATTTTATCATTTTTTTAATTTTTATCAACTTTTTTTTTAATTTTTTTAAATTTTCTAATTTTTATAAATTATTCTCAAATATTCAATTACTAATTAGAGTGTCATGTATTAATTTTTGGTATAAAATTACATTTTTTTTTTGGCGTGCACAAAATCTCCTTTTGGGCGAAGTCTCATCGGAGAAAATGAGTGGTTGATATTGATTTTAATGTCAGCTCCAAACAATAAAGCCGAGTACTGTTAAATTTTAATTTAATAGTTTAAATATATTTATTTATTTTTAATTAAAAAATATAAATATATCTTAACCTTTAAATTTGAATTCATGAGCAAAGCATGACTGTTCAGGAGAAAATATCCCAAAGGCCCCTCTGAATCCTTTCGTCCGAGGGTTTCCCTTTATGAGAAGTGCGAAAATATCCCAAAGCCCTTCCAAGTTCCAATACCTACTGAGGTGGAGGTTTATAGCGCCATTCATTTACAGCTTATCAACACCCTCTCTTATATACTCTCTCTCACCCTATCCATCCCCATTTCCTTCCAGAGCCGCTCTCATCACCTCCGCCGTCTTCTTCTTCTCCTCCTGGTCCGGCGTTGATCCCGCCGCCGGGGCGACATGGCTTGTTCCTCTTCCATCATAGGCGTCTCCTCCATCTACCAGACCCATTCCCAAGAGCTTTCCAGAAGACTCAGCGCCTTCTTCCCCTTCTTCGCCGACAAGTCCCATTTCAACGGCCTCAAGGCTTCATCCGCCCTTTTCCGCCCCAAGCAGGTCGTCGGTGGTGTTGGCGGCGGTGTCTCCTTTGTTCCGTCCGCCGTTGCGACTCCGAATTCGTCGGTCTTGAGCGAAGAGGCCTTCAAGGGACTCGGCGGGTTCGGTAAAGACTCCTTGAATGTCAGCGATGCCGACTTCGACTCCGAAGATGAGGCTACGGTGTCGTCCGGAGCTGCTAATGTAGACGAACTTGCCATTTCGGAACTGGGCCTTCCGCAGAGGCTCGTTGAGTCCCTCGAGAGTCGAGGAATTACACACCTTTTCCCAATTCAAGTAAGCCTCCATTTATTTCCAGTGATTACATGCTAACGCTCCGTTTGTTTCAGGCTCCGTTTCAATGTTCAAAAACACGAGTAAAGATTTTTTACATTGAAACAAGCGGATAAGTTTGGTATTGTTTTATGCAATGGAAGTTGCTTAATTGAGAAGATTTCAAGGGTTCGTTTAGCATACACTATCTCCATATATAGAGTGGAACCTCACTATTGGCAGCTTAAGAAGATATTAACCATTTATTCAGAATTCTAGACACTGCTTAGCCATGTTACTTTGCATGGTCACTGGAATAAGACCTTAGTAATTGAAGCAAGACAAGTGTGCTGATTACTAGGTCAAGAGTGTATGTCGGAATTGTCTCATGGAAATTGGGGATGAGAAGTTTTGAGTACCACAAACTGGATTTTCGTTATTTGGGAATTTTCAAGAACAATAATTATTGTTGGTGGAATTGTCTAATGGCATGTTGTTTAACTCTTTTTCCGTTGGGGTCCTGTTTAGTAAGCATGCTGTTTATCTCCTGTCTTGTGGAATTATTTTGTGTAAGCACATGGATGTATTTGCTTATATGTGTATTTGTATTTATATATAAATGGTTTGCAACGAAAGGAAATTTGATTTTTTTTTCTTTTTTGTTTGATAATGTAGAGAGCAGTGTTAATGCCAGCATTGGAAGGCCGAGATATTATAGCTCGTGCAAAGACTGGGACAGGGAAGACATTAGCCTTTGGAATACCAATAATTAAACAGCTTACTGAAGATGAAAGAACTCAGAGGTAACCACAAAATCATCTGCATCTAAGATTTTTTTGTAATTTTTTCATTTTTCTTTTTTTGGGATGGCTAATGCATTTTATTGTTTGCTGAAGGCGAGGACGACTTCCCAGAATGTTGGTTCTTGCACCTACGAGGGAATTAGCAAAGCAAGTAGAGAAAGAGATCAAAGAGACTGCACCATACTTGAACACAGTTTGTGTCTATGGAGGAGTTTCATACAATATACAGCAAAATGCACTTTCCCGTGGAGTTGATGTGGTGGTGGGAACTCCCGGTAGGATCATTGATTTAATCAACAATGGCAGCTTGAAACTTGGTGAAGTTCAGTATTTGGTCCTTGATGAAGCCGATCAAATGCTTGCTGTTGGATTTGAGGAAGATGTGGAAGTGATTTTAGAAAAGCTTCCAGCAGAGAGGCAGAGTATGCTTTTCTCAGCAACCATGCCTGGTTGGGTAAAGAAACTGGCCAGGAAATATTTGGACAATCCTTTGACCATTGACTTAGTAAGTCCAACCCCCCCCCCCAAAAAAAAAAAACTAACGCACCACCCATGGCTTTCTTGTTTTTTAGTTCTGCATGCTTGGATTACATTTATTGATAGTTTCTTATTTATTTATTTTTAAATAATTTAGTTATATTATCCAACTGTTGTGGAGCATGCATTAACTGCTTCTATTTGCTCTCTGGATGATTGACACACATGTCAATAGGGAAAACTTGTTATAAGTATAAAATTATCCCATTTCATGTGCTTTAGACTATATGAAAAGGTCATACTATGATTTGTTGGTGAAAATATTTTGGTCTCCAAATTAATTTTTAGTTGCCAACAATCCTACTTATTTTGTTTACTGTTTGATGTCACTAATATGATTTTGCTTCCCATTTTACCTCATTTGTAGTTATATATAAGGTCAAATTAAAATTTATCAAATTTAATCATGACATGCTTTAACTTCACCCACTCATTTTTTTCCTAACCACCATACCCAAAGCAAGATATGGACTTCCCTCTTGGTTATACCTGATGATTTGTAACAATTTTCTGCTATTTGACCATGTATCATTGTAGTTCACGCCTCATAATTTTTTTCCCTTAAAAGAGTGTTGGGGAGATTTTTGCCTTGCTTTATGCAACACTGAGCTCGTAATGAACTATGTAAAGTTGCAAACCTTAAAGAAAATGTGCTGTTGTCCAACATTGCTTTCTGTGTGAGAAAAAGGATGGTAGTCCAAGGGTTTAGGGTTGAGACAGCTAGTGCCCATCTACACTAAGTGCCTATCATGAATGCCTTTTGCATCTATTGTCCCGACTCCTGAGACCTCTGTTTCTCGATCATCTGGATTATGTCATTACATTTCTTTTTATTGGTTGGTAGAGTTTTGGATTTATTGTCTTGAGATTCATTTATTGCATGCTCCTGGAAAAATAAATTCGAGTCTTTTTCTTTCTTCCTCTCTCCTTAGGTTGGCGACCAAGATGAAAAGCTGGCAGAGGGGATTAAACTGCATGCCATACCAACCACTGCAACCTCAAAACGTACTATTCTTGGTGATCTTGTAACGGTATGAATTAGATGTTTATTTTATTGAACTTGTGTATTCATTCATGTTTAAGTAAACTGTGTTTTCATTTTTCAAAGTCATAGAACAAGTGAACAGAAGTACTATGGATTTGAGATTTTTTGTGGTTTTCAGGTCTATGCAAAAGGTGGGAAGGCCATTGTTTTCACACAGACAAAACGTGATGCAGATGAAGTTTCAATGGCATTGACAAGTAGCATTGCTTCAGAGGCACTGCATGGTGACATATCACAACACCAAAGGGAGAGAACATTAAATGGTTTTAGGCAAGGAAAATTCACAGTGCTTGTTGCCACTGATGTTGCAGCTCGTGGACTTGATATCCCCAATGTTGATCTGGTAATTGCTGACATTACTTTTATGTTCATTGATATGTTGTCATATCATGTTATTGTGTATCCAAAAGCCATCCAATTCAAATTTCTTGAAACTTGGAGGTCCAATTTGTAGACTTGCAAAAGACTTCTCATCATATTTTTATAAAAAAATGATCTGCAATTGGTACCTGCCAAAAAATGAAAAGAAGAAAAAATATGAATGTGTGAATTATGTTTTGGATTGCATAACATTAATATAACATCATTGTTGTTGTGTGTACCGCAAATTGCATAACCACTCAACATTTGGAAACCTCTTGGTGTTATGGCACTTTAAAATAAATATAGATTGTGTTGAAGAACAACATTGTTGAAAGAGTATGAGATCACAGTTGTACTGTTTTGCGTTGAATTAAATAATTTTTTAAATGAGTTTGATATCCTTTCAATTTGAATTTCTAACAGTAGAATATATGAGAAATTTTGTGTGAATTTGTCTTTCCTGGATGATGTAACATCGTATTATGGATTGTGAACTTCATGGTGCCACGTCATGTTTAAGGTAGAATAATAAGTACTTGTTCAACAGCAAGTAAATCATAGGAGACTTTATGTTTCCGACTAGAATTATAATTACATTTTCAATGTTGAGTAAGCCATGGTGGTTGATTGGAACATTTATCAGACTGCTGTTACTACTCAAGTGAACAAAACTTTGTGATCTAAAATTGGGCAATTACATGGTAGAAAGTTTACATGTTCAATGGCAAGTAAATCATAGGAGACTATATGTTTCAGACTAGAATTATAATCACATTTTCAATGTTGAATAAACCATGGTGGTTGATTGGAACATTGATCAGACTATGCTGTTTTCACTCAAGTGAAGACAAAACTTTGTGATCTAAAATCGGGAAATTATATGGTAGAAAGTTTTTCCTTCTCCCTAACTTCCTTTTGTCCCTTTTTTTTTTTTTTAAAAAACCTCATGTATAGCATAAATGATCCCATCTTATTTAAATGAAATAGAGTTGCTCTAACATAGTGGGAAAAGGCTTAGTTTGGTTTTGGTTTTTTTTTTAGAGTTGCTCTAACATAACTATAGCAAGGGACTGGTTTTTATTCCTTTATTTATTTTCATGTTTTTGGTTGATGAACCCGCTTTGCTTCTATTTTGGGTTCAATCAGACAGTTTATGGAAAGCTTTGAGGGATGAACAAATTACATGGCTGATTTGTTTTTGAAGTTCTTTGAAAGATTTGGCGTTTAACAATGTGTTGTTTTTTTTTTTTTTTGGGTAATATATGTTAATCTGTTTTGGCTTGACACACTGTCTTAACTGCATTGATTTTAACTATTACTAATCTTTGGTACTAGGGCTTTGGTTGTGTTTACTTAACTGTTTTGAATAAACTAATGCATGGAACTTATGCAATGGATTATCCTTCCATTAATGGTTTAGCAGGCGACTATGTCATTTGGATAAGTTTGCTTAGCGTTCTGAAATCTGAGTGGGATGTTGATTTATTTGTTTGGAGCACTTAGTCCAGAATGTGAATCTCAGCTTATTTTTTGTTCTCTCTGGCCCTATTTATTTCCCCATCTAGGTTATCCATTATGAACTGCCCAATGATCCAGAGACTTTTGTGCATCGCTCTGGTCGCACTGGACGAGCAGGAAAAGAAGGCACAGCTATTCTAATGTTTACCAGTAGCCAGAGGAGAACTATCAGATCTCTTGAACGCGATGTTGGTTGTAAGTTTGAATTTATTAGTCCACCATCTGTTGAAGAGGTTTTGGAGTCGTCAGCTGAGCAAGTTGTTGCTACCCTTAGTGGGGTTCATCCAGAGTCTGTGGAGTTCTTCACCGCAACTGCACAAAAGTTGATTGAAGAACGAGGCACAGGCGCTCTTGCTGCTGCTATAGCTCAACTCAGTGGTTTTTCCCAGCCTCCATCATCCAGATCTCTCATTTCACACGAGCAGGTAAACCATTGGTCAATAGCTGTAAATTTCATCTATCTGTGTCATCAGGAGTTTCTAGTGCATGATTTGTTTTCTCACTGCTCTGTTACAATTTTAGTGCTGAAATGTAATGTTTTGTTTAACTTCGTGAGTTGCTTAGTTTTCTCAAAAATTAAAATTCAAAAAGTTCCCATTTTCCATTGACTTATTTACTCTCCTCAAGTCTGGAGGATAAACTGCCGAACTGAACTATTCTGGGACTAGGCTTTGTTGAGTTTAGTTGTAAAACTGGAGAATAAACTGCAATAATTCTGTTTTTGGAAATTGCTTGAAATGTGGCACCAATGAATTTCAGTATTTCTTTTTAATTAATTCATTTTGAATATAGGACTCTGTGAGTCTTGATACCACCTTTGATATTGCGAAGGGGAATCATAGCAGAATTTGCATTCTACGGACCTTGCCTTGGGAAGTTCCCCTGGATTTAACCGTGGATAAGGCTTTTAATGGTGTTATCTGGAGAAAACAGATTCATCTACCTAACCCCAAGCAACTGGGATTAAGTCTTGTTGATTGCCAGTTAAGTTTAGGGATCTTGCCTTAGGGCTGTTTATAAAGTTATTTGTGACTTCTAGTATTAAGGTGAAAGAAATTTACTATTATTTTTCATGGTTGTTTCATACCCTTTATTCTGAAACCACGCTTACTGGTCTACTAGGAGGGGATATTGACTTTTGTGCCTTAATTGTTGATGCTGTAGAACATATTCAATGGTTGATAGTGTGCGTCTCCACCATCTTTATGCAGCCTATGGAAATAACTGATCATTCAATCTAACTTTAAACTTGCACTGCAGGGATGGGTAACATTGCAGCTGACACGTGATCGGGCTTATTCTAGAGGGTTCTTCTCTGCTAGATCTGTTACTGGATTCTTATCAGATGTTTATTCTGCTGCAGCTGATGAAGTTGGAAAAGTACACTTAATTGCTGATGAAAGGGTGTGTGTGTAAGAATATATTGTTTATAGTCTTGATGTTTGTCCATTGATTTATTATTTTTTTGAAAACCAATACTCTACATATTTAATGTCAGGTTCAAGGAGCAGTTTTTGATCTCCCAGAGGACATTGCAAAAGAGCTACTAAATAAACAGTTACCACCGGGGAGCACTATTTCCAAAATTACCAAGGTCCAGTCTTAATTATGAATGCTGTTCTGAATACAGATCTTTTATGACATCATTCGCATACACTTTTTAGTAGGGTCCCAATGTTAAATTAATGCACTCAAGACTTTGTGTACACTTTGTGTTTTGCAGTTGCCTGCTTTGCAAGATGATGGGCCTGCAAGTGATTACTATGGAAGGTTTTCTAACAGGGAAAGAGGATTCCGAGGAGGTTCAAGGGAACGGAGAGGTTTTAAAAACTCAAGGGGTTGGGGTCGAGATTCAGATAATGATGAGGATGAATTTGATTACAGGCGCGGTGGTCGTGGTCGGGGTAATAGAAGCAGCAATAGTTGGTTGCGGAGCTCAAGAGATAATGGAAATGATTGGTTAATAGGTGGTAGCCGATCTGGGCGGTCACCATCCTTTGGAAATGGAAACAGGGGCAGGTACTTTTCCTACGGTTTGCATATTAAGTTTCCCTTTTAGGCAATGTTTAGATGGCAAGAATTGAAGGGATGACATTGGGTTTTCCAAGGATCCTAGTAATGGGGTTCCATAATGAGGTGTCTTTGTGTAGTGAATGTTATCTGGGATATGTTTTCAAGTGGTTTGGCAATCTTATTCCCTTCTCCTCGAAAAGTTAACACAGGAAATTTTTTAGCTCTTGAATGCAACCAAAAATAAGGCCGCATGGACATGGATATGCTTCGTTAGTTTGCATTGACATGTCCAAAATGCTGGAAGGCTGCTATTGTCAAAAGTTATTTATTTTTTCAATTAAGAAGACCATCAAACCTATTTTTGTTCCAGGAAATGGGACTAGGATGACTTGAACAATTTTTTACCTGGATGGGGACGTTGTTTTCCACCAGGCTAACCCATCTCGTGGTTGGTCAAATTTTATTGAAGATTTTTGGTTGCATTGCCGCATAAAAAGTTGGATATAGATGTAACATGCATTGCGCTTGCTTCTTATTACATCAACAATGTTTGTTGTATGAAGGTGGTAAGCATTCCGTATAAAATCTGATACTAAACATATTTGCATGATGTCCATGACAGGAGCTTTGGTGGTGCATGTTTCAACTGTGGGCGGTCTGGCCACAGGGCATCAGAATGCCCCAGCAAGCAAAGTTATTAAATTTGTCCTGTGTTGATCCAGGATTCCTGCAAATGCTTGTAAACAGTTTTGAGAGATTGCTGCTGCTGCTGCCGCCGCCACAACTGGGCATTGACTGACTTTGCTACTAGGTCTAAGTAGAGGCAATTTGCAATTCTTCCTTTTTCTAAACAGGAGGCCATTCGACAGAGGTTGGCAGAAGGTTGAAGAAAGCATTTTTTATAAAGAGTTGCAAGACAAGTCTCTCTCCCTCTCTCTGCCCCTTTCTCCGCTTTACCAACCCTATTCCATCGCCGCTTATATGTAATACATACATGTGTACTACATACATATATATATATATATATATATATATTCATTCTTGCACGCTAATTATTTTGCTATTTGGCAACTGATTGTTCCCCTCTAATTGTCGTGTGACCTTATTCTATGCTTCTTTTTATTCTTGTCATTAGAATCTAATTGTCGTGTGACCTTATTCCATGCTTCTTTTTATTCTTGTCATTAGAATTACGAAAGTTAAATTTCATTGCAAATGGTCCGAGGTTGTATTATTAGGTTGATGGGCTGCCTGCCTTGTGGCTTTTAAAGGAGGTAATGGTGTATTATACAATCATTTTACGTTCGGATTTGCCGCCCCGCCCGCCGTCCCCCCGGGGGGTGGAATTAGTGGCATCCTTGTTTTAATAGTGATTATTTGAAATTTTTTTATATATTATTACATAAATTGATTCTATCATTAATATTTTAATATAATTTAATTTTAAATTTATTATTTTAAAATTCCTAATTATCCAGACGGGTGTTAGTGATTTTTTTTTTTGGTAATTATGTTAGCGAATTTCATTCTCATGTTTCGTGATTTCTTGTATTTTGCTACTGCATGGCCAATTCCTGGTCATTTCAACGCTTCGTTACCGTTCTCGAGAAAAGGTCCTAGAAGTGAGGCGTGGTTTTTTTGGTTTTTTCTTTTTTTTGGGGGGGATGATTTTTTAATAGTTAGATACAAAATAAGAAGTTAATATTTTCTTGGTGTTTGGAAAGAAAAAAAATTAGTTTTTTAGTAGTTAATTTTTCAGTTTTTTGTTAATTTAATATTTTTGTTTTTTATGATTTAAAAAAACTTTAAAAGGTAAGAGAATAAATTTACTCATTTTAAAAAAAATTAGAAAGTAGAGTAGTTGAAAGTTAGATTTTTTCCAAACACACATAAAGTGTGTTTGTGGTAGGAAAAAGTAACGAAAAAAGCAATTTGAGGAACTTTTAAGCGTCTGATATACATCTCAAATCGCACTTTTTAGAGAGAAAAAAAAAAAAAAAAAAGGATTTAACCTCAGTAAGATTCTTGTCCCAATGGTTTGAATTACCGTTTGGACGGTTTTAGAAGTTTGCATCAGTCATGGCACCTATGGAGACCAAATCGGACTTGAAAGACTACCGTTTCACACCTATTCCTCTATAAGAATTGCCTTTTCCTCTTGCAAAATTCTCCACTTATACTTCCTTTTTTCAATCAAACGTAGCAACCAAGAACAAATGGGAAAGAGTTCTCCATATTGGCTACGAAGCTCCATCAACAAAGGCACAAGAAGACCATTTGCAACGAGATGATACTCTCTTCGACAAAGAGTCAACATCAGAGACATCCATATTACCGTTTGTCGTTCTCATGCTCGAATTTAAAAGGTATTTCTTCCAATTTCTTTTCATTTACACTTTCTATTTTCATTTTCTGTTGTTAGAAGCTCGTATTGTCCATGATGGATCTTAAGTTTGGATATTTCTCTACTTCTTGTTCCAAACAAACTGTGAATGAGTTGAGAACGTTTTTTTTTTTTTTTATTCTTTTTACAAGTCTATTGGTAGCCCATGTGTTGAGATCAAGAGAAAAATACATTTGGTTGGTTGTATTACATGGATCCGGCCCCTCTGCAATTAGAATCACAAATTTCCTGTTTAAACCATCTCGACAATAATGCGTTAGCCGTTTGGACGAAATTAAGTAGTGGCTTGGAGTCAAAACGGTTTAGAATGGCTCGTTTGAACACAAACTGATAATGTTAAACCGTTGGAACAATTTGATGCGAACTGTTTAGACGGTCCCTTTTATGCTTTTATCCTTCTATGCTTCGCCTCCTACTTTGTTTATGTTGAATATATATTTACATCAATTGTTTGTTGTTTACATTTGTTGATAGTTTTAATTACATATTGTTACCTATAATTTACATATCTTAATATGTCTTCCATTTACATCACTTGGTCACAGTGGACGTACGTAAATTCAAATCCTACTAAAAACATCTATAATTAAATAGCATTGTGATGTAGGGTTGAGTAGAAAAAAGAAAGGGTCAAAGAAAAAGAAGAAGGAGAAGAAAAAGAGAATAATGAGGGGAGAGAAGAGCAGCCGTAAGAGAGAAGTAATTAGAATTCTTCAATCATTCAATCAATGTTCAACTAACCCTAATTAGGGTTTAAATAAAAAATATCATGGGCCTAACACAAAGGCTTAGAATAAAATAAACCTAATACTAAAATAGCCCAAAACAAATAGGTCCAAAATAATAAATAAAACAAAACCTAATTAACTAAAATAACTATTAATAATCAATCCATAATAATAATGGTCGGGCCTCTTTGGCCCAACGTCCATACACACGCCTATATCGTCCACTGGTGTCCACACCAACTCTGCCGGGGTGGAAAGAACTCGACTTTGACGAGGAGGTGGCATGGCGACTCTCATAAAACTCCATGAGGTCTGGATCAAGCTGCTACAATGTCTCGGCGAGAATCCAAGTGCAATCAGAATTAAGACGACCAAGCCAACAAACTAGGAACCTTCGAACCACGCTATCCTTGGTGAAATCAACCTACTCATCTAAAATAGCATCAATTTTATTTTTGTGTGTAGGGACTGGTGGTAGTGATGAAATAGTAGGTAGTAAGTCTAGGTAATAGTCAATAGATGGGGCATCAAATGGTTCATCAGGGGGTTGAATATGTCCTTTGTAGGCAATAAGGTCCTCAACATTAAAGATGGGGCTAAAATCAAACTATGATGGAATATCAATGACATATGCGTTTGATCCAACCCGTTTAAAAATTTTAAAAGGACCAGCACTACAAGCTTGCAATTTCAAAACGGATCCAAGAGGAAAACGTTCTGGCCTTATTCTAATCATCACATAATCACCAACATTAAAAGCAACATGTCTTTTATGTAAATCAGCTTTAAGTTTATATGTCACATTAATTGACTCTAATCGCTTATTAATGTCAACATGTAAGTCTCAAATATGTTGCGCAAACGCATCAGCCAACTCAGACACTCTAGCAAATGGAGACATGGGAACTAAGTCTAAAGGCTTCCTGGGCTTATAACCATGCACAATTTCAAAAGGGCTCATTCCTATCGACTTATTCACGGAATTATTGTTGGCAAACTGAGCCGTAGGAAGGATTAAGTCCAAATTCCTATGATGATTTTTAACTAAGCACCTCAAAAGATTCCTTAAGCTACGGTTAATAACTTCTGTTTGGCCATCAGTTTGAGGGTGATATGCTGCGAAAAATTTGAGTTTTGTACCAACTAGATGCCAAAGCGTTTTCCAAAAATAGCTAGTGAAACAAACATCCCTATCAGTCATTATGGTTTTAGGTAGACCATACAATTTGACTATCTCAGAGAAGTATAAGTTGGCAACTCTAGAAGCATCGGATATTTTACTACAGAGAATGAAGTGAGCCATTTTAGAAAAACGATCTACCACCACACAAATAGAATCATGTTTCTTAGGCGTGCGTGGAAGACCTAAAACAAAGTCCATACTAACATTTGCCATGGACAACTAGGAACAGGAAATGGGGTATAAAGACGAGTATTCTGCTTCCTATGCTTAGCTAACTGATAAGTACGACATTGACTCACTATTCTACCAACATCCTTCTTCAAACTCGGCCAATAAAACGAACGTTCAACTTCCGCTATGGTCTTGTCACGTCCAAAATGTCCTGAAAGTCCTCCAGCATGAACCTCCCACACTAGGAAATCCCGTACTGAAGTCCTCGGGATGCAAAGTTTATTAGCCTTGAACAAGAAACCGTCATGAAGAAGGAACTTGTCAGAAACTTCAGACCTTCCATTCCGTAACTCTTGAAAAATTTCTCCAAAGTCAGGACATGACTCATACTCATCCTTAAGACTATCGAATCTTATAACCTTAACGCTCATGACAGAAAGTAAGGACACACGATGACTAAGGGCATCAGCTATCTTGTTCTCAACTCCTGACTTATGTTTTATGACAAACGAATAGGCTTGCAAGTACTCAATCCAAAGACCATGCCTATGATTAAGTTTTTTTTGGGAACTCAAATAACGCAAGACTTCGTGGTCAGAATAAAGGACAAACTTTTTTGGGAGTAAATAATGGCGCCAGTAGCGTAAGGCTTATACCACCGCATAAAATTCCTTGTCATAGGTGGAATATTTTTGTTTAGCCTCACACAATTTCTCGCTAAAGTAAGCGATAGGGTGACGCTCCTGACTGAGTACTCCTCCAATACCTATTCCGGATGCATCACATTCTACTTCAAAGACCTTCGAAAAATCAGGAAGACACAATACAGGGGACTCAGTCATTATTTTCTGATATTTTCAAAAGCCCTTGTAGTATTCGTTGTCCACTTAAACTCTCATTGTTTCATACATTCAGTTATAGGGGCCATAATGGTGCTGAATCCTTTGATAAATCGGCGATAAAAAGTAGCTAACCCATAGAAACTACGCACATCATGAATAGTTTTAGGTTCAGGCCAATCTAGAATTGCTTTAACTTTCGAGGGGTCAGCCGAAATTCCTTCAGAGGACACCACAAATCCTAGGAAGACAACCTTATCAGTAAAGAATGAACACTTTTTCAAGTTGGCATAAACATTTTCTTTTCTAAGAGTGGAACAAACTTGAACAAGGTGGTCTATATGTTGAGCCCTACTTTTACTATAAATAAGGATATCGTCAAAATAAACCACCAAGAACTTTCCTATGAATGGCCTCAATGCTTGAGTCATTACTCTCATGAAGGTACTAGGAGCATTTGAAAGCCCAAAAGGCATGACTAACCACTCATAAAGGCCATCTTTAGTTTTAAAAGTAGTTTTCCATTCATCCTCTGGCCGAATTCTAATCTGATGGTACCCACTTTTCAAATCAATTTTAGAAAATACCGTGGCACCTGCCATCATGTCTAACATATCATTTAGCCTAGGGATAAGAAAACGATACTTTACAGTTATCTTGTTTATTGCCCTACTGTCTACACGCATTCTCCAAGAACCATCTTTCTTTGGGGTTAAGAGGGCTGGAACAGCACAAGGACTCATGCTCTCTCTAATAAATCCCTTTTTGTGAAGTTCATCAACTTGTCTTTGTAATTCAGCATGCTCAGTAGGATTCATCCTATAGTGTGGCAAGTTAGGAAGTGTAGCTCTTAGGATTAAATCAATTGCGTGTTGAATATCACGCAATGGGGGTAAACTATCTGGGAGATCCTCAGGGAAAATATCTTAAAACTCTACAAGTATCTTATTTGCCTCTCCTGATATTTCTTGCGAAGAGTCTATAAGAACTTCCTTAACTACCAAGGCAAACACGATGCATTCGTGTTCACCCATATCACGAATGAGTTCTTTAGGACTAATAAAGTTCAACCCCTTTCTACTCATCACCTCTTTCCCTTTGCTCGGGTTAGCCTGTTTTGGAGGAATAGACTTGAGATGAATCTTGTTGCCATTAAACATGAAGGAGCATGAATTGGAACGGCCATAGAGAGTGACATCTAAATCAAACAACCATAGCCTTCCTAGAATGATATGTCCTACATCCATAGAAATCACATCACACCAAATTTTGTCTTTATAATCAAGGAACTGAATAGGTACCTGACAACGTTCTTTTACTATTATGGATGAGGCATCTACCTAAGAAACATTATATGGGTGAGTATACTTGAAGATACTTCATTGATGCAACTACTACTATCCACTATGACCTTACAACCCTTATCATTGATCTTAGTGTAGGTGTGAAAAATGGTATGACGACGCCAATCTTCCGTCTCTCGGGTTTGTGTAAGGATACACTGAACTACACCCATTCGAGGATTGCTAGAGGTAAGTTGTCTCTCTCATACACTAAGGAAAATAGTCCTAAGGCATCCCACTAAATTTTCCTCACACTTTTCATCCACATCTTCAAATTCCTTTATGTTGGGTTCATACACTTGTTTCTCTATTAACTCAAAACTATCGATTCTCTCACCCTTCCTAATAACTAGGGCTTGGGAGGGGCAGATAGCAGATACGTGCCCAAAACCATGGCACTTAAAACATTGGACTGGACTCGAGAGTTATTTCTAGGACCCTCAGGTAAATTACTCCTATTCTTATTATCTTTCACAACCTGGGTACTAGGGGGTGGTCCCAAAACAGACGTAGTGTTGACAATGAAGGATGGTTATTAGCGGGGTGACTATTATTGCGCTTTGCAAACGGGGGCTTAGCTACTAGTTCGTAATTCTGGACTAGAGTGTAGGCCTCATCTAAAGTGGTGACTCCCCTAAGGACAACCTCTCTTCGCAGCTCATAACTAAGATCACGTCTAAACCGACTCAAAGTAACAGCCTCATCCTCCTGAACATTACATCTCATCATGAGTTCATCAAATTGGGTTATGTATTCTTTCATTGGCCTATTACCTTATCGGATATCGTTCCACTGATCTAGCAAATTACCATGATAGGACAAAGGCAAATACTTGCGCTTAAGTCTTACTTTCATCTCCTCCCAATCTACAACTGGGGGCTCATGACACCTAATAAGTAAATTCTCAACACTTTCCCAATACAATTGGGCACTCCCTATCAGTTTCATCTTAGCAAACCGACACTTTCTCTTTTCAGAAAATTGGTACCACTCAAAGAAGCGGTCCATATCTTTCAACCATTTTGTGAACACCCAAGGATCTAGGCGACCGTCAAAAGTCGGGGCTTCTATTTTGACTTGTTTCATTAATTTATCATCATTACGTTTAGGTGACCTGTCATTCCTACGCTGTGGCACTAAGTCTCTATCAGGATTCTTAGGTCTAGTGTGTTCCTCAATTATGTCCATCTTAGTATTTAGTTTTTGAATGGCTTCAATGAGGGTTGCTAATTGGGTTTGAAATTGGTCATCTGCCATAGTGCTAGAGGATGCCAATGTGCGACCACTACGTAATTGCATACAAAGATTCTATGACTAAACTTGTTGATATCAATAACGACTCGTGCAACTTATTACTAATATGAACCTAAACTGTTTATATATAAAGACACTTAAAACTCTAGATGTTGATTAGATTATAAGATAACTCGAACAAGGTGCAAGCAACAGTTCTGTCTCTCTATTATTATTATTATTATTATTATTATTTTTAACAAGGAATCAAAACGCAAAGAAAGAAGTAAATAAACACTTGGTATATCACTCGCTTAAGGTATATAAGTGAAGGTATTTTCCTTAGTTTTAAGAAATAAAGGGAAAAATAGGGAAGGGTAATAAAATAAAATAAAAAAAGATAGGATAGAACAAATGTGGGCAATAGGATCAATGTAGGGAAAATAAAATGGATGTTGAAATGGGAGTAGGCACAATGCACACAATAATTCAATTAATTGCTAAATTAGAGAGTAGTTAATAACATCAAAAATATAACGGAATGAAATTACCGTTCGAATTGGGAATCGGAAGTGCACTACTGCTCTGGAATCCACAAAAAAATGAATCAAGATGTGGTCTGGATTATTCTAGTCCTCGTCGGAGTTCGCTAGAAAAGTCACTGGAATTCGTCGAAAAAGTCACCGGAGGTCACCGGGGTTACCTGGGAGTTCGCCAGAGGCAGGTGGTACTACTGGACTTTGCCAGAGTTCGCCGAAAAAGTCGCCGGAAGTTGTTGGGGTCACCGGCGAGTTTGCTGGAGGTAGGTGATGCCACTGGTAGGGTTTGCTGGAATTAAATATTAGTAGAAATGCATGAAAACGTACTCGAAGGGTTTGAGGATGCGTGGCCGCGATAACTGCTGCGGCGGTTGCTGTTTTTTTTTTTTTAGATTGTTCCAATTATTCAATAGTGATGGAGATTGAAAAAAAAGTTCGTAGGATCTTTACTCTATTACCAAAGTTGATGTAGGGTTGAGTAGAAAAAAGAAAGGGTCAAAGAAGAAGAAGAAGAAGAAGAAGAAGAAGAAGAGAAGAATAAGTGGAGAGAAGTAATCAGAATTCTTCAATCAATGTTCAACTAACCCTAATTAGGGTTTAAATAGAAAATATCATAGGCCTAACACAAAGGCCTAGAATAAAATAAACCTAATACTAAAATAGCTCAAAACAAATAGGTTCGAAATAATAAATAAAACAAAACCTAATTAACTAAAATAAATATTAATAATCAGTCCATAATAATAATGGTTGGGCCTCCTTAGCCTGACGTTCATATACACGTCCATTTCGTCTACTGGTATCCACATCACATTGTTTTCCAATAAATTAAGTTTATACATTAAATAACACAAATAGTAATTACATAACTTTTTTATATAACAATAGCTCTTAGGAATTTTTCAAATTCAAAAGAACATTGCACGAATTCCCATTTTAATTATTCTCTGGATAAATTCTACTCCTAAAATTTAAGTTACTCACATTTACTATATTTCTTTTATTTTATAAAGTATATATATGATTAATACTAATATTTTTTATTTTAGTTATTTTTATAAAACCAATTAAAAATTTATTATCAAATCATATGTGGCACTCTCTATATTCGTCATTCTATTTGTTTAATTTTTACGAATATTTGAATAAAATTAATCTTGAGGGAGTGATTATTGTTTCAAAATTCTTATTCTAATTTTTAGTTACTCTTGAGTTTCCAATTATGATACATGTTATCTAGTCCTCCAATTTATTTTTCTTAATGACCTTAACATCTAGGATATTATATGACACACAAGAATAATAACGTGTCTGATCTTTTTTTATTAGTTTTTTTATGGACCTCCTGGACTCTCCATTCCCACCTTCAAATGAATTTCAAAATATTGATAACAATATTATCACGGGGTTATGAAGGAGAAGGCAATGTGAGAAAAATAAGGTGAAATGGGTTTTTCACCAAACAAGAGTCTTATTAACTCTTACACCGGCCCTTATAAACAACAAACGTGGGAAGGGCAATAATCTATCCCAATTGGTTACAATTGGCTTCTAACCGATTTCAGCCGTATAACACAACAGGCCCTCACCATAAGTCAGATAAAGAATTGGATTGTACAATTGGGTAAAGACTGGAGAGCATGGATGGACTTGAAAAACCCCCACTCAAGAGTAATCGGAATGAGATGGAATTATGACACAAATATCTTGGAAGCGCTTGAATAGTGGTGGGCCTAGCAGCAACAGGTGCATTACATTAGTGTATTTATTTCCTTAATGATTGTTAGTTCATTTTTATTTTGTTGTTATAATATCATATGTCCAACTTACCACTCAATGTTTTATTTATTTATTTTTTTGGCATTCATTCAGACTACCCCCCCAGTCATGAAATTCAAAGACCGAGAATTGGAGCATGCGATTTGATGGAGAAGGTTTTTGAAGGTACTACCGCAATTAGAGAGTACCATTGGACTCCATCCGCCAGACCCGCCGCACCAAAGGTTGGACAAGATTCAAGATAGTCAAGCCAAGCAGAGTTTGTCGCCTCTGGCGGTTCCCCTCCAATTGCCGAGCTAAACATCCTGGCGGAAGGGACAGTTGGCACAGGTTCAGGCAGAGGTGATAGAGGGAGGAGTATAACGATATGGATGACCAGCATAGTGGCTCAAGATGCCACCAAAGCCACATGGAATAGATGTGCGAATCCATTGTTGATATGGCTGATGCCGTGCAAGAGAAAAGCAATGAGGTTCGACTTGTTTGGGCGCTTCTGGCAAATTCAATGCAAGATTGTATTGCTAAATTGCTTGCCATGGAATCATTTGATAGCTACTCAGACCTGTACCCATTTGCTATTGACTCCTTCTCCGTAGTAGTCAACTGGGAGGCATTCATGTCGCAGCCCGATGATGATCATAGCATGCGTTGGTTATTGGACCAACAATGCAAATATAAACGAATGCATGCGCCTCCCTTCGATTTCCCCCACTATCTTTATTTCCCTCCACCCGGTCCAAACAACACATTTTAGGGTTTCTTCCCCCCTCAGTAGTTGTGCTTCCCAAGTTTCCATGTTGTTATGTTTCCTACCGTTCATATTGCTTACATTGTTTTCTTATATTTATTTGCTTTACTTTGATATTGTACGGATATTTGATCATGATGTGTGCTATTACTGTGGATGAGACTTTTTATTTCAAATATTATTATTTGCATTTTATGCCAATCCTTTCTACCACTTAATTACTCTCACCGCATAGCACATTTGATGGTTGGCCCTTCGTATGATTGTTTTCTAGTTTTCTATATATTAAGTACAATAATATACGTTATTGTTCACTAATTGTATTGTTGTTTGTTTTGTAATATATCCTAGCTCAAACAAACTCCATGGCACATGATAGGGATGACATTTCGGCAACATTCAATGCCATTGTTGGAGGAGTGCTGCGTGATGATAAGTTTATTGATGCCTACATAGCATCCACGACTACACATGCCTATCAGTACTACTCATCATTTTTATGCAAGCAACCACGCCACATGTCTTCTCTATCCAACCTGAAGTGGGTCCACAAATTTCTAGATAACCACCTACAGTGTCTGTATGAGGCGTGCTACGTAAATAAATACGTTTTCATGACCCTGTGTGAGGAACTCACAATGGTCTTACTCGACGGTCTAATGTTTGTTTACCTATTAAGGAGAATGTTGTTATTTTTTTACAGACTTTGGTGAACATGTCAAATCGTCAACTGCAGCAGTGATTTCAACACTCCGTTGAGACTATAACCCGTAACTTTCACATGGTATTATCAGCCATGAAACGTCTGTCTGGTGCATCTTTAGCTAGATTTTGACCAAACCGTGACACATCCTTGCATTCTCAATAACTCTTGTTACATGCCCTTTTGGTAAGAATTTCACTCGTAGCTTTTAGTCATACGTATGGTATGATTACAAAATGTGATTTTCTTTTACTATTATCGATGTAGGACTGTGACAGTGCTTTGGATGGCACCCATGTAATTTGCGTAGCCCATCAGACAAACAATTTGCCTTCTGCAATACGAAGTGTGGATTCACACAAAATATCCTCACTACCTGTGATTTCAACTAACGTTTTGTATTTGGTCTCATACAGGTAAGAGGAGAGTATATACGACAGCCATGTTTTCAAGAAAGTGATATCCAATCTGAACGAATAGTTCCCGTACCTAATCCCAAGTACCTCTACTACCAAATGCCAATACAGGATAATCTTTTCAGAATTTAATTATTATACTTCACCTTTCACAATTTGTAATTCCTTACTTCTTTCTCACAGTTCAAGGAAGATACTTTCTTGTTGACTCTAGATATCCAAACAAGAGTGGTTTCCATGCACTATACAAGGTCGACAGGATGCATTTTTAGCAGTTTCGGAGTGGTTGTAGCCCAAGGAATCCATGTGAATGTTTCAACGAGGTCTATTCCTCTTTACGAAGTGTGATTGAACAGACTTTCAACATATGAAAAAATCGATGGTCCATCTCACGAGCAATACTGCCGTACGAATGGGCCTAAGGAATTCCAAGTGCAGGTTGACATTGTTAGTTGTTCAATGGGCCTTCACAATTTTATACTCAAGCACAGAGGGCCTGATTAAATAGGGTTTAGCGCAATTCACACACTGCAGAGGGTACGTCATCGTCTATACATATTGTCAAGCCCGATGACAGTTCTGATACCATTGTAGACCAGGGAGAGGTTGACATTGAAGATTTGCAGGGTGACCGTAGAATAGACAAAGTACGCGATAGAATTTGTAGGATAGTTACGAGTAACAACCGGTTTCATTGTTAACTGCGTCCTCCTATTATTCCAAATAAAATTATTTCTTTAATTTTGCACGCTGCATCAAAGTGAAATGAAATGTTCAATGCCATGCCTCCGGTACATCTAGGGCTTGTATCGTATGTCTACCATTATTTATATAGCTTCAACTATTAGTGGTTTTTGTTAAGTATGTTTGGCATTGTCATTTTTAGTATTGTATCATTTATAGTATTGTAATATTTAACGAGCACATAAACTTCTTTTTAAAATGTAGTTATAAATGTTTCACATTTAAAACATTACTTTACTTATTATAATTAAACCTTGATCAGTTAATACTTTACTTGTTTAATTTAAACTTAGTATTAGTTACTCGTGCCTAGAGGCACAGAGATAATTACAACCTGTAAATAACAGAAATTTAATTTATAAAGCAAATGTATATGAAAAAATGTAAAAATAACATATCAAAATAATGTGGTGTGCCGGTCTATGAAACCCTGTATAATTTTTACTATGATAAATAGAGTTTTAGAATGACTTTATAAATATATTTAGATTTTTTTTATTAGATATACA
This sequence comes from Vitellaria paradoxa, assembly GCA_019916065.1. Taxonomy (NCBI): domain Eukaryota; kingdom Viridiplantae; phylum Streptophyta; class Magnoliopsida; order Ericales; family Sapotaceae; genus Vitellaria; species Vitellaria paradoxa. The sequence goes on from CM034238.1 coordinate 22,494,046, forward strand.
ATGAAATGAAAGGTAGCGCAATTTTTTGTGTTCGGTAAAAAGTAAAAATTTCTATTAATTTTTAGTTATTTACTGAAAAGATGAAGAAATTTTTAAAAATTTTTAACAACTTTTGACTGTTATGTAAAAAGTTAGAGAAATTTTAACAAAATTTTAGTCATTTTTGAGGTACTTCCAAATGGCCCAAAAAAAAAAAAAAAAAGTAAAAGTTGTTAAATATTTTTTTTAGTTCCAAATGGATCCAATATTTTGATTTTTCTAATTTTGTTTTGTTGCATTGCATTATCCTATAATTTCTTAAAATAAAAAAGAAATCTTTGAGAAAATCTATCTATACAGTTTGAGTCACAGGAGTAACTAAACATGTACAACGTGAAAAGAACATGATGTTGTCCTTGTCTTTTTGTAAATAATGTTAATTCATTCTTCTTACTTTTTTATTTATCAATTTGTTTATAAAAAATTAAAAATGAAAATTCATATCATAATCTTTGTTTAAAATAAAAATCTTTTAGAAAATATTTTTTGCAAGGTCTAGACAAAGTACTTAAACATAACTACCATATAACTTAAATATTGATTTTCCTTAAATTGTCAATTCAAATTTTAGAAGTTATTTACTTATTTTTTTTAGGGTGGTCGATCATTTAGAGGAAGTCCAAACGTTTTGAAATTGTAAGTAAAATAGATGAAACAATAACAAAGGTACGATACTGCATATATGAAAAAAAGGTACAGTGATACATAAAATAAACAATCACGAGATAAATTACACATATCAAAACAAACGTACGGTACTCCATAAATTAAACATTCATGATAACAAATAAATCCAAACATCAGGACGACGGAGTGTGATTCAAACAAGGGAACGGCATGCTACTGCAGTCGAGGTAGTTGTCCTACTCCTGGGTAGGAAACTAAGCCATTGTGAACTCATTCATGCGCTCCACTGTTGTTGATTGTAGTACATCTGATGGACCTCCGGCCGAGGTCAATTGAATGTTCTTGGGACTCCCTCCAACTTTCGGCAGTTGCATGCTCATATTCCATGGAGTGGAAATAGTACTCCCTCCACTGCGCGTTAGCATGATGCTCTCGTTCGTAACTCAACGTTAGGGCATCCATTCTCTCTAAAACGTTTACACTCAAGCTTCTTGCAGCCGTGTCATCATGTGTTGACATGGCTACAGCTGTTTTCTTCCACTTTTTTGGGCTGTGGATTTATTAAGGGTCGTTCCATCGATGGGCTTTTCTTATGGCAGCATTTTCTCATTGTTTCCAATCTTACTTGGCGCATGTGGTAACGAATAGGCCATACAGGAGAGTAGCGAGGTTGTTAATGTTTTCTTTGTGTAAATTTATAACCTCTCCAATCAACGCCCGGGCATATACTTTATTTCCCGTCATTATGGTGCCAAATAACAACGCTCGCTTAATGTTAACATCCATAGTCCGCTTCTATGGAATGAGACTAGATGCTGGCACAATGTTAAGGATGCGTTACTCATCCTTCAGTTCACCCTGCAGGTACACAGTTCCTATCCTGGGGTATTATTCTTACTAATCAAAGGCAAAAGTTGGGCAGTCTCGTACTTATCGCCATAATTGTAACCTAGATGTGTGATGACAGGGAGTTAAAGGATGGTGGTGAAATGGTGAGGCCCGATTATGTAGTCATTGCCCTAGAGCTTGGAAAAGATGCATGAGACTTAGGGTAATACTCAATCTCCTTCAAATTAGAGTAGACTCACGAATAAGTTCCTCACACACATGTGCACATTGAGTTAAGAACGTCTACCAGCCTCGTCGCTCAAACTCACACACGGTGCTGAACTCTTGTATCGTGGAGTCATTGAAATCTAAATATTGCTTCACCACCATCGTTTTCCTACAATAATGGTCTGTGTATTTTTTTAGGCCTCGGCATTATGAAATTTGATCTTATCCTACCAGTATTTTTTGCTAGCTAAAGTCTTTCTCGTTACTTGTTTGAAACGTTTGCCGATCGAGGAAGCCATGTTTGAAATGAATAAATAAAAGAAAATGAGGGAATGACATCAATAAGCAATAGTTAATAATAGTTAGGTGTAGATATTCAAGTAGGCATTTTTTTTGTATGGTTTTACACTGTTGTGATTGGTAATTAATTTAAAACAATCATTATTTAAAAAATTATTATGCTTAGAAAATATTATAATATTGAATAGAAGACCAATGATAATGTAAGAATATCTTCGTTACTCTCCTTTCTATCTTTTTCTTTTGCATATTATTTTCTCGAGAACCAAATAGATCACTAGGGTTTAAAAAAAAAGATTGTTTTAATAAGAGCTTGAGTTAAGAAAATACGAAAAGTCCTCTGCTTTGACAAGTTACCAAAAAATACAGAAACAAAGCATAGCCATTTGCGAATAAGTTACACACAAGTAGAATATATATATATATATATATATATATATATATAAGGAAATCCAGAGTCCAGACAGAGCAAAAAAGAAAGTGAGAGATACTTTGCCTAACGTTAATGGATTGTGTCTAATACATACTATACGTATACCTATATATGCATACATAGAGGACACGGGGGGTAGGAAAGATGAATCTAAGAAAGAAATTGTGCTTCACAGTTTCACACTTGCTCTCTTTTGTGACACTGCTTTGAGCATTTGCTTGGACGGAAATAGCGATTAATATATAGGTGAGAGAATGAAGTAAAATAACAAATATGCCCATGTATTGGACCCCCCGACATGTCAGCAAAATTTGGGGCTTTGTCCAGACTCGTCCAAACGGAATGGCTGCGACGTTCACGGTTATGCCATCGGTCATAAGGCACTGTAAGAGCCCCTGAATAACGTGACATGGCTGACAAGCCTTTCAATTATTGCTGCCAAGTGAAACCCATCCAAATGACAATTGGCTTAATGTTAGGACGGTTTCAAGCAAAATTGAGGAGGAAAAAAGAAAGCAAGTGTCTATACGATTACTATAAATCCATCGGAACGACCTCGAAAAAATTGGTTACAGTATGTATCATTTGGTAGCTTAGGAGTCTGTGATAAGAATAACAAAAAAATTTTTTACTATTTGACTAACTGAATTCTAATTATCGATTTTTTTAGAAAGTATTGAATTTTTTTCGAACTTGGAGACGGTAAGAAGGGATAAAAAAAGTAATAGAGGTTTTCAGAAATTTTCAGAGATTTTCTACGAAATTTGTTGTGCCATTAATGTCAAGTAAGGTATCTCTTAATTACTTTCTTCTCTACCCTGTCTAGATTTTAGATTTCCTTATATATAGATATATTCTACTTGTGTGTAAATTGTTCACAAATGGCTATACTTTGTTTCTTTATTTTTTGGAAACTTGTCAAAACAAAGGACTTTTCATATTTTCTTAACTCAAGGTCTTTTTAAAACAATCTTTTTTTTAAACCCTAGTGATCCGTTTAGTTCCCGAGAAAGTAATATGTAAAAGAAAAAGAACAAAAATAGAAATTAATGATGATATTCTTACATTGTCATTAGTCTTCTATTCAATATTACGTCATTTTCTAAGTATAATAATTTTCTAAATAATGATTGTTTTAAATTAATTACTAATCACAACAGTGTAAAACCACACAAACAAATGCCTACTTGAATACCTACAACTAAATATTATTAATTATTGTTTACTGATGTCCTTTCCTGCCTTTCTTTCATTTATTCATTTAAGACATGACTTTTTCGATTGGCAAACGTTTCAAACAACTAGTGAAAAAGATTTCAGCTAGCAAAAAAGACTCGTGAGATAAGACCAAATTTTGTAGTACCGAGGCCCAAAAAAAATACACGGACTATTACTGTACAAAGGCGGAGGTGGTGGAGTGATATTTAGATTTCAAGAACTCCACGATACAAGAACTCAGCACCGTGCGTGAACTTGAGCGACGAGATTGGTGGATGTTCTTTACATAATATGGCCATGTGTATGAGAAACTTGTTCATGAGTTCTACTCTAATTTGAAGGAGATTGAATTATACCTTGATGGCCCGCGTATCTTTTCCAAACTTCAGGGCAGGGACTATATGATTGGGCCCCACCATTTCACTACCACATTTCAATCGCACATTCAAATTACAATTATGGAGATAAGTACGAGACTGTCCAACTTGTGCCTTTGATTAGCAAGAATAACCCCCTTGGATCGGAATTGTGCACCCACAGGGGGAGTTAAAGAACGAGTACCCCATCCTTAACATTGTGTCAGCATCCAGTCTCATTTCATAGAAGCGGACCATGAACATTAACGTTGAGCAAGCATTGCTACTTCACACCATAAATGACGACCAAAGAAGTATGTGCTTGGACGTTGATTATAAAAGTTATAAACCATTTCGACCCAAGCCACTGCCTCGCTTTGTCCAAACAGCCAATGCATTTCCATTAGGACAGTTCGCACAAGAAATTTGGGATTCCAACTACAAAGAAGCGGAATCCATGAAATACAACTAAGCAAAGGTATTTTTCTCTCGATCCCAACACACTGACTACCAATAGACTTGTAAAAAGAAAGAAAAAAAATATTCTCAATCCATTCATGCTAAGTTTAGAAAGAGAAATAAAGAAATCTCCAAACCCAAGATCTACGATAGCCAATACGAGTTTTCGACAATAGAAAATGAAAATAGCATATGTAAATGAAAGAGAATGGGAAGAAGTATCTTTCAATTCGAGCACGAGAACGATACACGGTGATATGGGCATCTCTGATATTGGGTGTTTATTGAAAAAAAAATATCGTCTCATTACATATGGTATTCTTGTGCCTCTATTGATGGAGTTTCGTAGCCAATATAGAGAGCTCTTCCTTATTTGTTCTTGGTTGCTACATTTGATTGACAGAAGAAAATGTAAGTGAAAAATCTTACAGGAAAAGAGAACGATTCTTGCATAGGAATAGGTGTAAAACGATAATATTTTAAGTCTGATTTGGTCTGTACCAGAGCCATGACTAATACAAACTTTTAAAACCGTCCAAACTATAATCCAAACCGTTGGGACAGGAATCTTATTGTTCCTCTTTGAAAAATGCAATTTAAGATGTGTGCGAAAATTTCTCAAACCACTTTTTTTCGATATTTTTCGTTATTTTTTGTCATGCCGAATGCACCCTAAGTAACTTGAAAATGATGGCAAAATTTTAGATGACCAAGTTTGAAAAGAAAAATAAATGAAAGAAATCAATGTTTTTTATTTCATTAAGTTAGAAAATAAAACAAAATAAAAATTGTTTTTAATTTGCTTGTTAAAAATACAAATATAAATTAAATTTATTTTAATCTTTGATTCATAGATATACAAATATATATAATTTTTTATTTTCTTATTCTAAACTAAGCCTAAAACTTTTTACCATACCACCGCTCATTGATGTTTTTTCCATTTAATTTTACGCTGTTTGCAAGAAGCAGCAGCAAGTTCATGTCTGTAATTATATAAATATTGTGAACAAAGAAGAAAACATTGCTAATATGAGAATTCAAAATCGCAAGACCTACTTAGCAAAGAGTATGTTCATCACACTCCGAAACACCGGACCTCTCTTCCCCTGCAGCACCTTTCTAACGTCCTTCTCGTCCGGCACAAATCCCTTCACCTTCATCTCGTCCAGAAACTCCCTCCCCTCCGCGGCCTTCTCCTCCCTCGCAAACGCCTCGAACACAGCCACATAAGTATCCGCGTTGGGCTTCATCCCCTTCCCCATCATCTCCATCACGTACTTCTTCGCCTCCACCAGCATCTTCCCGTCCCGGGAACTCGCTAGGCCCTTGATCAGCACCGTGTAGGTGTAGGCGTTCGGCATCACCCCCGACGCCAGCATTCGGAGGAACACCTTGAGGGCCTCCTTGGGCTGGCCGGCGTTGGCGTAGGCCTCCACCACGGCGGTGTGGGCCACCACCTCCGGCATCTGGCCCTTGTCCTTGATCTGGCTGAAAAGCTCCAGAGCCTCGTGGGTTAGCCCGTCTTTTGACAATCCGTCGAACATCTTGACGGCGTTGTTGAAGAGCCCCTCGGTTCGAATCTTATGGAACACTTCTTGCAAGTTGGTGGGATCCTCCGGCTCCTCGATTACGGGTTTCTTGCTGAACGGGTCGTACGGCGGTGGCAGCTTGCTCTTGTCGATCTCCGCCGCCGCCGCCGTCGTTGTCTCTTCGCCGTCGGACTCGGAATCTGACAGAGAGAAATTGACCAGCTTGGGGTTGCGCTTGGTGGAGTTAACTTCTGCGGAGGTGCTGCAGAATGGTCTAACAGGAAGTGATGAAAATGGGCTATGAATTTTGGGAAATGGGGATGGTGAGGTAGAAATGTGGAAGTGGGAACGGGAAGCGGAGAAGAGACGGGTGCAAAGGGAGAGAGTAGAAGAGAAGTGAGAGACCATTAGAGAACGAGCTATGGTTATCGCCGCCATTGTTAAGGTGCTGCGTGTGGTGGCTTACACGGTGAGAGTGTAGTTTTGACGCCCCCCGAGAGAAGAATCTGGAACGCACCGCGACCCCGCGCTCCCCAAACGGCGAAGTGAAAATGATTATACTTTACCTTTTTTTATTAAAAGAAAAAAAGGGAAATGGGTAAAAAAAACTAGAATAGTTACAAATTTCCTTTCCCTTTATTTTGTAATAATGTTTGGAGGCGCAACTCCTAGTTAAAATACTATCAATTTTTGTTTTTTAATGTTTGGCAAACGGTAAATTTTTGTTAATTTTTTTATTCAATTATAATAATTTCTCAACTTAAAAGTGTTATTAAAAATTGCTAAAAATTATAAAAAATTTTATCAAACATTCAAAAGTTACAAAAAATTATTAAAAATTACTATTACACACAAAAAATTACAATTAACAATTTTTGACAAAAAAAATAAAAATTACTAAAATTTGAACTTCTAAACATACCGAGATTAACCTCTACTCTTCCTACAATTATTTTTCTTAACAATTGTGAAAAAAATAAACATAAAACAATGGTTTGGTTAATTCTTATCAAAACAATTATGAAAAACTTGGAAGAATAATATTTTAAATTATGAAAGTTTTTTATTATTTTCAAAAGTTTAGGAGAGAAATCGAGAGTCTGGGTGTGTATGTGTCTTTATAATTCTACCTGATAGGCTAAGTTTGTAACTTGGTTTATTGGGTTTGTGTTCAGTTAAAAAACAAAACTAATGTATGGTTCCCTTTACGCTTCGTTTGGCATCCTTGGCAGCTACTAGCTATTAGTTGCTACAGTGATAGACCAAATTTATTCTCTTATATTCTAATATTTTTTTAAATTTTCAAGAGCAAAAATGTCAAATTAATCAAAATTAAAAATTCACCTAAAAAAAGTTACATTTTTTCCTTCCCTAACACAAAAATAGCTGACTTATTTTTAGTTAACTACTAACTAACTAAAAATAAGCCAACTATTTTCCTTCCCAAACCAAGCCTTAGTGTCATTCTCATTCTGTGAGCTATGCAGTTCTCTCATCCTGTTGGTTGGGCTAATGCTCATGAGTTGAAATTGGTTTTATATTAGTTTTGATCAGATTTTGCAATATTTCTGTGACAATATATTCCATTTTCTTTTGTTTTTATTGTTGGGGTTTTAGTTTTTTGGATTTTGTTTTTCAGGTCTCAAGTATTCAGGTGAATGATAATTTTTCATTTAGGCTTTTTGAATTTCATAAAAATATGGGGTTTTATCTGTATTTAGCTTTTAATTCTTTTTGCATCTTGAATTCTAAAGCTCCAAATAAAGCGGCTATCTTTCTCACTATTTATGAGTTGGCAATAGAAATGAAACTACAAAAAGCTGTATTTTTTAGCCTTTTAGATGAAATAAAGGGTTGGATGAAATAGTAAGAAAGTTAGGTCCTTATTAGACACATTTAGGACATAATTGGATACATATAAGACATGTCACTTGGCAAGTCCAATATTTTAAAATATTCTTTGGGCATAGGAAATGGCCATGAATTTTTGACTCCCAAGCACACCATTATAAAATGGGTTGATTTGTAATTTTTGAAAGTTTTTGGGAGGGGGCGTAAAAGTGAACTTTCAGTAAACTTTTGGGCAAAATTAAAATTTTGAAAAAAAAAAATGGAAGAAAAACCCTAACGTTGGCATGCTCGTCCGTCACACAGTTCATCAATTTGCTCATCAATCATCAACTTTTAAGAGTGTGAAGTGTGAACCGAAAAAGCAAAGTGAACGACTCTAACGGCAATCCTCTCTGATAGTCTCAGTGAGTTCTTTCTCCGCTTCTCTCTCTCTCTCTCTCTCTCTCTTTCTGTTTCCCCCTCTCCCAAAATTTCCATTACCAAGCAAAGCATCGTAGCATAGTCCAAGCGCCCAACACATATTCTGATATTTTGATAAACCTCCTTGATTCTTGATAATGTCCACATTTCAGTAGCTCCCTGCATAGATCTTTGTGGATTTGTGTCAATTCCTTTTAACTTTTGTGACTTTTCTCTATTTCTTATCCATAAATTTTTGCTAATTGTATTTCGAATTCTATTTTTTTTTTATCTTCTAAAATCTCTTATTTATTTTGGTTATGTGGCACTGTTTTTGGTTACAGAAATGTCTTGTTCTGGTTATAACAACCCGCATCCACATAGTATAAGATTGTCCGCTTTAGGCTTGGTAAACTGCTTCCCAAGAAGTCACCCATCCTAGTACTGTCCCCATTAGAGTACACTTAACCCTGGAATTCCCACTGAATCCAGTGCCCTCACGGCTTTAAAACGCGTTGTACTATATTGATGTCGAATATTACATATATGTCACTTCCTTCCACGACCCAAGCGATGTGGGATGGGAGGTATTGCTTCTGTGCTTCACCTTCGATTTCACTCTCCCGCAGGCAGAGTTCCTCACGGGCAGGTCCTTCACAATCCTCCCCCTTTACAGGGCACACTTCCCAGCATGGCCTCCTGCTTTACTCTCCCACAGGCAGAGTCTCTCACAGGCAGGTCCCCCACATGCAGGGCCCCCACACGCATGATCCCACACTTCCGGCTGAGCATTGGCTCTAATACCATTTATAACGACTCGCATCCATATAGTACAACATTGTCCACTTTGGGCTTGGTAAGCTGCTTCCCATGAAGTCACCCATCCTAGTACTGGAGGGGGCAATTATAAATTTCGATGTAACTATTGCTAATACCCAAGGGGTGAGGGCATTTGGTAAAGACTAAAAATGTAGGGAATGTTCACAGGTTAGTAGTGCAGATATTCTTGAGTTCCAAAGGATAGAGGAAGGAGAAGGGTTGAAGTGAAAAAAAATCACAACCAAAGAAAGTTCCTTCTTCCCACTCCTACATCATCATTTGGTGGCATATCATTTAGTCAATTACACAAGAACTTGAATGAAAAAAAAAAAAAAAAAAAGAACAAGTGTTAGTGGAATCGATAACCCTCTTTTAAAGGCTTTTGATCTTGGGCTCGAATGTCATGTTTTATTTATGGAGTGCTAAATTAATTTTTTTTCCAATATAATTATTTAAATTCATTCTATTGACTCGCGGCTGCTAGGAAGCCTTAGTTTGTAAATCAAAAGAAATCCATTTATTTTTTGATTTTTTATTAATACAGGGTGCGTTTAGTGTATAAAAATTTAGTAAAAATTTCTGAAAATTTTTAAAATTTTTTAAAAATCTCTATTACATTTTTACATATTCTTACCTTATCAAAGTTCAAAAAAAATTCAATACTTTTCAAAAAAAAGTTAATAACTAGAATTCGGTTAATCAATTAGCAAAAATTTTTTCGCCATTCTCACCATAGACTCTCAAACTACCGAATGACACCCACTTTAACTATTTTTTTGTAGGGTCGTAAAAACTGTTCTAATGGATTGTAGAAACCGTTCTAACGGATTCGTGCAACCAACTTCCGTTTAAATGATTTTTACAATCCGTTTGGATGAATTGTAGTATAAAAAAGTCACGACTGTCTAAAATTTTGAATCTATCCAAATAGAAATCCAATCTGTCATAATAAAATCTTACTGTTCATCTCTAAAAAATGCGGTTTAAGATGTGTGCACTAAACGTAAAAAATTTCTCCAAATCATATTTTATCTTATTTTATTTCACTTTTTATCACTCTAAACACACCATAATTTTTTGTCAAAATTTATTTTTTGTGGACATGTTATTCATTTTTTAAATGATAAGAAAGTTTAAAAATTATGAATAATGTAAGTCAGCTTATTTAAAAAAAAAAAAGAAAAGAAAACTTGGCTTATTGTGTGACTTTTTTTTGTAATTTTTTTTTAAATATGAATTACATGCCTAACAACAATAACAACAACAATAATAATAAATTAAATTTTGACCAAAAAAAATAATATAAGATGAAAAGGAACCTGGAAATTCTGTTCACAGCCAAATCTTCTCTTGTTTTTAGGTATATATATTTCTTTGTTGAAAAAAAAAATATATATATATATATATATATAAAATTAAGTCGTATTTAGTTATTTTTGGATAAGTTGGACCAAACGTTGGCTTTTGTAGTTTATTCCTCCCCCCGGGGGGGGGGGGGGGGATCAAAACCTTTTTAGTTGGCTTTCACTGCATAAAACCCCAACTCTGTTTGGTGAGCTCTGGAGATTTCATTTCTTCGCATAAAATTCCCAAGTACGTTTTCTCTCTCTCATCCTTCTTCGATTGCTTCATTTTTTTTCCCCTTTCTTTTGGTGGTCAATTGATGAGTAAATCTCTTCTTTTTTATATCAGAAGATCGTGGAGATTATGCATTTTTTTTTTTTGCTGCATGTCGTAAATCTACTAAATTATGTCTCGTTGAAAATTTGACCATTTTGTGATTTGATTTTAGCTTTTTCTGTCCTTTAAGTAATTGTTTAGTTATAGCGCAATTTCTGCTATTTTCTCAAGTGTTTCTCTAGAAACCCAGAAATTAGGTTAGATTTTCCAATCCATCCAACTCACAATTACAATTAAACCATCAATTGCATGTGGGTTGGAGTACAGATTTTGATATGCTTTATCACTATTGGGGGATTTGATTGATAAAATGTCTTTATATTGTTTCTTTTTCTCCCCCCCCCCCCCAAAACCCCCCAATCCCCACCCCCCAAAAATAATATGTATATTTGAAATGAAACTAACTGAAGTACAGACTAGGCATGGCGGAACCGAGCATTGGTATTCTTATAGATATAGTTGACGAGGAATGGATGCGGGACACACTTCCTGATGATGGTATCATTTTCCTGCTTCCCTTATTTCAAATTTACTTGCACACACTCTTGCGGGAGGATAATCTCTTTGAACATGATTTTCTCCATGGAAAATTTATTGAAATTTTATTTACTTCACCGTTGCAGATCTTCCATTACCTCCAGTGATGGTTTCTCGGACTGATGACAATGAAGATTCAAGTATGTCTTCCGTAACACAATAATTTTCATTAGACTGATGGCATTTTGAAATTTGTTAGTTTCCATTATTTTGCTGTGATGTTTGCAGTATGCTTCTGTGCTTGATAATTTTAGTTTGTTGTTATTTATCAGTTGAAGGTTCTGATTGCAAATATGGTTCAAACCTAAAGACATATTGAAAGATTATAAGTGTTAGTTATAGGTGTTTTGCCGTTCTGGTTTTGCTTGAGCGAGTCTGTTCTTTTTGTCTAACTGAACATGTTGGGTTTAGTTGCCGATCCAATATTTTGGAATGTAAAAAATATATACAATGTGGTTCTTATGGATGGATATTTGACCTCTGGCTCATCAGCTATTGCAAAAAAGATTATTATTATCATTTTGAGGCCTTGTTTTTAATCCATCCTTGATTAAAATAAGTTTGTCCTCATTGTCTTGTTGGTTTTCTGCTGCATATTTGTTTCCTTCTGAATCTTCACAGCTGTTATCTTCCCATTGGTGGACCTAATAATTGACTCTGACTGTTTGCTGTTGTGAATTTGCTTTGTTTACCAGATCAGGAGAATCCACAAGCTGAGGGAGATACTTGGCACGATCTTGCTTTGGGTACTCAATAAGACTTACCATGTATCGATTGGCCAATTTGAATCTAGTTGTGGCCAAAAGTCTCGTTGCTGTGAGCATTGTTGATCTTTTCTTATGAGTGGATTTTAATCTTTTGTGATTGAAGTAAAAAATTGGATCTGATGTTTACATAGATGCTCATTGTTGAAACCACCCATAGTAGGAACCAGTTTCTATTCAAGTTTGAAGGTAGTTTTATAAGAACTGTTGCCAGTATCAGCTTTCATAGATTCTTTATAACTTGTAGTTGCATGCATTACTCCTCGGGCATCATTTTGCACACTTCTCCTTCATTTATGCGAGCAGTTCCTTTCATCAAGCAAGAGAGGAAGGGATTATGTAGACTGTTGTCCACTTATTGAACCTCGCAAAAATTACATAATAGGTTGCCAATTCTTAATTGACATTGATTAGGAGCTGCTGCTCTTTAGATTCTTAATTGACATTAATAGGCTAATCTATTGTATTGTTTCAACTTTTTCATTATCAGTTTAGATTTTGGGGCACGCTGTGAAGGTTCATTAGTGTCTTTCTGGATTTATACACAACATGGGCGTATACCCAAGCACAATTCAAAATTGACATGATTTTGAAATTGATTAATTATTGAACATGTTCATTAAATTTTAAAATATTTGGGTATATACAAGAATAAACTGATGACATGTGACCCCAAACACTTCTAACTAACAGGGACTTCCACAACCATTGAAGTCACCGTTTTCTCATGTTGAAACTTGTTCTGATGTTATTCAAAGTTACTGCATTTGTGGATGTAAAATTAAGAAAAACGAAAATAGTTTCATTCTCCAAATTTAGATAACAAACTTACTTGTAAAACTAGGGGGCAAAAAAAAAAAAAAAAAAATTGATTCATCTCCAAACTGGGCGCACGTTATATATGCAATGAGCAAGTCAGAAGCCAATTTTAACCATTTATCATGCATAGTTAAGCCCGAAAATATAAAAAAAATTTACATATTTTGCCCGTAAACCAATAAAAAATTCACCCATAGTTTTCAAGCGGTTGATTATTTGATCATCCAACTCCAAATGTATTTATTATGGCCGCACGGTGTTCGACTCTCACAGGATGAGGAAGTAAACATACAAAACAGTTATGTGAGATAAACCCTCGAGGTACCTCCATCTCGAGAACTTGGTATAATAACCGGTTCCAAAATGACAAAACTGAACAAGAGATTCACTGCTTCAACTTCCAATCTAGTCCGCAAAAAAATCCCCGTGGGGAGGGTAAATATCTCCATCTCGAGAACTTGTATGATAACCGGTTCCCAAAATGACAAAATTGTTGAACAAGAAATCAGATTCACTGCTTCAACTTCCAATCTAGTCCGGATAAAAAAAATCCCTGTCGGGAAGGTAAAAACTAAGCACTTGAAAGTTTAATCAAACATAGTAAGTTACTCCAAAGCCGATTCTTCCATGGTGATGTGAGAAACATCAGCTGAGTCACTGGAACTTGGCAAAGAGGGGCGATCGCTTGTCTGTGGAAGGTACGAGTAAGCAATCACAGATGCTCCAATTGCCACGGACACTCCTATACAACCCCATAACCACCTCTGCTGGATCTTCTTCCTCTGTCGCTGCCTCCTTGCAGCCTCTGCGTAATTTGAGGGTAAAGAATGAATGAATCAAGTAGAAGATGTAAAGAATATTGTAGACAATATTAGTATTTAAGGTTTAATCTCAGGTTAACTGACAGGAAAAATTGCAAAAGTTGACAAGAAGATCATAAACAGAAACCAAAAGTGAATGAACGATGAATTGAAAAAGGAACCATCACCATGGCACATTGCCGATTACAAAGCCATGTTACCATGCACAAACATCCCCAGGAACGATGGTTTGTTTTCTGAGCACTGCTATTTCAATGTCAGATGTTTTGGACGTGTACTCACTACTATGATTGTCACACAGCAGTAATGTGGCTGTGCCAATGGCAGCGAGACACCAATGACCAGTGCAATAAAATGTCAGTTGACTGTTCATCTAATGATGACCCTAGGCATTCTAAATAGGAAGCGTATGAAATGCAGTGTCCTAAATCCATTGTGGTCATTTTGAGTTCTGGCCCGTCCCCTTAAGAGGGTGAAGCATATAGCAAATAGGAATGGGTTAAAATGGGAATCCCTAGGAAAATCAATCCTCAGGCCCAGACCAGAAAATTCATGTAACAAGAGGTGGATTGGTAGTTTTAAGTCAGAGACTACGCAAGGCTCTAAACTAAGGCTAAAAAATGGTGTTTAGTTCCTTTTGACATAAAGGTGGGTCAACCCACGTTTGGAATTTGCACCAACTGGCTTGATTGTCTATGCAAAGACATTGGAGACATACTTAATTTAATGCTAGCCTTTAAACCTTAATGATCAAAGGTCACGTCATTCATTTAATATTGTATTTCTTTGCCAATGCAGATAGGAAGTGGTTATATCATGCAGGTCTAGTCAGGCATGCAGAAAAGCAAGTGAAGGATTTTAGGGAGCAAACGAGACACAAAAACAACTGGCCCACTATATAAGGCATCCTTGGAAGCTAACATATTAAGAAAACCAAGATAAGAATTACATACCCATAACTTCCTGGTTCCTTTGGCACATTTCACGGTTGACAGCCTCATAGTATTGCAGTTTATCTCGCAATCGAGAGATTTCCTGGTCTTTGGATTCGATGATTGCCTCAGCAGCTATTTCAGCTTCAGCACGTGCTTGACCCCTTCCCATTGCTTCAGCAACAAATTTAGCAACAAGAATTTCCTGGCAGAACTGCTCTAAGGAATCACTCTCAAACTGCGCACCGGTGGCAGCTGGGGGTGTAGGAAATGTTAGCCCAGTTTGTGATAGAAGATTCCCTAGCCTCTGCCACTGACTGTACATTTGGCTAACAGCATACTCAGCAGACTTTCGTCTCTCAATCTCCTCGAGAAGACTAAGCCTTGCGGCACACAGCTCTGATTCAATTCTTGGACCATATGGAGAAGATAAATTTGTAACAGAACTTTCAGAGGAGAAATCTGCATGTATCATGATGGAAAAAATAAAATAAAATAAACTTCGAGTGATAAATTGACAAAGTCATGTCTAAAGGAAATCTCAATCCTATATGCCATACCGTACCAATCAATGCAGAAATGAAATTCTGATATCTTGCTCAAATTAGCCCATGGATACAGAGAAGATAGAGAAATAATCAGTTTAAGCTTAGCATTCTAGATTACAGAAAATCGTAATGGGAAACTTCACATTGTTCCTCAACTGAGAACTATATTAATATGCAAATTGACAACAAAAGAAATTAACTTGCTCTCTGAAAATTGAAATGGAAAACCTGAACCTATTCCGAAACCAAGGAGGAGAATATCATATAAACTAACAACAAAAGACATTAACTTCCTCCCCCCCTCTCTCTCTCTCAATTAAAATTAAAATTTTACTCACCCCAAAAAGGTAAAACATTTTGCCAACACCAAATTTCTTGTCAATATGAATAGCTCTGCAAAGTAATGCAAGGGAGACAAGCTTAATTACTCTCTTCGAACTTACCACTTCCAATTCCCTCTTGGCTTAATTATTTGCACTCCTTTCACTGTACATTTTTCCTTCAAGCAGCATAAAGCTTGAATCAAGCAAACCTCTTTTTCCAACCCAACACATAAGTCAGAAAAGTAAAGGCTTTTTCTCATGAGGGAAATAGCTTAATCTATACTACATATATTCAGTAGAGAAAGTATGCACCACAAAACATCATGACACGGAAATGATCAAGCGTGGGACGTAAATACACTTTCAAGAGCCTATCAGAAATGTTCTTCATGAAAACGTTAATAGGACAAGAATAGTAATTGAGGACAACCAGAGTATCTGATACTGTAGACCACATATATAAGCTGCCATCATAGTCAAGTCAACTAACTGTTAACCAAAACAAAATAAAAAAAGACCAGCATGAGAGACGCAATAAACACCTCTCTCTCTCTATATCTCTCTCTCTCCCCCCTCTCCCCCCCCCCCAATTATTAAAACTCCATTACTTTCTTCTAGGGCATTATTTTTTCATCTAGATTTTTTTTTTTTGGGTTACAGAGAATGTTGTTTTTCTCAGGGAGACACTAAAATTTGATTAACTTGTTTGATTTTCCAGAGAACTATTAATGCTTATTGTAGCATCGAGTACAGCCTTTGCCAGGACAATAATATTCTATTGTAGTTACTGCCTTTAACTGGGGAATTTTTTTTATTTTTTTTCTACAGCTGATGCTTTCTTGGAACTGCATAAAAATTTTCAAAAGCTTGCCCCATTAGGTCATGAGAGCACCTGAACACCTGCTAGTGTTTTAAATATCCATCTAAGCTCAAATGAACTGTTAGAATAGGATGTAAAACACATCCTACAATATATATAGATAGATAGATAGATAGAGAGAAGCACTTGTAGTTATCTGGCATAGAGAAAAGAAGCAGTTTGCTGATTAAGATTATTCAAGTTACTAGTAGAGTAAATGATAAATTTTACATTATGTAGCACATCAAGATCAAAATTGTACACCAATTTCACTTTCTAGTAAAAATAATGCATGAATATTATTAGTTCAATAGCAATGTCATTTTGTTTATATTATACATGAATGTTATTAGTTCATTAGCAATATCATTTTGTTGCTTGATTCGACTTCTTGGTTACTATTTAGACCCAAAAAAATAGTCCGTAAATTACACTTACCACCCTATACTTTCACTTCCGGACTACCACTTTAATTAGTCCCACTTTTCTGTGCACATTTAATCAAGATTCACTTCCCATTTTCCGTGCACATTTAATCAAGATTTACTTCCTTTTTTTTTTTTTGATGAATAAAAAAATTTATTAACAGAAAAAGAAGAAGATTCACTAAGAGAATGCCCAGCATTTAATCAAGGCCTACACTTTCATTCTCCATAAAGCTCAGGCAAGAATCTATCTCCAACTTAATGCCACCCCTTTCAACTAACTATACTTTGTGTTTTTTTTTTTTTTTTGGGGTGGGGGGGGGGATACTCTAGCTCGTAGAGAGATAACTGCATCTAATCAAAACTTATTTGTATTTTGCTCCTTCCACGTATGCCAAAGATGCAACGGGGAACAACTTTCCAAGCCTGTTTCCTCATTGGACTAACTTTGTATCTCCACCAGACATGCAAAAACTCTTAGCCTCCTTCGGAAACACCCACCAAATGCCAATGACTGACAAAAATGCATTCCAGAAGCTTCTTACCACTTGCAATAAAACATCAGGTGATCAATGGTCTCCTTCTCCTCCTCCTCCTTGATCAGTGGTCCCACTTTAGATTGAATGCCTGCCTTCCAGAATTTGCTGCACAAGAAGTCTTCCTCTTGTCCACTTGTCAAGGACTTGTAAAGAGGTCTCACCTCGAATTCCCCCAGCTTAGAGAGACTCCACCTGATTCCATCATCCCCTTACCTGCTAAGCAATAGATGGATCAACTTCATCAGGTGTACTAGCCTTGCCACTTCCCAATCATTAACATTCCTATGAAGGATGACGTTCCATGTTGACCTTCCTTCGTGTTGATTATTACAATCATCCACTAACACCTCCTTATCCACTACCAGCTCAAATATATTCGGAAATTAGTCTTTTAGTTGGTCCCTCAGAGTCCAATTATGCTTTCAAAACTTAAACCTCACTTTTCCCCACCTTCCACCTGAAGTGTCCCTTAACCCTAGCCCAGCTTTTTCTACTCCCTTTCCAAACGCTCACCCCATGAGCTCCAGCTCCTTCCCTTGAGCTCCAGGGATGTCAACGGGACTAATATGGGACAGGTATCATATCTCCCATCCTCGTGCCCATTTAGAATACCCGTCCCCATTAAGGATAAAAAATTTCTCCATCCCTATTTTAAAAATAAAAACTACTTAGTAAATCAATATAATATCATAAAATACTCATTAAAAATAAAAATTATCTATATTTTAAATTTAAATCAAATAACGTTATATAATATTACTAAAAACGGGGTACAATGGCAGGATGGGAACTATTGTCCCCATCCACGTCCCCATTCATGAATTATAAAAAATTTCCATCTCTGCCCCTACTAAGAACATCTCCATACCTACTTTTAAGCGGGGCTGGTAAATGGATACCCGTTGGGGATGGGATTTTGGACATCCCTAAGCCCTACCCATCTCATTCTTGCCCATACTCGGAGGGCACTACTTTCCTCCATAGCCAATCTATTTCAATAGAAAATTTCCAAAACCACTTGCCTAGTAGGGCTTCACTGATATGTTTCAGGCTTCTAATCCCAATATCCCCTTCTTTAATTGGCCAACATACCATATTCCACTTCACCATTTGATATTTAAAACCATCACCAACACCTCCCCACAAAATATCCTCTGAAGTTTGTTTGGCTTATTTGCCACAGTTGCAGGATCTCAAACAAATACATGAAGTAAGATGGTAATCTAGCCAAGGTACTTTTACTTAACATATTCCCTTGCTCCTTTAGATAAGGACTTACTTTCCACCCTGTGAGTCTTTTCTTGATCTCTGTGACCCATTCCATGCATTCCTGGCCTTGCAAGGAGCCCCTGGGGCAATCCCAAATAGTTCGATGGTTAACAAGCTAACTTTGCAACCCATTACAATCACCACGAACGTGTTGGAGTGAGAATTGGGTGAGGGAAAAGAAAAGGGGAAAATGTAGGGAAAAGGAAGGAAACGTAAAAATCCCCAATTCATATTTTTGTCTACATGGATTCAAAAAATATAATAAAGTAAAAGAAATTCATCAATATATTAGTTTTTTTTTAATTTAATTAATCTTAATTTTCTAAATTCCATGACAATTCTCTTCCATTTTCCATCACAAATCAAAAAACAGAGGAGATTTCGAATCGCTACACCTTTCTTTTCCTCATGACAAATCCTTGATTCAAACACAGCATCAAGTGTAATTTTACCAAAAATAATTACATCTTCACTGCACAGAGTAAAGATGTATGCCTTTGAAATTTTTCAAAGAAACATTAGGTTTTCTAGTTACATCTTGCTGATTGTAAAACAAAAACAACTCCTTGGTCTAATTCACCTTAATAATCTAATTACATTCATTTGCACACTACATAAAATCTTTTCCAATGAGAAATCAACACTACTAGCATAATAACTACATTCAGAGATACTATACAAGAGATAAGAACTGACCTTCATCAGCGTCGAAGAAATCCCCCTGATTAGACGCACAGCTCCGACACTCAGCTGGCTTCACAAAATCATCGACATCGGTAGAGCTAGCAGTACTCACCGTGTCCCCGCGAGGATCGAAGAAATCATCATCTTCCGCTACGTGACCACCGATTCCGACACCATCACCACCACCAATCTCCCCACCCAAAAACTTATCATCCATCACTTCCTCAACATCAAAGTTACCCTCGCCTATCAAGGGACTTGACTTCTGGAGCCTCATCAAATCCGACAACACGACGGCCAATGCCCCCCCGGCCACGGCGCTTGTGGTTGACCACATAAGGAGAGGGCGAGACCGGGTCAGAGGACGAGTCCGGAATCGGAGCCTGGCACCGGAGTTATATACAGAGCCGGTGACCTGTACACATGATTGGGACCTCCACCGCTCTTATTCTTCTTCTTCTTCCCTTCCTTCTCCTCAACACCATCAACGCCAGAAGATTTAGGGGATTAGCTGCTGCCCCAAATTCAAACCATTCTTGTACGAGTCTCGAAATCTGGGCTCCAACAAGGTCTCCCAGGCAACTGTTGTGAACGTCGGCATCCTTTTGCTGCCTCCAAGGAAATGTTCACCGCCGCCTCGGCAAGGGTTTTTCCGGGGGGAGAGAGAGAGAGAGAGAGAGTCGCCTCTATATATATATATATATATGTATAGTTCGTCACGTGGAGAAGACGGCGTTCCCTCCAACAGCTTTCACGGGCCTTTAGGAGTTGCCATAACGGTTTTGAATGTTGTTTGGCTTCCACTTCAAGAAATTTCCGACCAGACGTGTTTGTATGACGAAGCTTCTTTCTGCTCGGAGTCCCCTCCTTGGACCAGCCTTTTCTTAGGGGATTTATTTTATTTTATTTGAATTTAGAGGCGTTTGGATTTCAAATTTTTTTAAAAAAATTTAAAAATTTTTAATTTTATCTAATTAAATTTTGTCAAGTGTCACTCTTACGTCACTTTAAATTTTTTTTGAATTTTTTTTAACTTCAAACACTCCTTTGATAACGAATTGAAATAAAGTAACAATATGGGTAAATTGGAGTGGTCAATTTTGACAAAAAATAAAAAAAAAAATGAGTGAAATTTAAAATTAATGGGTGTCTGGTACATTTTTTGAAAAATGTAAAAAGTTTAAAAAAATTATAAAAAGTTGATAAAAGTTAAAAAAATTATTAAAATTTATAAAAAATTAATCAAAGTTAAAAAAAATTTAATAAAAGTTAAAAAAAAGAAATTTTCAATGTAAAAAAATTAAAAAATAAAAAAATTGAAGAAAGTTAATCATATTCAGGTCCTGTTTGAAACTTGGCCACACTCCAAATGCGCACTCTACTCGTATTGAAATTTTGTACATGTTGCCATTTAATCATATTTAATCATATTTAGGCTTTGTTTAGAGAGTAAAAAGTCAATAAAAAAATTGGTGTTTTAGATCCCGTTTACTAATCATTTCGTTTTCAGTTTTTATTTTCACTTGTTTTTAAAATTGAACATGAAAATGTCTATGATAAAAATTTTTTTTCAGTTTTTAGTTTTCAAAAAAATGAAAAGTATTTTCAAAATTTTTAAAAATTATGAAAACATAGAAAATTTGTTTTCTCAAATTTTATTTTCAATTTTCAATTTTTTATATAACTACTAGTTATAACCATCAATTACTATCGTCAACTAGTTGTTATCAATATCCAGCCACCACCGCCACTACCTTCCATTTATCTCCGGTCACCACCAAATATATTAATATATTAATTTTATATATTAATATAATTTAAATAAAAATAATGTATTTATATATTTATATTAAATAATAATATATTAATATGTAAAATCAATATATTATATATAAAATTATATTAATATATATTAATTATATTAATATCTAAAATTAATAATATATTATTTTTATTTATGTAAAAATATATTAAATATAAAATTAATATATTAATATATATATATATATATTAATATATTTTATCAAAATTAATTTAATATATGAAATTATATATTAAATATATTAATTACATAAATTATATTAAATATATTAATTAACCAAATTATATTAATTATAATTGAATTTAATTTGTTAAATTAATATAAAATTATTTTATTAAATTATATTTAATTAATAATATAATAAATTATATTTAATATATTTTATTTTTATTAAATTGAATTATTTTTAATAAAGATATAATTATGATAAATATGTTTAATTAAATTAAATTAATTATATAATTAAATTTAATTAATTAAATTAATATAAAAAATTTAATATAAATTATTTTTAATCGATAATATAATTATATTATATTGAATATATTTTATTTTATTTTTATTGAATCAAATTATTTTGAAAAAATAATATAATAAAAATAATAAATTTAATTAATATAATTAATTGATTAAATCAAGTTAATTTAAGTAATTAAATTAAATTAAATTAAGTTAATTAAATTAATTTCTTTAATTAACAGAAAATATATTCTATTAAATTGTTTTTAAAAGTAATTATAATAAATTATGTTTAATATATTTTATTTTTATAGAATTAAATTATTTTTAATGATTAATATAGTTAAAATAATTAAATTTATTGAATTTAATTAATTAACAACTGTAACAACTAAAACTAATAATTTTCGTTACCAAACGTGTTTTCAAGTTTTTGTTTTCTTTTCCTACTATATAAATGAAAACAAAAAATTAAAAACTGAACACAAAATTTGAAAAATTGAATACAAAATTTGAAAACTGACAGTTTTATCAAACGAGCCATTTAAGTGTTTGGTGTTTTGTCTATATGGCATGTTGCCAACATATTAACTTTAACGATTATGAGGTGGGGTAAAATAATCATTTCACTTTAATTCAACTCAAAAGTTACTAAAAATTTTAACAAACATACAAAAAATTGTTAAAATTTGTCAAAAATTTTTTAACCAAACACCTAAAAATTACTAAAAATTTTTACTTATTTTACCAAACACATAAAAAATTTCACTTACTAAAAGTTATTAAAAATTAACAAAAATCACCAAAAGCTGTGGCTTTCAAAACAACCTCACATAGAATTTTGTTAATTTATATCATTACAACATTCTAATTATGTGTGTATGTATTTATATAACAATATAGCTTATGATTTGATATTTATAAATTTTTAACTGTTACATTTATTCAACAATCAAGATTATTTCTTTTTTTTTTTGTTTATTTTATAAATTTAAATTTGAACTATTTATACGTTAAATTATATTTTTGAGTCTTTAAACACAGACAATTACTAATATACATACATTTAAAATCAAAATCATTTTTTAAATATTAAGTAAATTGTGGTTGTTTAATCCAAGATGTAATCGGCTTAAAAGTTGGTCTTTTACTTTTATTTTTTTTACTTGTTTTTATTTATTTATTTTTTTTACTTGTAGAATAGTTTTTAAATGTTTGAAGTATTTTTTAAATATGGATAATATATCTAAAAATTATACAAATAAAAATGGACGAAAAACAGTTAAAAAAACACCTTTTAAGGAAACAAATACGATGGATTTAAAATTAAATTAATTTTAATATTTGAAAAGAAATTTTGAGCAGAAAGGGCAGTGGAAGGTATTGTTCCCGCTGATTACATTTTAGGGTCCCGCGCTTTCTCATCCCCAACTTTTAACTTTTTTTAATTAAATTTTATATACATTAATCTCACTTCAATTTTAAAATTATTTGGAAATATCCACTTTCAAAGCGACAGAGGGGTGGAACATAATTTTTAGTAATTTTTAATTTTTTTTTGTCAAATATTGTTAGTTGTAATTTTTTATATGTTTAATAAAATAAATAATAATTTTTAATAATTTTTTGTAATTTTTAAGTATCCGGTAAAATTCTTAGCAATTTTTTATATTTTTTAATGACTTTAAGTAATTTTTAGTAATTTTAAATAATTTTTAAATTAAAAGATTACTGTAACAAAATAGAAAATAAAAAATAACAAAAATTAATGATTTATTAATCACTTAAAAATAAAAAATAAGTATTTTTTTTTTGTTAAAAATTTTATTACCAAACGCCTCTAAAAAAAAAAAAAAGTGCACGACGCATGAAAACAAAACGAAAGGCTTACCCGTGACGTTGGCTCTTGCGAGGGGACCAAACCAATCCAAATTCACACTTTCCGATGATTGTGTTTGAAATATCTTTTTGGCTCCCATTAATTAAACTGCACACCACGCGGGTACTATAGTATTCAAATTTATTTGCAAAATTTTAAACG
This sequence comes from Vitellaria paradoxa, assembly GCA_019916065.1. Lineage (NCBI taxonomy): Eukaryota > Viridiplantae > Streptophyta > Magnoliopsida > Ericales > Sapotaceae > Vitellaria > Vitellaria paradoxa. The sequence continues at coordinate 22,517,657 of CM034238.1, forward strand.
AATTCGAGTCAAAATTTTATTGACTTTTAAAAGATTACATTTACGGGCCGATTGGATGCAGTTAAAGAAAGGGGGTAAAAATTTTATCCGTGGGCCCCACATTTTTTGCATGGTTTGGCAGCCGAAATGCTTCTTTTCTCTCCCGGATTAGATTTTACATGGTATTAAATTTAGCCCCCGCGGGGGATAATTTTTAGCTAGGGTTGGGGCTAGCTAAAAATTATCTCCCTTCAAGTGGATAAATTTTTGACGTTTTTAACCTTCGTTAATGGTATTGTTAACTTGATTAAAATAAATATAATGTTAATAAAAAAAATAATAGATAAGCCAACAAGTCAAAATAAACATAATTAAAAAAATTGGATAATAACCAACCATTCAAAAGTACATATTTAAAAAAAAAATTTAAATAAATTTATAAAAAATTAAATTTTCAATGAAATAAATAATATAACTTCAAATTGTCCAAAAATAATTAAATAGAGTGGGTTTTGTAATTTAATATTTAATTTAATGAGTAACCAAGTTTGGGACATCACAAGGCAAAAGAGTCATTTGACTCTTTTTATCATCATTCACCTTCTCTTATTTATAAAACATCCAAACCAAGTCAAAGTTATCCCCCTTCATAAACATCACATCAATGTGGGCCAACCCTCTAAAAATAATATCCCCTCTTATCTTATACCCCCTCTAAAACTTATCCCTCTAAAATTTTAGCACCATCCAATCGGCCCCTTAAGGGCTTTTTTTGGTGCACAAAATATTGGTTAATAAAAATTTGGTAAAAATCTCTATTACATTTTTACCTATTTAAAGTTAAAAAAAAAGTTCAATATTTAAAAAAAAATCGATAATTAGAATTTGGTTAAACAAATAGTAAAAATTTTTTCGTCATTTTCACCATGAACTTCTAAACTACCAAATGACACTCATTTTGACTATTTTTTCTAAGGTCGTAAAATAATTCTAACAAATTGTAGAAATTATTTCGACGGATTTGTACATCACTTCCGTCTAAACGGATTATAAAAACCGTTTTGAAAAATTGTAGTGCAAAAAAGGTATGACTGATATAAAATTTTAAATCCGTCCAAATAGAAATCCAATCCGTCGGAATAAGAATCTTACTATTCATACAAAAAAATACGGTTTGAGATGTGTGTACCAAACGTAAGAAATTTCTTCAAATCACATTTATCTCATTTTTTATCACTCTAAACACACCTTAAATTTATTTATTAAGATTTTGTTTGTAAGTTCAAGTTGATTTTTATCGAGTTCAAAATTATATGTAATTGAGCTCTATTTGAATATAACAAACAAGCTTATTTGCAAAATTTTGTGAACATAGTTATCAATTTTTATTAAATTTATCTATAAGGTTATTTTTTTGTTAAACCTACTTGCATGCATATTAATAAACAAATTTAACAAATAAATTATATTTTTTAACTTAACAAATAAAATTTGAATAACGTGTTTAATAATTGATTTTTTAATATTTTTTCATGAATGGTAAAAGAATTCTCGTAAGATTGCTCATAAACGTTTAAAAGACACTATCTGCAAGTTATGCAAGTTATAAAAAAAAAAAATTATTTACATATATCTAGATAAGATTGTTCACGGGTAATAATAAGTTTGTTCACAAATATTTTAAATGAGATTATTTACAAGTTATAAATGATTTTGTTTGTGAACATTTAAACGAATTTGTTCACAAATACAAATAAAATTTGTTGACAAGTCTTCTTATAATGATTTGTATTTTGTCCCATATTATTTTATTATCTTGTTCAAGATTGGGATGTTTGATTCTGGCAAATGCTATAGATTAATTTGTGCATAACTCAGTTAATTGGTGTTTGATTTAGAGCTTGATGCGTTGAAATTCTGGGAATCAAAATTTTAAAACCTTATCTTCGTGCACATGCCTCTTGTGCTTCCGTGTGCACGACCAAGGCCAACAAGTCAAGTTTGGCAACTTTTCTCCTTCTTTCGAGATATTAGGCTCCGTTTGGAGTTAAACAAAATAAAATAAAATTTTACAAATCTCTACAAACATAAATTACGAGACAATAAAATTTAAATTCTTCACTCACTGTATAAATTACGAGATATTTACTTTTACAATTTTATTTTATTTTATACACTTTTATATAATTCCAAACATATCCATATGGTCTCAGACATTGCTCCATCTGACGAGTTATGCCACGAACTCTACTCTAGCTTAACCCTATCACCTTGCCATTGTCCATCACCTTTTCATTCTCCTTTTGGTTTGAGGAGTTGTATGTATATATTTGTAGGTTTGGTTTGCTAAAAAAAATAATAATAATAAAAATTTTTAAAAGTTATTTATTTTTTATTTCATTGTATGAATTATGAATCTATAATTTATCATACTTTTTATTACTCCAAACACACTCTATATGTATATGTACTATCTATGCAATTTCCTTTCAAACATAATAGGAGTGCATGAGCTTGTTTTGAGTTTATCTTTGCTTGTTTGAGTATGGTGAGGCTGAGTGGAGCTTAGGTTGGATTACTGCGTCAACAGTACAGTCATGTAAAGTACTTACCCCTGGCTGTATTTGTTTGAGAGATTGAATGCTAGGGAATAAATAATACTATGGGATCTACGAATAGAATTAGATAAAAGATGGGATTAATTTTTATATAGAATTATTTTTTTTATGTTTGGTTGGTGGGATATAAAGTAAGATAAAAGATATAATTTGATATGTGATGTGATAGAAAATAATTTTAAACCTTTAGATTTTGGAAAGAAACAAATCTAGAGATAGAGTATTAATAATACCACATGCCCTACAGGATAACAAATCCAGCTTTTTTCTGGATAATTCATCCAATCCGTAAGTCCCACGAATGAAACAAAAAGTGAAACAAACATCACTTTGAGTGGGGCCCATAAATTACTTCTCCAATCCGATGTTGCAATTCAGCAAACAAACACAGCCCTTGTGTACTTGTGTTTAATGATAATTATATCTTTCAGAAAAGAAAAAAAAAAGTGTTTAATGATAATTGTGGCTATGAATTCAAAAAATGGAATAATGATAATAAATTGATGGAAATATATATTGTTGTGATACAAACCTATGTGATATGTACAACACTAGATTATGATATTGCAGATTTTTGTATAATGGGTATTAGTGGAACCGTACTTACTTTTATATAGACTTCATTGTAGGTGTTGAGCCTGACATTTACGCGAACCTCTGGGTCGAGACCAATGATAGGTATTATTGATTTATTTTAGTTGTATTTTGTATAACTTAGGATCTGTTTAGTAAACTGTCAGTTTTCAATTTTGTATTCAGTTATTATGTTTAGTTTTCAGTTTTGTGTTTAATTTTTTATTTTTAGTTTTCATTTTCATAGTAGAAAAGGAAAATAAAAACTCAAAAATGCATTTGATAACGATAGTTATTAGTTGATAGTTATAATAGTTAATTAATTAAATTCATTAAATTTAATCATTAATTAATCAAATTCATTAAATTTAATCATTTTGATTATATTATTTATTAAAATAATTTAATTCAATAAAAATAAAATACATTAAATATTATTTATTAAAAATAATAAAATAAAATATTTCAGTTAATTTAATTAATTAAATTTAATTATAAATAATTTTTAGTTAACTATTAATTATATATTAAATTGTATTTAAATATATTTAATATATTTTTATATATTTAATTGAATATATTAAATTAATTATTGATATAATTAATTACATATTATATATAATTTCATGACTAATTAATAATTAACCAATTAATTAATTAATTAAAAATATTTTATTAAATTATTTTTAATAACTAATATAATTAAATTACATTTAATATATTATATTTTATTGAATCAATATATTAAATATGTAAAAATATATTAAATGTAATTTAATTAATAATTATTTTATAATATTATTTATTAAATTAATATACTCAATATAGAAAAATATATTAATTAAATTTTTTATTATAATTAACTTAATTTGGGTAATTATTAATCAAATTGTATTTAATATATAATTTAATATATTATTATTGATAAATTTAATTATCAATTACATTATATTTAATATATTTTTATTGTATTTAATATATAACTAGCAATTACCCATGCCTGAAGGAACAAAAATATAATTTGACGTGTAAGTAAGTCAAATTTAAATTTATAAAGCAGAATTACATAAAAAAAATGTAAAAACAACCTATTAAAATAAAAATCATTAATCAAAAGATATTTATAAAATTTTATTATTTATCACAAATATTATCATATTTTTTAACATATTAATTTAAAATCTTTTATATAAAAGGTATTCAAAAAAAATGAGAAAATTGAGAAAAAATAAAAAAATAATCCTGGCCATTTAACAAATTTAATAGTTAAAAATATCTCAAATTCAAAATTTTAAACTTTCTTATTATATACATGACATCTTTTACATAAAAAGTATTAAAAAATATGGGACGAGTGAGAGAAAATGAAAAATAATTCTGACCATTTAACTAATTCAACAGTTGAAAATATCTCAAATTTAAAATTAAAAATTTCCTTATTATATATATGACGCATAGTGTAAAAGTGTATATATTTAAAATTTAAATTTTAAGCACATTAAAATTGTAATTTTAAATATTTAAATATATTTTTTAAATAAAAAATTTAGTTCACTTTATCTAATAAGTATCAATACATTATTTAACAATAATAGATAATAAACGTAAAATAAAATTTATATAATTTTACAAAATATAATATAGATATTTATTTGAATTTGAAATTTCAAATTCAAATGATGTGTTTTATTATATATATATATACATATATATATATGTAATTTCAAATTTTAAACCTTAAAATTTTAAATTTCAAATCCATCATGCCCTTTAGTGCTGCAGCCCTCTCCCCTAGCGGCTGCAACCCTCTCTCTCTCCGGTGAGATCTACGTAGGACAAATGTCCCGTCAACTGACCTATTTTGTAATATAGATTTAATATATTACTTACCAAAAAAAAAATAGATTTAATATATTAATGTAACATATATGAAATAATATATATTTTTATATTAGTAGTAGTCGAAGTTGGGTAGAGAGGTGATAGTGATCAGAGGTGGGTGGGGGTGATGGTGGTAGTAGTTGGCAATAACCGAATGCGGGTGGCAATCAATGGATGGTGGTGGTTGATTGTCAATGATAGTTATAACTGGTAGTAATTATGAAAAACTGAAAATAAAAACTTGAGAAAATACCTTTTTCATGTTTTCATAATTTGTAAAAATCTTTAAAATAGTTTTCATTTTTTTGAAAACTGAAAACAAATTTATCAAATGAGTTTTCATGTTTAATTTTCAAAAAATAAAAAAAATAGAAAAGTAAAAATAAAATAGTTGCCAAACGGACCCTTAGGGCTAGTTTGGGGGAAAAAACTGGTAGCCGCTACTAGTTACTAGTTTTTTGATTTTTTTTTTTAAATGATCAAATTTACTCTTTTATATTTTAAATTTCTTTTAAATCTTGGAAGGCAAAAATGTCAACTTAACAAAAAGTTTAAATGTTAACTACTAAAAATTAGCTTTTTTTTTTTCTTCTCAAAGATAAAAAAATTAATTTTTAGTAGCTAGAGGCAAAAAAAACCAACTTTTTTTTTTCTTTTCCAAACTTAACATTATTCTTATGGCCGCTGAGAAGGTGTATTGCATAAATTATTATTATTTTTTTGAATATTTTGATTGTGTTGTAATGTACAGTTGAGTCTATACTTATCATTGTAAAGGAGCATGGTTGCCCAGTCATGAATTGAGACTTTATTTTATTTATCAATTTTGTGTTTTATGCTCAATAGTGGATGTATATCTCTGATTGATTAGATACCGAAGTTATTTGATTGCATACGATTATTATATCACACTTTGAGTTACGGAATCTAGGGTGTGACACTTATTGAGTCAAATTTTACTTGTTTATTTATTGAGATTGAAAAGTATATTCGAGTTTGTTTATTCACCTTATCAAATAAATATAAACTAATTGTTAACGAGCTCATTCAGGAGTAGCTTGTCAAGCACTTAGGCGTTTACAACCTTATTCAAAAAATTATCTGCACAATCAAGCAAATAAATAGATAATTTAGATGACATAAAAAATGTCAAACAAGCATAAATAATCAAGATTCAATGCATGAAAACTCTACACCTGGTAATAAAGAAGTGCAACCAAATTCCTAACATATTCCTTGATAAGTAAATGACTATAATATTCTATTAAATTTTTTTTTTTCACATATTTTTCAACTAGAATACACAAGAACGACGACACTTTTTAATTTTCAGAGTTCGATTTTATATTTTTCCCCAAAATGATAAGACCCACAAATCTGCTATACAATTTTTGAATCTATTTTCGCAAACAATTCTAATAGCATACCATTGCCCATATTAGCAAATGACTGCAACTTTATTCATCAATTGTAAGCACAACTAGCGTGAACACATTACAGGTAATGCCAGCATGCACTTGCAAAGCTAAATGAAAGATCTCACACAGAGTTTAATAGGCCTCGGCCTGGCTTTGTTTGAATGCAATTGCTTCTTGCTTCATACCAAAACAACACAATGTCTAAAAGAGAAATTATTTCGTCAATCGTGTGATTTACCCACCTCAATAATTTATTTCTGTGGTACATACTGAGATGAACGATAAAAATATGACAATCGCGACAAACTCTAACATTCCTGTGTCTAAAATTAAGACCAAGAGAAAAAGTTAAAAATTCTGATTTTACCCAAAGAAAACTGTTGTCGACAAAGACGTACGATAATCAAATAATGCCAATAAATTTCATAGCCAGACAAGTTAAAAATAGACTGCAAATTATTCACTCAGTAGGTACGTCAGAGGCAACAAACTAATCTTCACCAGATGAAAACAAAAATAGAAAGAAGAATTATGCTTTCAATCAAAGCTATGAACAGGCCGTGTTGTACAAAAGCAGGGTTGACATCCAAGCGCAGAGGTCACTAAAGCACGAAAAAATTCTCTCATCTTCTGAAGAATCAAGACTCTGTAATGGGACCCTTGGAGAGAGACAGGTAAAAAATGGGTTGCAATGGATACATAAGATCAAGCTTATCAAGAGAAGTCAATCATTGGTGCTGTATCTGGATTGGTCGTTGCTTGAACATTTGCTACTGGGTTGGGAGCCTCTTTCATGGCTTGACTGGCAGATACTGCTCGGACATTTTCCCTGGGGACAATTGGATCCATATCACTTGCTGAGGGATTGGGTGGTTGATTATCTGCAGCTGGAGTGGGTTCGTTTGACTCTGCAGGAACGGGTGCAGTCGACTCTGAGGGAACGGAAGCATTTGGTTCCGAGGAAGCTGGAGCACCTGATTCTGAGGAAACTGAAGCATTTGCCTCAGAAGCAAGTGCTGCACTTGACTCTGAGGCGGGAGGAGCACTCGAATCCGAGGGTGGTGGAGCACTTGAGTCTGATGGAGGTGGGGCACTTGGATCTGATGGAGGTGGAGCACTTGAATCTGATGGAGGTGGAGCGCCAGCTGGTGCAGTAGCAGGCGGTGCTTCTAATAGCATTGGCTTGCCTGGTTGCTGCTGCTGCGAACCCTGAGTGATGGCACCGGGCTTTTTCTGACCAGGAATGGGACCGTACAGAGACGCCATCCCTGGAGGGAGAATTTCAATTGGTGGTTTCTTCGCTGCATCTGCCAAACTCGTGAGTTTGGGTTCCTCGAGGGAAGCCAAAAACGCAGCTGCTGCATCTGTCTTTATTGATGGAGTGTGCTCCCTCTCCTTCTGTAGCACTTTGTTCCAGGCTTGAACCAAGCTCCTCAATGATGTTCGCCCATGTGCCTGGAGGAAATGAGCCAGGTTAGATTAAATTACTAAATTTTAGGTTTAAAAGAAAATCTGTGGTAATAAGCTAATTATATACATGGGCATGAAGGACAGCCTCAGCAAGCATGCCAGTCTCCTGCCATGCTTTCTCCATTAGAGCATTGTCTCCCAAAACTGCGGCTGCAAATGCTGCTTCTCGACCTGAGCCAACTGAGATCAAATTGTTTACCAAATTCTGCAACAAATGCATATAATTATTGTAAGTGGTTAGCAGAGATAAGAAAAAAGCCCATATAAGGGACGTGCAATTGTCATCTAGAAGAAAAGCATCGAATTTTAAGCTAGACATTTATGACAATGAGGGTTACAGTAATATAGATAATAGCCTAATACAGTTTCTGTAGCAGTTTTTATGTACACAATGCTTCTAAAACAGATTCTGTCACTGTATCTATAAATGGTTACAAAGTTTAGACATATAAACTAGTATTTAGAGCCTTCCGCTGGCCTCTTTTTCTCTTTTTCATTCCTTGGATAAAGTTAGCAAGGGGCTGTTTCATTAGCAAATAATTGCAAACTTTACATGGGGGAATGGTCTCAAGAAGCCATTGCTATTCATTTTCATCTTATTGATCACCTGTAATAAAGTTTATACATTAGTGAAAAACATTTGACAATAAATGTTAGCAATTCACCTCAACCAAAATAGCAGGAAAAGTTATTGGTTCAGTATCTTTTTTATTCCCTCGAATCCAATTGTTATGTTTAAACTCATAAATGAAACTAACATGTTCTGTGTTTATGTTCTTGTTGTATGCATATATGCATGCTTATTACGAATGACCACAAGGATAAGGGAACACACCCACAAATATTAGGATCCTTGATCTAAAATGCTGTGCATAATTTATGAATGCCCAGGAGGACCAGGGAACGCCCGCCATAAACTGATGACAATTAGATGAGAAAAGACCAAAAACTTCAAAATAAAAAGCCAGTTAGCCTAGTTGTATAGATTTTAGCAAAACTGGTTCTTATGAGTTTTATACATACAAAAAAATATATATATATATGTGTATATAGGCAGTTATTGCTCAAATAATTGTCTGAATTTGTAAGAAACTATTTTGAAGAAATCCCTTTGGCCTCCTCCACCGAAATGGGTTTCAAGTAGGAACAACTTCCATCAAAAGCCCATTAATATTTCCCAGTCAATTGACTTGACTTTTTATGCTTTCTTAGTTGGTTTATGTTACATGTGGCAAAACCATCTCAAACAAAATTCCCTCCTTTTTATTTTCAAACTGGTCACTTTTAACATGAATGAGTTCCTTTCTCATTTTATTATATTACTTTGTTTAACAAACTACTCATTTTGTTTAACAAACTACTCATCCATCTCAATATCCCCATTTAAGCTACCCATGTTTTTTTTTTTTAATAATATATATATATATATATATATGTACACATTTTGCTTTAACTACTTAAATATTTTATATCTCGAATCGTGATCAAATCTGAGAACTGTCTCTAGGAACTTTTTGAAAATTGGCCAGTGTTCTAGTATTACATACCAGTCCAAAGCTGAAAGCACTGTTCCTATTCTCATCCAGCACGCTTTAATGTCCAAAAACAATGTTGTCTTCAATTCTCTCTCACTTTGTGTATAGTTCATCATATACACTAGCAATGGTCACTTCTAACATTTCTTTGCCCATCAAAGTTATATCGACCATTCCTATCTTTCACTTTTACAAAAGTAAAAATTACACACAATCTTCCTTATTCATATTTAACCTTACAAACTTTATATCCTAGAGTTTTTCTTCATGGTTCTAGCTTAAAAATCAATCCCTTTTCTAGTTTTACTCAATTAAGCAATGTCATTGGCAGAAAGAACACACCACACCCCTCAGCATGCCTAGTAAGTACATCCACTGGTAGAAAAGAACAAAAGAAAAATTCTCAATCTTGATCCTTAATATAAGCCTATTTCGGAAATGTTTTTTTTTTGGAAATTGAATTCTGTTAGTGACAATAACACATCTACTTGGCACTCATTTCTTACCCGACACCCTCCACACTATCTCCTCATAGACCTTATATACAAAACGAGTAAATAAACTAAAGCAGAGTCCACCGCTAATTAAATGGAAATATTTAGTTAAACAAAATCATTTATTTATGACATTACATACAAGTTTATGTGCAATATTTTTCTGCTTGTTTTATATAATCAATGAAGCAAAAAAATGGTTGTGTGCACAAATATAGATGTTTATATTTCAAAGCATGCAACAAAAGCTCAAGTCGATAATTTGCAATGGAACCAGAATAAAAAATGCACATACACTCAGCCGCGTCAACTCTCCATGATTGGCAAGACGTAAAGCTAATCCTCTTAACTCATGACCCTTTAAGGCTCCCTTTACAGAACCTGCAGCAGCTAACCTCTTGAGAGCTTCACGAGCAATATCAGCTTGTGCAGTAGCATCTGCGGCATCAATAAGATCCAAAAATTGCTTCGCAAATTTCACTACTCCTTGGACAGCATCCACAATATTTTCCTTCTTATCTGTTAAACTGAGAATGTCATTTAAATCAAGCCCCACAGTTTCTTGCCCTATATCCCTGCTGTTGCTCATTGTTAGAAGGCACTGAAGTGCTCTTTTCAAATCATTGCTCTGCATAGCCAGATCAAACTCCAACCACTTTGATATTCCAGGCAAATGAAGTGCTTCAGTTGCATAACCCATTCCAAGCATGAACTGCGCTAAATCATCATGATGTTCTCTCCCAAGCCTACTTGCCCATTTTACTGCACTAACAGCATCTCCATAGGCAGCGAGACACCGGCAACGAATACCAGGATGGCTAAGGGATATTGCATGAGCACACATATACCTATCAATTAGCCACAGAACTCCATCTCTAACACCGACTACAATGAGAGGTCCAACAGGTCTTTTCTGCTCTGCTGGGAAACGGGTAACTGCCACGGACACTCCACCACCACCAACAGCTACCTCATTTACTTTTCTCCCTTCCATCTCTTTTAGTATTGCTGACTCATCTCCGACAACTTTAGATTGTTTAGGCACTGACAAAAATGGTGGCACAGAAGGAGCATGCTGAAAGGAAGCTAATCGCACCACCTGTAGCATTGGGGGTCTTAGTTTTATCCTTTCTTGAGCGACCGATTGCGGACCATCGACTGTGATTAGTGCTAACTCCCCATGCTCGGCCACAGCTCTTTCCTGTGCCTCTTTCTGCTTCATCTCTTCTTTTTTCCTTTTTGTTTCTAAATCAACGGCTGCAATTCCAGCATCTACAAAAACACACTCAATAGTGGTTGGTGTGGCCACAAACAGCTGTCTCCGCTGCCAAACAGCCCCAGTAGCATTGGGAATTGCCACATCTCCTAAGTATCTATACTGAGGGCGCAAGGAAGATATGACAATGTATTGCTGATAGGCAAAAGCACAATACTCAACAGTTTGGTCCCATGCAGTCCATTCAGGTTGAGGAAGAAGACCACCAACAGGTTGAAAAGTTTCCCAACTGTATAGCTGAAAGTTCTGCGGTGCTGCTTCAGAAGGAGACCTAAAAGAAGACAATCCATCATCCATAGTTGTGAAGGAAGAGAGACCACTGCTTCCAAAGCCTGACAAGGGCATTGACTGGATTGTTGAAATAGCTGTTGCAGCAACAGGGCTAACCCTTCTTGAAGTTCGATAGGCAACACCAAGCAGTGCCCCTCCATGCAATCCAATAACAGGTTCACTGCGACTCCCTACGGATCTCATTAATATATTTGATGTCCCATCATCCAGCAAGATTCTAACTTGAACACTAGCCGAAGAAGCAGCTGTTGCAGCTGCTGCTGCAGCTTGGGCTGCAAGGGCAGCTGCCTCCTTTGCTTTTCTTGAGGAGCCACCCTTGGGAATTAAGGGCATTCTAGGAGGTAATGCGGATTCCAATAGAGCAAATCTGTCACGACAGGTATCCCATGCCAAAAGTCTTGCACTGCCTGAATCGACAATGGACCAGTCACTGACCTTGTAGACCGAGAAATAAGGAATATCAGGCCAAACAATTGCTAGATACCTGCAACCAAAGAAATCATGAGGGAAGCGGCTATCATAATGAATGGCTGCTTCAAGTTTCCAGTGAGATTATAGGATCCACTCAAAAACGTTAAATATTGTATAACCAGTCAACACAAAAAGAACATACAGTAAATAAAGAGAATGTTCAACAGCTGCTACAATATACACGCACAAAAGTGGAAACAGAAATGCATTTAAACAAAATCCAGTATGAATCAGCTAATCTCATAAAAAATAATAATAATAATAATAAATTAAAAAAAAAAAAAAAGTATCAGCCGAGGATGCTATGAGAGAATGCAAATATCATAGCTTACTTACTTTCCTGAGCTGCTAACCGAAAGAACTGAGTATGAATCGTGTGGAACAGGCGTACTGATGTGCTTTTTCACCTGCTTGACATGTAGTTGTTCAACAAAGTCTCCCTTGAACCTTCCTGCTTCTGACAAGGAGCCATTGCTTCCAAGGGAAGGATTTGCAGTGTTAGATAACTGGAAGTGTAGCAACTTTAGTTCTCTTTCAACCACATATACAGCAGAATGCTCTCGGCTTTCTGGTGGTGTCGGCAAGGGAGCTACTGCAGGAAGAGATCTGGGATCAAACTCACTGATAATAACACCAACATTTGATCCAGTAGCAACGAGGTGTGGCTGTAAAGGATGTGCAACCATGCAATAAACCTACAACAGAAACTCAAGTGTAAGAACTAATATACTAAAGAAAATTTTGACATAATGTTCCCCAAACATGTAAAGTTCTTTTTGACAAAACCATAAGCAGTTCCATATAGATATGGTTTTTGCCATCTCCAGTAACACTTCACCATTTGAGAAATTCATTCGTTAGCACAGATCAAGTTTCCAAATCAGAGAGCATTTGAGTCTTTTCTTCCTTTCTGTCCCCCCCCCCCCACCACATAAGTAATAAAGATATTCCATAAAAAGGGCATCAAGATAATTCAACGCATGAACGATGAATATGAAACTAAATGAAGGCACACATAATGAAACTCACACCCATAACAACTACATCATTTCTACAAACTCAAAATAGGCCAAGTTTGGGATTAACCATACCAGAAAGCAAGATATACAAAATAGAAAAAGAAATTCTCATTAACTAATATACCAGAAGCTCAAGACCTTTAGCATTCACCAAGATTAGCAACCACAAAAAAAGAGTGATGAGACATGATGCCTTCCCTCTTCTAACTCAAGCATCAAGCTGCCCAACAACTTTGCAAGGTTTCTCATAACTTTTGAGGTTATACCCATGACATAAAAACAGTCAGAATCAGCAAATAAAACACTATTTACCGATGCACAAAAAAGAGAAAATATGAAAAACCAGTACCCTATCTCTCCAGGAAACACCAATTCATTAACACTTGGTGCTCCTTGATCAAATTATCATAGTCAATATTCTGTCCTAAATAGCACAATATTCAAAAAAGCAACCATCAGGGACATTCCAGAAGACTAAATCAACTTCTGGATATAGCCCACTTATCTCTGCCCTGACATAGCCACATAAAAGGATTTCACCAAATTTCATCCTCCCCTCTCCTGCCCTTTTAACTGAGTAAATGACCTACAATCAATCCACAAACTGGCCCATCTCCCAACTTTAACAAGGACACTAAACCCTCTAGACCTCAGAGTCCACTGAAATGGAAAGCGAGGCATGTTTAGCTCTATGCTTATTCCAGCTGTTCAAACCACTGGTACAAAAGCAGGATAATTGACCATTATTGATGAGAAGTCACGTCCATAGAAGTGAAACTGCCAACAGGGCCAGTTCAAGCACTAGGCAATTTAGGCAATTGCCTAAGGCCCCGTCCAATAAGGCCTCAAATTTTTAAAAAAATATATAGATATATATTTAATTATTTTAATTTTATCATTTCCTTAACTTCATTGCTCATCTTAATCTCAAATAGTTTTGAAACTTATCTTAATTTATAAAAACAATACCTCGTAACAAGGAAGGCCAGTTTGGGCCTTAAGCTACATGTATGAAAATTTTTTAGGCCTGAACTTTTTTTTCACCTTAGACCCTCAAATAATTTGATATGGCCCTGACTGCCAAAACCCTAAAGAACCCCTTGAAATTAGACAAAGTGCCTCCATCACTGCAATCAAGTTCTACTCCAATACTCCTCCCTTCTATTTAATGTACAAAACTCTGTTACATCAACTTGAATGTGTTAAGTAGCCACATCAGATATTCAACACTCACAAAAGGGAAAAGGCAAAAGGATGTGTATTATACACGCCTATTAAGCATGTCCAGCAATTGAATTTGCAATAACACAATGCACGAAAAAGAACAGTAACAAATAAGGAGATCTAGTCATATCCCAATATCCTTAGATGTAAGAATTAGAAGAACAAACACGAAAGACCAATATCCAATTACAAACCAAAAAAAAAAAAAAAGAACAAAACAAAACTACATAGTGGAACATGATATAAGAATTACTTGTGCTTACGGTTAACAAATTAAACGACTTGAGACATCAAAAGTACCAACAGTAAATATTTCAACACAACCACCATTAAGCATCAAAGTTTCATCTCATGTGAATTAGTGACAAAACCTTTTAATAAAAATAGATAATAGCAAAAATCCATAACAAGCAACCTACCCTAAGTTTCTTGTGAGATGCAAGGATTTGCGGAGGGACTAGAGAGGAAAGTTCACACAATGGCCTCGTGAGAGCTGAATAAGTGGGATGCTCAATTGCCCTGCCAAAAAATTTAACCTAAAGTCAAAATTTCATTCAGAGATGAAAGAAGGGCGCATGGTCTTGGATCATGATTTTCATCAAAACTCATCCAACTGCCATGGAATTGGCTAAAAAATCTTGTCCATCAATATACTAAGGCATAATAAATTTATAAAAGCTGTGACACTAAAAACATAACATGCATACCATATATGGGAGTCTTTGACACAAGTTAGTATATCAAGATTTGGAGCTCTAGGATGGCACCATGATGCCACACTGTGGCATGCCAATTTTGGAACAGGTTTAATGCGACGCAATTCCTGAGGAAGAAAAGTGAAGAGAGGGAAAAAGTCAAAGGTTCACCAAATAAACCAATAATGAATTGATGTTAAAATTAAATTGGGAACTTCACTGAGTTTGCAAAGTACCTTGAATGAGATTGTGTCCCATATAGCTAAAGTCTTATCGGCACCAATTGTAATAAGTTGCGGCGCACCCCCCCTCACCCTAGAAAGCTCAACAGCCACAACTCCTCCATCATGTGCCTTGAAGCATAAAAAGAAAGTTAATAAGTTTAGAAAACACCACGAACAAAAATAAAAGGAGCTAGATTGCATCCACATACACCACCACACAATAAAAAAGTCCATGCGAAAAGGTCTTCCACGATTTGTCTTCATAAATTGGAAAAAAAAATGAAGGAAAGGATATAAGAATGGATTAGAAGCAACTTATCAACACAAGCTACAATAGGAAATTTTCAATTGATCATTTAACAATTTTCCATCATTTCAATCAGTCAAGTTAGAGTCATGGCTCATTATGTTAAGGGCCTTAAGCATATGGCAACATTAACAACTAGATCTTCTACAAAATCACCCTCCATCAACAAGCATCATGACAAGGTTAAAAAGGGATTTTCACACTATTTATCAATCAAAGAACAAGAAAAGGGGAAAGGAGAAAAAAACAACAATTTGTAAAAAACTAAACAACAGAAAAAGAAATAGAGCTACACTGCATTATAAACCACAACAAGAGAAAAGTGTAAGCAAAAAAAAAAAAAAAATTACATGCCATTTTGAATTCCCCCCCCCCCCCCCAAAAAAAAAAAGAAAAAGATAATTCAAAGAGAAGATCCTTTTCAACACAAAGCAGATTAAGGGGATGAAGTAACCATTTAACAATTATCACGTTGGACACTATCAATCAGTGACATCAATGTCACAAAATTATGTCAAATAGAAACACTCCTCAGTGAAACCTCCAGGTGAATAAATAATGTCAAAGGACAAATTTGTTTCCACATATTATTTCCTTTTCTGTGTATTGTCAAATATTATGTATTCCATAGCTGGCATGTGAAAATTTTGGGCAGTAAGAAAAAAAAGGATATGAGGGTTAAGAAGAAAGCTACTTTCAAGCTCAGTTTGGGAACAAGTTCCCGCGAATCTTGGCTGTGATCCGCACTCCAAATTACAAGTAAACCATCACTGCCACCTGAAACCAAAAGCGCCTGCAATAGCATGCAAACAAAAGGAAAATTCAACAACTTAGTAAATGTGAATAATATTAGTACATGCAGGGGGTACGTATTTGATAAAGTAAAACGTATAGCCAGATTCCAATAATGAAAGACCAACCAGAACACAAGATGAAAGAAAAAAGAAGCATATACTACCAGCAGTTTCAACAAATTAAGACATGCATGCACCGCGTAAGCCAGAATTTTACTCAAGGGGGGCAATCATGGGATAGCGTAGTACACCACTTACGGATAAAAAATTTTAAGTTGAAATTGGAAGAATGGTGGATGTTATTGAACAATACTAGTTCAATTGATATAAAAATGAAAAATGATACCATTCATTCTTCTTTTCGAGGAAAACTTTTCGCTTACTCTCAAACAAATCTACCATTCTAAAATAACAAATACTTCAAGCTAGGCATTGTTATTGGAACTGGACCAGCTGGTTGAACCAGTTCAACAGGTAACCAGCTGGATATAGGATCGGTTGTATATAATTTCTGAAAGCTGGTGTTTTTACCACAGCTTTAATTGTAAAAGTTTCAAAATTTTGGACTCCCAGTGGCTTGAACTCAAGACCACTAGAATGAAATTAATACAAGCTAGCCACTAGACCAAGGGCATTCTTGTATACTTTTCTCCTCCATGTATTAAATATACATTATCACTGTCGGTTGAACTACTGGCTGAATCCATCAATGTTACAAACACCTACACCAATTTGATGTCTAGTTTTCTTCTAATAACTACGACGCTAGGCAAACCTAGACATTCAAAATTTTTAATTCAATTTTATATACGGTTTATTACGCTATTGTTACAATGATATTAGTGTAAAAACAAGCTAAAAATAATTGATATGTCAACACATATACATGTAATCTGAATGATAATGCAAAATAAAAGACCTAGTGATAGGAAATTTTAAAGACCTCGCATAATCCGTTTCCAATTGGGCGATATGGGAAGGACATCATAAGTTTCCCGGGTTCGGGAAGGGATATGTTCAGGATTCCCGATTAAAAAATAAACAGTTTTGGGATGGGAACAAGTATAAGAAAATTAAAGGTATGGCAATTTTTGCAGGCCATCTCTAACCAAAACTCAAACCTTCACCACATAGATAATCTCGTGTTGACTTCATCCCAATCTTAAAATCATCTGCCTTTAGAAATGTTCTTTAGATTCCACAACTTATGAGTCCCAAAAATTGAAAGACTCCATATTATGATGTATCAACTAACTCAATATCCAAGGCCCAAAGCCATTTAGTGGGCTTCTTTTAAAATGGAAATGGCATGGATTTGGACCTACCCACATCTCTCAAATAATGAATTGTTTTCTACTATAAAGCATGGATACTTAAAAATGGTTGTCATATCCGTATCCATATCCGACACATATCAGACACACGTAGTCTTCGAACATATCCAAAGACATGTTTGAATATTCTAAAGGGCATATAAATTATTATCATTTTTTCTTCAAATATAGGATTAAGACAAGCTTAAATTTGAATAGGCAAAACCTTTCAAAAATAAAATTTTCTATTACATATTTTATTATGTTTTATATGTTCAACTATACATTTAAGTATAAGGAAAAAAAATTATGATAATTACTTTTCTTATGGATATTATATTTATTATATATAACTAATAAAAATATATTAAAAACTATATTTTCTTGTCGTACCCCTGCCATTTCTGTATTCACATTTTTCAAAATTATCATATATGTTTTTGTACTTGTACTGTATCCATACCTCATATTCATGACTGTACTTCTTAGGTTTCCCATCTAACCAGACGACATTTGGAAGTCCTCCCACCTCCCTCCACACACACAAAGCCCCCCCCCCCCCCCCCCCCCCGCAAAAAAAAAAAAAAAAAACAGATACAGAGAGAGAAATAGAGACAAAGAGAGATACATGTGCATCCCAACACACACACAGAGAGACAAAGAAAGAGATACAAGTGCATCCAAGGCAAGCTTAACACAAATACATAATTCAAAATTCATCTCAAATCACAAGGGAAAAAAATGGAAGCCCTTCATCCATTGATTAATGGACTAACAAAAAAATAGTCAGAAAGAGACATCATCAAATTTGAAATGTTAAGGCAGATGTGTTAATGGAAAAACATAAATCAAAGAATGCAGAAATTCAAATTTTTAGATAATTGAAAAGCTACCTCGCCAGAAGAAGCCATGAAGTTCATCAAGCAAGAAATTGATCCTTTATGACCTCCTGTGTACCTTCGAACAAGCTGCAAAAATAAGACAATTGTTACACTGCAAATTAGAAGAACTCTAATTGCACCGTTGTTATCATTGAAAGAACTCTAATTACCTTCCATGTTATCATTGAAAGAACTCTAATTACACCATCTGATCCCCCAAAAGCCACAAGAGGACCATCCATAGCAGATGATCTTGAAAGGAACTCCATACTACAAGAGCAAATAATAGCACAAGTAAATATACTGCATAACACTCAGACAACAAGAATTTCATCTAGGCCATCTCGAAAGCATTTGATAAATAAATAGTAAGCTCAGTAAAGGATAGAACTCCAATCTTACATGCTACAATCCTTAACCTGTCTAACTACTATCCTAGGAATCAATTTGGTCAACCTACTTGACTGTAGTTTTGTGAATAAGAAGTCCGTCAAAGAACAAGGAATTAAATGGAATTGCTTGACAACCTTAAGTCGTCTCAGTGTGTACTTATATACAATCGAGAAATACAAAATAGGAAATAAGAATAACGAAGAATATTCTCCCTAATCAAAGCAATTCTCCTACACTAGGAAAGAATAGAACATCATATCATATTTATAATATTCTAAAACTCTCTCTGTACTTATATACAAACGAGAAATACAAAATAGGAAATAAGAATAAAGAAGAATATTCTCCCTAATCAAAGCAATTCTCCTACACTAGGAAAGAATAGAACATCATATCATATTTATAATATTCTAAAACTCTCTCTCAAGCTGGAACGTATATATCATACATTCCAAGCTCTGTACAAATATGCCAAACTCAAGCCTCCCCGCCCCCCCCCAAAAAAAAAACAAAAAAAAAGGGCTTTAGTAAATGAATCAACAAGCTAGTCTGCAAACTTGACATGACCAGCTATAACGGTGTTCAGTAGAATCTTCTTAGTAACAAAGTGAACAATCCACTTTAATATGCTTGATCCTCTCATGAAAAACTGGATTGGAAGAGATGAAGAGCAGCCTGATTATCACATAACAACTCCATCGGCTGTGAATATGCTGAATTCTCAATTCTTTCAGCATATTTTGTACCCAGAATCACATGAAGTGTGAGTCATGGCTCCATACTCGGATTCTAAACTTGATCTTGCAACTATTGTCTATTTCTTACTCTTCCATGAGACCAAAGTACATCCAATAAAGATACAATAACCAATAATGGAATGTCTGTATGATGAAGATCCTGCCCAATTTTCATTTGTGTATCCCCGTACTGAAGCATGTCTATTTTTCCAATATAGCAAGTCCCTTCTAGGAGCTCCCTTCAAATACCTTAGGGTTCAAACAATAACATCACAGTGCATAGTTTGAAGTGATTCCAAAAACTAACTAATAATACTAACAGGGAATGAAATATCTAGTTTCGTCACTATCAAGTAGTTCAATTTTCCTACCAACCTTTTGGAATTCTTCAATTAATCACCCTCATCTGCAATTGAGGATGAGATATCTTTGGGCTTGGTTCAATGAAGGATTCTCCATTGCAGATGAGGAAGAGAAATATGCAGCTCCAGATATCTCCTCGATTACAGTACGCCATCTAGAATGGGATAAAACTTCATGCATAGAGATAGGGGTAGGAACCACTGTTACGTGGAACGTAGATTGTTTCGGTACATAAAACAAAAATAGAAATGCAGTATGCTTGTCCTCTAAAATATGGTACGATAAAGGTAAGGTTCTCATAGAATTATCGTATTATTAAAATATCTTGGTATATAAAAGTAACTCATTTCAAATATATATATATATAATAATTAAGAAAATAAACCAGTATAGATATCCATGAAACTAAAGCTCCGTTTGGAGCTACAAATTTTTCCAAAAAATTCTAAAAGTTGCCAACTTTCTCCAATCACCATGTGTCACCTTTAAATCACTTCAACACCAATTTTTAGTTTTTTTTTTTTTTTTTGTTTGAGCTTTTTCAAAACTCCAAATGCTATCTAAGTGCATTTTTTGTTTGATATTATTCTTTACACGGTATTCTTTTGTAAAAGTTTAAACTTATTGTTTATTGTCACATGATATGCTATCAATTTATTATTTTCAAACGTCTTTTCTAATGAAAAATATAATGTAGGTATAATTTTTATCGGATCGTTAAATTTAGTTTGGAACGTTAGCGTACCATGTTTCAGAAAATGTACACCAAACGTGATTCGCGGGGGTAGTAAGGATTCTGGTAACTATGATAGAAATAGAGGATAACGAGGAAACAAGTGCATGATAGGTAAGAGATAAGGTCTGATAATAAACAAATTGAGAGATAGGATGAGAGGTACATGTTTTTTTTAACCTTTTTGGACTACAAAGGGGAGGTATAACTCATCAAGAGGTGCTAAGGACACAAGGAGGATTGGTGGAGCATTTAAAACATAGGAGGTGCAACTGTCTGGCATCGAGTGTAAACCTACAAGTCAAGATGGTGGAAACAGCTAGGGGAAGGAAGAAGCGGAAAAGAAAGACTCTCATCTAGGGATCATAAGGATTGAGACTTAGAGAAGAAATGAGTACACTCGAGAAAAGTAACAACTGCACAGATAAGGAACTGATTAAGGGATGGACCATAACACCCATATCCTTTTTACAAGCAAGATCACCCGGGAAAACACATTTATGGGTACTATATTCCAATTTATCGATCTCATTGTTAAGCTAATGAACAAATACCATACCCTAACATGTAAGGTGGGAGAAGGAAAAAGGAACCAATTGGAAAATAATAGACAATGAAAGCTTCAATTGTGTAAGATAGAAAACATCCTACTGATTAAATGACATGCAATGAAAACAACATCCCCTAGTAAATTTTAGGAACATGCATCTAAAATAATAGGTAACGTGATGTCTCAATAAGATGTAAATCCTTATGTTCTGCAACCCCACATTGTCATGGAGTGTGCAAGCAAGATAATTGATGGAGTACACCAAGAGAAAATATGAAATTAGTAAATGGTTTAGAAAAATATTCATTAGCACTATCAATGCGAAGAATTTTAATAGGTTACCCGATTGAGTTTGAATTGTAGTACAGTAAAACTTAAAAATAGAATAATTATGAATGATCTTTCATTAAATAAATACAAGTAGCTCTTGAGAAATCATTCACAAGAACAACAAAGTAGTGAAAACCAAACTTTGAAACTATACGACTTAGACCCCAAACATCGGAGTGAACTAAACCAAAAAGACACAAACCTCCATTATTGACTTTGTGATGGAAACAAGTACGATGATGCTTTTCCAACTGATAAGACACACATTGTGAAGACTTTAATTGATGTAGACTACAAATAAGAATCAAGAGAATGATGTCCCAAACGGCAATTAATGTTTGAAAGAGAGGCAACAACAAAACAAGTCATAGATGAGAGCACAGATGGAGCATCCGGCTAGTAATGATGCCCTCCACCAATCCGCTCATTTATCTTTGTATTCTGGATGATGACAGGATCGAAAAAGGCCGTTAAGTAATCTAATTGTTTAGTTAGCATACTAATAGAAATGAGATTAAATGAAAAAGGGGCGGGAACATATAGAACAATGATAATGATAGAGAGGGAGAATAAGATGCTATACCAATGCCTCTTACTGGATTACTAAAACCATTGGTTGTAACAACAGGAGAATTAGTAGAGGAATATTGGATATTGACAAACAATTTAGATGCCACCGAAATATGGTAAAAAACACAAGAATCAAGAATCCCAAGAATGGAGGAATAGTTAGACAAACACATAATGGATTTACCTCGGTGAGTAAGGGATGCAAATAGATAAGATTCTTCATGAGTTGCTTGATACTAGATAAGCTTGAAGAATTCTCCAAAAATAGTCACGAGTGTAGCTCACTGTCTCCCGAAGCCACTGTGGGAGTAGAATCGCCAGTGGTAGCAGCATGTGCCATATAAGCCGGTTTGCCATAGAAAACGCAATATTTCTCACAAAGATGACCCATCTTTCCACAATGTGTACATTTTGGTCAAGGCCCTC